>JAWWTY010000088.1:26061137-26088155 GCA_035222235.1 Margarornis squamiger | reverse complement strand
GGCCCCATCTCACTACACCCTCCCTTCAGGTGGCTGTAGAGAGTGAGGAGGTGCCCCTGAGCCCCCTTGAGACTAAACAAACCCAGCTCCCTCACCTGTGCCTCATGTTTCCCACACCTTTCACAGCCTTGTTGCCCTTCGCTGGACACGCTCCAGCACCTCAATGTCCTGTTTAAGGTGAGGGGCCCAGAACTGAGCTCAGCACTCTGTATTCCAATGCCTGTGCCAGTGTATAAAGTGACACTTGGGAGCAGGATGGTTCTTTTACAGCCAGTCTGGCACTAACCAGTTGAGGAACTCCAGCTTAGACTCTTAAGGCACTTTCAAGCCAGCTTTCACATAGACCAGTGCTGCCTTGTTACCCCCATTTCTGTCACACTCTGTCACCTCCCTCCAGGTGCAATGGAGGGGGAGAAAGCTCAGCTTTCAAGGGGGAGAAGGACTTAATGCAATGACAGCTATAGCCTTCACACTTTCCCCCTTTCCTAGTGGAGCTAGATTCCTGATCCTCAGTAGAAGAAAGATAAGGAACTACTGGAGAGGGTCCAGGGGAGGCCACAAAGATAATTAGGGGTCTGGAGTATGTCTCTTAGGGGTAGGGACTATGGGACCTGGGCCTTTTTAGGCCAAATAAGAGAAGACTGAGATCTCATCAATACACATAAATGCCTCAAAGGTGGGTGGCAAGAGGATGGTGCCAGATTCTTTTCAGTGGTGCCCAGTGACAGGACAAGGAGCAATAGCCATCAACTAAAACATAAGAGCTTTCATCTCAACATGAGGAAGAGCTTTTTTACGCTGAGGGTGGCAGAGCACTGGAACAGGCTGCCCAGTGAGGTTGTGGGGTCTCCTCCTCTGAAGACATTAAAATCCCATCTGGATGCCTTCTTGTGTAACCTGCTCTGGATGACTCTGCCTTGTCAGGGGGATTGGACTAGATAATCTCCAGAGATCCCTTCCAACTCTAGCAGTTCTGTGACTCTGTGTGATTCTGTGATCCAGTCTAATGGCCAAATGCCAAGGTAAGACAAATCGGTTTTGGCTATGGAAATCTGTAAATTTTGTGTGCTGTAATAGCCTTCATGTGTGTTACAGTTTGACAGTTTAGGCCAGTGGAAAGATGGCCCGAGGTTTGCTTTTTGCTGTTCTGGTACTAAACTCGACTAAAGTCAGTGATAGAACTCGGTAAAGGTGGCTAAACTCAGAGAGGGCTTTTCTTCAGATAAACAGAAATGGGTGATATCCAGGCTCAGTTATCACCGCACACTGAGAAAGTCAAAGCCATCCAGACTCCTTATCTGGGGGATAAAGGCATAAGAAGTCCCTTCCTGGGCTGGTCCAGCACCTGCCAAGCCCAGCAGGGCCTGGCAGCACTAGGGCAGGAGGGAAGGCAGCTGCCAGAAAGCATGTGAACCTGGCTGCACTGTGCCCCTGTGCCCCTCCAGGACCTGCACTGCTTGGTTAGGGTGTTCTTCAACACCCCTATGTTTTAGAGTATCTCCTCTGGAAGCTTTTTCAGCGGTTAGTCTACATCTCTTGGGCCAGCTTGATCCTATCAGCCTCCAGTCTCCCGTGACACCAAGTCACCACGGTTCTTACCCACTGGAATTTGCCTGCCTTGGCTGAGTTGCCCCAGCTGCCTGCACAGCTATGGCACTCGCACTGCGGGGTGCGGTGAGTAGCGGCTCCGCATCCTCCGCCGGTGGTTCTGCAGGTTTGGGGAGGATCCCTCCTAGCAGGTGGCACTCGCGGGTCCCCCCAGCCCACAAGCTGTCGCCATCTAGGCGTGCCTCCTTTCCATGTGCTGCATCACCCTGGTGAATCATCCTCTTCCCGACAGCCAGCTGAAATGGCGTTTCTCATTATTATGTTTTTTTCCTCGGGACTGCGGCCCGTGTCCCCCGCCCCGCCGCCCCGCCCCGCCGCGCCCCGCCGCCAGACCGGCCCGGCAGGAAGCGCGGGTATTCCCGGCGGGAGGGACCGGCGGGTCCCCGCACCGCCATCGCCCCACCCCGCAAATCCTCTGAGCAGCGAGCGGCTCGGGTGCCCCCCCGCCCCGGCCCGGCCAGCTACAAGCGGTGCCAGGGTCAGCGCCGTGCCAGGCGCCGTCACCGATGCCCCAGCGCGGTGCAGCTGGGCTGGGAGGCGCTTCTGCGGCGCTGGGAGAGGCACGGGGAGGGGCTGCCGAGCTGCCTTGTGCTGCTCACTCCGGCCGATCCAGAAGCATTTGTCCCCCCTGTCTTCGTTGATGAGTCAGTGTCAGGGCAGCTTTCGGCTAAATATATCTTTCAGACAGCTCCCTGGCCACGACTGGACCGAAAAAAACCTGAAGTAGAAGACGCTTTTCTGTTGCTCTTGGGTTTGTTGGAGACTCTGGTTATCTGCTTGGTGTTGCTTGCAGCAGTAGCGCTGTGGCAGCAGACGGTGACTTCCAGGAGCATCTCTCTACTTCTCTTAAGAAGGTGAGGTCTTATCTAGGCGGCTTTGCAATGCAGATCTGACACGACTCCTTATAACTTGGTGCTTGAACCTAAAATGCTTACTTGATCATGTTCATGGTGTGGACCCATGAATTATCATGCTGGCAAGAGGCAAAAGTGTGATGGAATTTTCAGACTGTACAGGAGCTACTTGGTATTGCCATGAAATCTCCAGGGTCCGCTAGGGAAAGTTGAGAATGTTTCTTCCTCCTGATGATAGTTCATTTGTGCCAGGCAAAATTAGCTTGCAAAAGAAGCTTTTGGGTGTTCCAGAACCTCAGCTGGGGCAACACCTTTGCAAAGCGTTCTTGTTGACATTTGTGAATTTGTTCAGCACCAGGATCCATGGTCATGGGAGCGAACTAAAAGAATTTCAGCAGTTTTGTCAGAAGAGTGGACGTTATCTGTTATTGTCTATAAAGCTAATGAGGGAACAGGAGGGGGCAGCAATAAACATGATGGCACTTAGCAAATGCTAGGATGGGTAAGGCTTCTGTCAGTCAGGACAATAAGTTGTTCCTCAGAGTGTGAGCTTGGGCAACATCTCTGTTGTTCCACTGTATTATCTCCATTCACATGCTGTCATACAGCTGGATATTGTGTTCAATAGTTTTGTGTCTGCAGTTAGATTCCCACTAACTTAACACTGCAACAATTTATTTGCTTACATATTTACTTCAGATATGTTAGTGTCTGAAACAAAAGTTTCAAAAAAAAGACAAAAAGTTATTTATAGATACTTTTCTGAGTGTTGTTAGCTTTCTTTATACTGGAGTGGGAGGTATCAGCAGTTTTGAGCAAAAAGTCACACCTGTCCTGTGGTTAAGCACTTGAAAAAGTGCTCAGAAACGTGGCAGAATTGCCATTGTTACATGTGATCAAAATTCATCTGAATGTGTACCTGAGTAGCTGGCTACAGCTTTTAAGTTGGTCCCTTCTCTGAGAGAGGGGTTGAATTAGAGATCTACACAGATCCCTTCCAGCCTGATTTTTCTCTTTTGCACATTGTGCTTCTCCTGGGACCCAGGTGATTACTTTGGCCACTGAGCAACCAGGTCGCTTTTGCAAGGAACACAGAATTACTTTCTCTGGTGAAAAATCCATCATATGAATCTATCCTTCTGGATGAAGAGCTAACACAAAGCATTGCAGGCTTTTTAACGACAATACTCTGCTTACACAAATTATATAAAAGGATGCTGTATGAGGCTGGTTTTTGCTCCAGATGCCATGGTTTAAAATATTAGTTGAGCACTCCGTGTAAGTACCAGAACACGCTTACCTCCAACCCCTTGACCTGAGTACGTGCCTAACCCCAGAGCTTGTTATCTTGCCATGTTTTCTGCAACCATTCCTTAACATCACGTCCCAATTTCCCTGGTTATTGCTGTTGATTTTGTATGCCCACAGGCTGTGCTTATTTTTCACTCAAGGGATTATGGTACTGTTTCTTGGCTGCTAGTCCAGGCTAATTTAGGAATGAAAAAGGAAGAAAACAAACATGTAAAGATCATTTGAGGAGAGGGAGGCAGGATGTAATGGCCAAAAGTAGAGTTGGAGACCTTGGCTGTGTAGTTTGAAAGCTTGAGTGTTTTTCTGTGGTATGCTAGGCCTGAGTTTATTCCTTCTTTTTTCATTTGCTGCAGGTTCTATAACAATGATATAATCAGGATCTGCTGTTACTCATTTACCTAGAGAATTTCCTGTTTCAATCTATTTCCTGAAAGAGATGAAGAAAGGACCAGAAAGCCAAGCTTGTCCCCTTGCTGCTCTAGGCAATTTAGTGGAGTCAAATCCAGACAGTAACAGCAGAAATGGAGCCTCAGCGAAAGACAAAGACACGGTTTCCTGTCCTGGAGAACTGGAAAACATACAGCTGAAACCTAGCAGAGAAACATCCAGGAAAAAACTCTGTGGCTATTTAAATAAGCTGGGCATCAAGGGGCCAATCAAGACCTGGAAGTCTCGCTGGTTCATTTATGATGAAAACAAATGTCACTTACTATACTACAGAACTGCCCAGGACATTAACCCTTTGGGGTCTATTGAGCTCTCCAGTGCCAGCTTTGACTGCAAAATGGAAAACGGGGAAGGGATTTTTGAGATCAGAACACCAAGCAGAGTTTTTACTTTGAAGGTAAGGGGCAGCATATTGTTGTAATGAAACATTCCCAGTTAGGACAGACACATCTCTACTAAGGTATCTCTTAGCATGAGTTTCACTTTAGTCCTCCCAGCTTGGATTGTTACCATTTGGACCTAAATTACTTCCTTGTTTTTGCAAGAGTGGGACTCCAATATGTTGTGAGATGGTTATTGTTTAACAGAACATGAATAAAACTCGAACTGAGTGCTGAATTAAAGTAATTGAGAAGTTCTGCAGTCTGTGCTATTTACTGAACAGAAATGAACTCCACTGTCTTAAATGATTGCTCCGGCAGGAATCTTTGCTAGATTTTTATCTCTGTTAAAGTCATTGTTAAGCAGCTCTGTGGGTGATTCCTGTCTAAGATAAGTGTGACATTTCTGCTTCGCCTTGGAGCATAGGAAACCAAAACACATTTAAAATCAGGTCAGCAGTCCACTGAGATTCTGCTGCTTAAGGCCATACTAGAGATTTTCTCCCAAATCCGGTCTGTTAGGACCAGAGGATACAGTTTCAGCATAGGCTTGATATGGCTGGCCTTTATTTCTGCAGACTTGTGCAGCAAAGTGGTGGTCATCCCTCCAGGATATGTCTCATGCTGATGAGATTATTCCCCTCCTTTTCCTGTTTTTTGTTACGTTAGGCAATCAGCAAGCAGGCAATGATGTACTGGCTGCAGCAGCTGCAAATGAGACGTTGGGAATTTTGCAACACTAAGAGCAGATTTCCTGTGGGCAGCTCCCAGCTTGTGAATGAACCTCTAGCTGGCAGAACAAGTAGGTGTTGCATATGTCAGCCTTTCTTTTGCTTTCAGGACCCCCCTCTACCTCCCCATGAATGGTGTTCCTCATCTGTAAGTGGGCAGAGGTTTTGGTCAGATTTTTAAATGCAGGTGCCAACTATCAATGCTTGGTCAATGTTTGGAACTTCTGCCTTACTATGCATGAAAGTGAATAAGTTACCTCCAAATCCACAGCATAGGTTTGGAGATGTTCATGTATTATCTTATGATCATGAATTCCATCCTGATTTTACTCACACATGTGAAGTGTGCACATTTGATACATCCCCTTCCTCTTGTGAGGCCTGTGAAATTTATAGTGAGCAAGTTTATTTTCAGCAGTGGGATGAAGCTGTCCGTTCTTAGAAGTGATAGTACATGGGCAGGTGGATCAGGGGAGGGCAAAAACAGGATGTCCACCTGTTTAGTTATGACTAGACACACATTTTGTTTGAAACAAATAATCACCTCCCTAGTAAGTGTCTACTCTAAAACGTTCTGGGTAGCTTGGCATTTTGCTACAGCAGGCAAAAATTTGGTAACAAACTGCACTTTGTGGAGTGTTTTCTGCACATTAAAACAGACACGATCTGGGGTGTAGGAAGATAACAGCAAAATCTCCCTTATTTCTTTTGGCAGTTAAAAATTTTGATTGCTTAGAGTTAGTCATTCTCATATATATAATTGAAATCACTTGATTGTCCTTGAATAAATGATTCTGTTTATACATGGAAACTTCCATAATTTCACCAAAAATTAAGGAAGATTGCTCTGCTGTTCTTGTTCCACCTGACCGTTTGAACGTGGAATGTATACCTGTAGTAAAATGTTGTATCTCTCAGGTTACATGAAGGAGCCAAAGTCCAGTGGAATGCAGTCTTGCTCATTTGTGTTTGTATCCTGTTTTGTTTTTACGTAGATGTAGTTGACAATGAAGACTTTCTGCCTTTGGTCAAAACACCAACAGAAGCAGTGGGTTTAAAGGCAGCATCCTTGCCTGCACCCCAAACATCTACTGCTTTGCAGAACATCTCCCTTAAGCATCCCTGGACAGAGATACAGTAAGTGAATGAAAAGAACTGTAGTGTGGTTGACACACTGGCCTGTCACTGTGTGCCTTCTGTGCGTGCCATGTATTGTTTGAAGGGGAACTCTGGCCTAGGTGGAAGAACTGTGAATCAGCTTTTTGAAGGATATTACTGCCAGAGGGTCTTTCACATCTCACAGTTCTGATGCATTTCAAATCATCTAGCTCTCTTAGCAAAGATCCTAGTGGCAGACCTAGGATTTGGTTAAGCTCTCTTCAGTGTAGGCAGTGCTTTACATGCCTAGTGTGATGCACCTGCATTGCAGTCTTGGAAGGGCACATGGTCAGGTTGAGCTGTACTCAGTAGGCAGTTATAGAAGCCCAGTAGCACTTTCCAGTTGTTTCAAAGGACCTTGAATGTAGTGCATCCTCTAAAGCAGGAACTTCAAGCAAAAGGTGCTTGAGCGTGTAATACAGCCTGACTGCAGAGCTTGCTACCCCTTGATGAATTTCAAGGGTGTGAGTATTCCCACTACAATGATGCTTCTATCTGCTGTTGCAATGCGTAGCCCCATCAGGGCTAAAAGTTACAAGACTTGGGCAGGTACAGTTGCACAAAGACAGCCCCATCAATATCTCCACAGGTGTTTCCTAATAGTTTATTTATATATAACCGAAAGTGTTTAACTGGCCACAAGTATGGTAGGTAGCCAGGCACCTGCAAAGTATTTTTGGTCTGAAGGTTGCCTGTTGTTTTTTACCACTGTTGCTGTGGCTACATTGTGATGCCTGTAGGAAAAAAGATCCCCCATGGGACCAAAGAGTATCTATTTTTCAGGCTATGCATTTTCTCCTACTCAAAAATTTTTTGATTAAAAATGATGTGAACATATCTTCCCCTCTCCAGCCCCAGAGCATTGCTTTTGGAAGTCTGAGTAGCAACTGTCTCTTTTCAGCTTCAATTTTTATTTCTCCCCTCATTCTGTAAACATTTCTTCAGGCTCTCTCTCACTGTCAGGCTGGGTCTTCATGAGTGTAGCATGTCTGGATAGCTGAACTGCTGCAATCTCAGGGAAAAAATAAAGTGCAGCATGAGGTAGAGAAAAGTAGGAAAGTTGCATTAGATGAGTACTAACTGCAGACTACAGGGATCAAAGGTCTGCTGATCTTATGTGCCAGTATGTTCTCTAAGGTCAGTAATGTCTGTTCTTCTGCTCTGGAGCCAGTAGCGAGGCAAAAAGAGAGCAATACCTGAATGGTAACTTCATTTACAGTTAGGAAAGTAGCGGATACTGAGTCCTTTGTAGGCCTCAGAAGAAGAGGCTTGTTTTGTTTTAGCTGATGGACAACACATGAGGAGAAGGGAAAAAACCTGTATGCATGCCATTTTGTATAGGTTTTATGGAAAAATACTTGTACAGTGGTGCTTCTGCATGATGCTGTAAAGTTATCTCATAGTGCTTCTGGCAATATCTGATAGCAGCAGCTGTAACAAACTGTTTCTGGGTCTGACAGCAAATCTGTTCCTGAATCTCTCTACTATGTTCAGTCTATTGACTTGGTTGTGGTAAGGTTATTTGTTAAATGTGGTTCAGAGCACAGAGCCCATGGCTGCTTCAAACCTGATCATTGTCCCAGTTTTGGCTGTGCTGTAGGTAACTGAGTTTTTCTTGGCACCTTGGGATTTCCGCAGTGAGCTAAGAGATGGGATGGAGGGAGGAAGGGAATGAGAGAGGGGAGTGAAAGATGAAATTTATGTATAAGGCTCAAGCACATGGGGAAGTATCATCATTGCTGTGCTGGTACTGATTTTGTGGCATCTTCCTGATTTGCACCACTTACAACCTTGCTTCCCTCAGATCCACCAATGCTGTGAAGAGTTCGTTTTCTCAGCAACTGAAGGAGATAGATTTTGGGAGGTGGAGAAGGAATTAAGGGGAGCTAGAGGCATTGAATAGTTTGAATCTGCACTGACTGCAGTGATCATGACTTCTCCTAGCCTGTCTTGATCTTTTCTTGTTTCAGAAACACTGTCTTCAGTATCTGTGGCTCCAAGCAGCTCTGGGGGAACAATGAGAATGTCTTTAGCTTTGATGAATTTCAAGAGCATCCTGCAAACCTGGATGAGGAGCAAGAGGTGGAAGTGGAAGCAGGGTGTGCAGGTGATTGTTACTGATCTGCCTGAGGGGGTCTGACTATAATGCCTTCTAGCAGGGATCCAGACTTAGCAGGAATGGGAAGGAGGGAGTGGCAAGTTGTCAAGGGATATGAAAACTGTATCACATTGTCTCAAGTCTCTTCCTATGTTGTTGCTACGAGAGTGGCTTTTTAGGCACTGCTTCAGATTGCATCTATCTATATCTTCTGCCTCTGGAACCTTCTGCAGAGGTGGAAAAATAATAAATCTATGGTGCCAGACATATTTCTTTAAGGTAAAAGTGTAGTTGCTGCACAGGCAGAGACTAAGTGTAGCAGCTCCACTGCATATTTAGCTCTCCATGGTGGTAACTTGCATTTGCTGTGGGCAAGATAGATGAGCAGGGTGCAAGTTAACAGGCACTATAAAATAGCATGTCTTTGTTTATTTTGGCTGTGTGTGTGTCTGATCCTTACTGTTTCGGCTTCAATCCTGTGGATCTCAGCAGGTCAATTTTCCTTGTCCTTTGTGTCAGCCTTCTGCAGAACTGTTGTGAGTCTCCCCAGAGCAAGACTTGGGAGTCTGTAGTAGTAAAGCAAGTCTGTGTAAATTAACCCTATCTCCCATCAGTTAAGGGGAGGACACTGGAGGATGGGAGGATGGAGCCCAGGCTGAACTGGATTAGGAAAGCCAGGTGGAAGAACAGTGGTTTCCCAGACTCCCATGAAGAACTGTCCAGGGAGAGGAACCCGATGGATAAAGTGAGTGTCCTACAGCAACAGATTCTGACGCTCACAGAGGAAGTCAAGTCACAGAAGGTAAGTGTGGTGGAGAGATTGCTGCTTCTAAGGGCAGGGCCCTGAGGGTGGTTGCAGGGACTCCCTTATGTGTTGGTGTTAGGCTGAGAAGTGCTCAGCAGGCACTAATAGGACCACTTGAAGCTCCTGATGTTATCACTTTGTGTGTGCCTGATTGTGCACAGCACAAGGGATGACCTTCAGCCATTGCTAGGAAGGGCAGCTAGCTGGAAGAGGGAGGCAAAACAAATCTAAGTCTGGGAGTGTCTTGCTCATGCATCTCTATTGCTCACTGAATGTATGAAGTACGGTCCTGAATAGGTACTGTGACATTGGCAAGAACTCCTAGATGGAGTCATGCTGTTAAAAACAGGTCATTCTTTTTGAACAGTGATCCACCATTTAGATGTGATTTGACTGTACAAGTTAGGGCATGAATCACTGCAAGGGCTCTCTCATGAATGATACTGTTCTTCACAAGCATGGACCAGTGCCAGGTTCTCCACTAATGATGCTGGTGGCTCTTCCAACAGAAGAGACAGGAGAGCCAGGTCACACACTGGGTAGTCAGTTGCACCCTTGATTTGCTTTTTTAAGTGTCCGAGATGGCAAAGCCTGAATCAGCAATGTGTGGCTGGGCAAGGTTCCATACCATTAGGTAGGATGGAGTGAGGGAGGACTCTGACAGAGGGAAGATTAAAATGGATACTGCAATTTCCTCCTGGTAGCACAGGTGGATGCAGACTGCATTATTTATCTCCCTCCCGTTTTACCACACTGCTGACCAGATCTCCACGATCTCTGCTGGGCCTCCCAAGAGTGGTTGTAGGAAAGCCAGAATTCAGACAATGTGAGCAGGAGCTTCTCTGCTACAATCCAACCAAAGTCAAGACATCTGTGACTGCTGCAGAGACCTTTGAGGCCCAGCTCTGTGAGTGAGCAGAACTTCTGTACTGTGGTGTCAATGTGGTTTTAAGATTTCTGCATTCAGCTTTCCTTCTGAAAGGAGTCAGTTTCAAGATCTTGAGGACCTTTCACTGTTGAGTCTGTGCTGTCTATGTTACCGTTGCCCTGGACAGCACTGTGATGTGATGACTTTGCTTTCCCTTTCCAGGAGCTGGTTAAACTTCTCCACAAAGCCCTGGAGGCAGCCCAGCAGGAGAAACGAGTATCTAGCATGTATCTCACTGCAGCAGAAGATAAGGACAGGCTGGAGCTGGTGCGCCACAAAGTGAGACAAATTGCAGATCTGACCAGTCGACTGGAAGCTCTTGAACAGGAAAAGAAGGAACTGGAGCAGATACTGACTTTGAGAGACAGCCACATCCAGGAACTCAAGGAACATGTGCAACTTCTGATGGAGAAGAACCACGCCAAACAGGAAGTCATCATGGCCTTGACAGAACAGATGGCCCGAGAGCTCTCTGACCCCCTGCAAGAAGACAACACTATCACTGCAGAGACATTGTATAAGCAGCAGGAGGAGATTGAGCACCTGAAGGTGTGTGAGATAGCACAGGTCTTTTGGGGGATCCCATTTCTGTGCCCTCAGGTTCAGTGGGAGGGTATTCCTTGTGGGAAGCACAGACTGTATTTTTCCTAGTTACTCCATCTGTCTTCAATGGAGGAAGGCTGGAAGGGGCTCACCTTATGCCAATAAGGTGCTGAAAAGCATATGAGTCAGTTTCAGCTTCAGATCAGAGCTTGTTTTGTTTGACTTTACATCATTGTTCAGTGCCTGTCTCTTTCTTTGCTTTCTTTGGTTTCAGGGCTGCAGTCTCGCTGCTTTCACTATCTTTGTTCCCTGTGTTTCTTTCTTGCAAATAGTTTCCCAATACATCCTTGTTCTTTCAGACCCATCCTGCTCTATATCACTGTGTAGTTACAATGACCAGTTAGCATGAGGTGGAGAATTGCTAAAAGAGCCACTTGCTGCATTGTGGGAGAGTGTTTGTTTTTGCTGCCAGCCATGGGGCTGAGATTTGTTTCATTTAAAACCAAAACAATACCAAATCAATCAACCAAACAAAACACATATATTCCTCATCTTATTTATGTGCTTCTCTAGCTTTATATGATCTTGGTGTCTCTGTGTTTTACAAGCATATACGTGCATTTAACATTTTCAAGCGTCTTATCCATGCGGGACAGTCCTATTTAATGTTGTGCCTTGTTTTCCTTTGCGGGCAATATTTGTCCCAGGGAGAGTTTTTTGCTCCCCAGAACACAAAATTTTTGAGATATTTTACTGTTCTTAACATAATCTGATGTTCCTGAACTGGGAGGGATTTTAAGCCTCTCTCTCTGTGACTGTTTTCCTTCACGGCAGGATGATATAGATGCATACAAAACCCAAAACCAGTTTCTCAATTCGGAGATCCACCAGGTTACTCGACTCTGGACAAGCGTTGCTGAGAATGAAAAAGCTCTTCTGATGAAGGTAAGGCAAAATGACCTTTTGCCCTTGGTGTGAACTGTTACTAATTTATTTTCAAAGTTGGCACTGGAATGGACTTTGATCCATGAGGAATAAGCTTTCTTCCCAATGTCTTTTTTTAGTGTGACCTTTTTTCTGCTTTGTATTGTTCCCAAATTAGACATGATTATTTTCATTCTCCAATAGAAGTAAAATGCTTGCAAAGCTTAGTCTTAAGTGTGCTGTAACTTAACCCAGATTTTTGCATTTCAGCTTTGCTTTTGGATACTAATGAAAAAGCAATGTCTAGGCAATCAGAAAAGTTTCCTCAGAGCTGACAGATTGAGGCCTGGCTCCATCTAGTCATTGTTTCTCTGCTATACCTGACGCTGCCACATGGCAGCAGTCTTCATGTCCTGCAGTTAGATCAGGGTTCTTATGCATTCTCAAGTTTTATTTTTATTTGTAGCGTTTTAAGTGTGCATGACCTCGTTACTCTCAGACTTGTCTAGTCCTACCTTCTGGTCCTGAATCACTTCCAGGGCTGGTGCTGTGTGCCAGCATTTGTTCTGAGTCTTGCTGAGGTTTTATGTCCTGGGGTTTTAAGGTATTGTTGTGAATGAGTGTTTTAGGTTGCTTAAAGAATCACTGGCAAAGCTGTTGGCCAAAGCAGGTTTAATGTTAAAATGAAAGCATGACGAAGTTTGTTGGCAAGGTTTGCTCTACTACTTACTGAGTGTTTAAAGCACACAGAGGAAAAGTAGTACTAAAACCTAAAATCAATCAATCTAAAATTAAAATCAATCAAAAATTATCTACGTGGAAGCTGGGGATGGAAAAGGGCGAGGATGGGAAAGGGTAATAATAAAAAGAATAAAAGAGACCCTGCCATTGAGTCACAAAGTTCAGCATGGACCCCTTACCAAACTGAGCCTTGAACTTGACCAACAGTTTAGGTCTAAAGGTTTAACAGCTTTAAGCTTAGCAGCACTTAATCAATAGTTTAATTTAACTAGTGTAACAAAAGGTTCATATAGAATTTACCATAGCACAACAGTAACTCACTTGTAGGCCTAACTTACTTACGAATCTATGGTACTTAAGAATCTAGGAGAGCAATATTCATAGTGCATTTGCTGGAACATGCATAGTCACACTTGCACACACATAGATGTAAAGGAGTATGTACAAAGTATATACCTGTGAATGTTTCCCCTCAAATTCAGTGAAGTACTCCTGTTGGATGACTTTGCATCTTCTCAACAGGCAAAGAATTGAGCCTTGAGGAATGGGGGTACCAGCCCAGGATCCGTGGTCATTGTTTGGTGGTGGTCCTCCAAGTATGGCATATTTGAGAGTTCTCTGGCTCTGAGAGGTGTCCCATGCAGAGGGAGGTCACTGGTCACAGCCTGCTGTGATCCAGGAGAGCTCAAAGGATCTCGCTTAGGGTTGCAAGAGAGCGAGCTTTAGTCATAGTAATTTTGCATCCTGGATGCAATTCGGGTTGGTAACTTTCTTTGAAAGTTTGGTAACAAAAATGTTATTCCACTTGGGTTTGCAAGAAAAATACGTTTCCATTGCTGTTCATTAAAAAGCAGGAGCTTCTTAGACAGCAGAAATTCCTGAGCAGACAGTGTTTCTGGTAAGCTCAAGAGGAGCTTAGCCCAGGTGCTGTTCATCAAGGCCAAAGCCTAATGAGCGTTTCTGAGATCATAGTGTGGCCTGAGGTAGGGGTGCCCCACCGCAGGTATGTCTCCATAGTCGTGGGTTCTGGAACACAGCAAAAAGATGTTTCTGAAGTGTTATTGCCATTCTTACATCTGTTTGCTTTCTAGTTCTTTGAAACCCTGCCTGCCTCTTAACTTACTGCCCTTTCTGATCCTGCAACTGCTGTAACCTTCAGAAAGGTAATCAGACCAGACCAGCATGGTCCTGCGAGGCAAAACGCTGATTAAAGTGATATCATGAAAGTATCCCATGCTCTTTTCTGTCCTCTCTCTATGCCACCTAATTCTCTCTGTGGTTTCTGTTTTGTTCTTGTTTTCAACTGCTGCTAACCACTGAACAGGAGTCTTCAATGGGTGAGTCTTGTCACCTCTGTGGCCTTGGTTGCCCACTTGTGGAGTGGGCCAACAGTCATCATTAATTTTTTCTCTTTGTGTGCCCAGGAGTATGGTGGTGGCAGGTACTGTCCTGGTGTTTGAACTCAGCTGGGCTTCCTGTGCATGAGAAATGATGCGTACCAGTGCCATGAGACTGGGGATGCTGCGGGGCATGTGGTTGCCTAGTCTGTGGTTCTGCCATGTGTCCTGAAAATGGTACACTTATAGCTCAGTCTCAGGAGTGGTATGTTTCTCAGGATACAGCTCGATGTGGTGTAGACAACTTGTATGAGTGTCAGAGAAAAAAACGGCAGAGAATTCAGATGCGGTGATGGCTCTTGGATTGTGTCCTGAGTTGAACTGGCTGAGATATGCCCACCCACTGATTCAATGCAGTTGCTAAAGTAGGTGATGGTGTAGCAGGTCTCACACTCAGTAAGTGTCTTCTGTTGCATGCTAGTCCTGCAGCATGTGCTTGTTGATAGACCGCGGTGATTCATTCACATCTGCAATCCAGTGACTGTAGAAAATTATTGTATGTAATTTCTGGGGCTTTCTTGTTCAGGAGTCCTTATGTGCAGACTGGGCCAGTAGAGAGCCGTGGCAATGCAGGAAGAACTGCCACTGAGCCAGTTCTTTCCTTCTTGTTTCCCCATCAGTGTGCCTGCCTGCAAGCAAGAAACTGCCAGATGGAGAGCAAATACCTGACAGTCTTGCGGAAGCTGCAGGAGGCTGTGCCTGGCCTGCCCAGCTCCCATGTTGAGTTGGTGAAGAACCTCATCCAGGAGGCACTCGAGTGGGATGTGAAGGAAGAAGCAGAAGGAAGTTTTAACTTGAATCCTGTAAGGTAAGAGTCAAGAGCATGGGAATATTCACACCCTTGTAGAAGCCTGTCTGTGAAGGTGAATATGGTCTAGAATGTCTATGAATGTGGTCTAGAGAGATCTGGAAACAATTTTGTAGCAGGGACTTGGACCTACAACAAACCAGAGGAAATTGAGGAGGCTGGTTTGGTTTGGTGATGTAGAGACTGTGAATATCTGATAGCAGCATATCACCATAGGTAGAGGAAGTTAAAGATAGTACTGTTAAACTTTTCTTGGGAGTGGCAGACAATATGGCAAGTGATAACAGCCATGGATTGCCTGGGAGGTAAATATTTCACATGAGGATAAACTCTGTCTGTAGAAGAGGAGGCCACCTGGGAGTTGGAGCATCTCGGTCCTTAGGGGCTTTCTAGTCCCAGCCATACAAAGCCACCATTGCCCTGTGCTAATCCTGGAGACAATCTTGCAGTGAAGGCAGGTGGCACTAGAAACCTTCAGAGAGCCTTGCTACAAGCAGTGCTGGGGTCCCTACATTTGTATTTATGCCTTCCTGCCCAGTCAGTGTCCCTGTTCTGTAGCAGTTCCCATTTTATCTGTTCATTCAGTCTCACAGCTTCTTCAGGTAGCTTTGGAGCTGAAACCCCTAGGCCAGGCTCTGTCAAGAATATGATATCTTACTCTGTGAACGGATGGTGCAGAAACCCTCTATGAGCTGTACTATCAGTACTCTTGGTGTGTTCCAAACAGTAGGAGATTGGCACTGTGTATGGAGAGACATCAGAAGGAGCTGTGTATCTCTGTTCTTTGGTCTGAAGCCCCAAAGCCTTTGCAGTCCCTTCCTACAGAACTGTCTCTGCCCTAGGATATGGTAGAGCAAAGGTGCACAGGGTGAGCTAAATGCTCCCTTAGGAGATGGGAAGCTCGTGAGAGAGGGCTTGGGAACTGATGAGAGAAGTCTGATGAGGCTGAGCTGCAGCTCAGAGGAAAGTTACAGTTGAGTGTGTGTGTATGCCATTGCTGCAGGCTCCCATTTGTCTTCAAAGCTGTGAGACAGTGGGCATGGCGTCACATGCAGCTGCCAGAGAAGTGAAGGAGGGAGTACCTGTGCTATGGCAAGGGTGATGGAACCTGGCAGAAGGCTGTAGCTGGCATGACCCCAAGCAGTGTCCTTTGTACAGGTAGTATCCCTGTCATTTGAACTAACCACTGCATTGTGTTCCTCCAGTGAGTATGATGAATATGGGTTTATGACCGTACCTGACTATGAAATTGAGGACTGGAAACTCCTGGCCAAAATCCAAGCCCTGGAGATAAAGTCCAACAAACTGAGGAGTCAGGAAATAGTGGAGAAGCCCCTCCGTGACAGGTGGAACAGCATTGGAGAGCTGAATGTCTCTGCAGAGCTGAAGAGCCTGATCCGAAGTGGCATTCCAGTGGAGCACCGGCAGCGGGTGTGGAGGTGGATTGTCAGCCGGCACTGCAGCCATCTGCCTGACCACTACCAGCGGCTGCTGCAGCAGAGCAAGAGCACTGAGCACCCTGCCTCCCGCCAGATTGAACTCGACCTGCCCCGCACACTGACCAACAACAAGCATTTTTCCTCTCCCACCTCCCAGCTCATTCCCAAGCTCCGGAGGGTATTGTTGGCATTCTCCTGGCACAATCCTGCCATTGGATACTGCCAGGGACTGAACAGGTATGCTGCTTCTTCATGGGATAACACTGAAAATGTGTAGACATATTCTCTAGGCTGTGATCCAAGCAGCCCCAGGCTCTCGCCTCTCTAAAGTTCTGTCCTGGCTCTAGGTATTTTCCTGCAGAGTTCTGCATTTGGTGTCTTTTTTTTCATCCAGTGTTGTTGCTGGGATCCAGCAAGCAGCAGAATGTACTTGTTTAGCATCTCTGTAGTTAGAGAATAGGAAGATACAGCTATGGAAGGTAAAGTGAGGCAGTCCCAGAATAACAACATGAGGCTGGGGCCGAATTTTTAAGCCATAATGTACTCAGCAGAACACCCTGGTTGCAATGGACACACACACTCAGGCTGTTGACAAAAAACAACTACCAACTAACAACAACTTTATTAACAGAAGGCTTGTCTTTATAGTTTTTTATCTGTCCATGTGCATATATGCTACGCCTCGCTGGCTAGGCATTCTTGTCCATGAGCCTTAGACCAACCTCTGATAGTAGTTCATATCTCTCCTTGTGCGGGTAAGTCTGAAAACACATCTTGTTATTCACACTTGCTTTTCTCAGTTGTTTTTCTCCATTCTTCTACTTTCCCATGCCTGGTACAAGGCCACAGGTGTTTCTTCCTCTGCTTTCCCATGCTTACAGCTTTATCTTCTCAAGGCCAAAGCTGTTTTCAGCCCAGTAGTCTTTCACACCTGCTGATTGCCAAGTTTGCTGGGAAGAGTTGGAGGAAATGTTGTGAGGTGTTAAGATAAAAGAGAATTGCAGCAAATGACTCAAGGAGAGGCTGAGGAAACTGAGGTGGTTCTTTCTGGAGAAAAGATTCAGGGAACCTAAAAGCTTCTTTCACTTCCCAAAGAAGGCTATAGGAAAAATAAGCCCAGACTTTTTAGAATTGTGCTACCAAGTAAGAAGAGGCACCAGCCACAAGCTGCAAGAAGGGAATTTCTAGTTGGACCTTTTCATATGAGGAAAGTCTCTGTATACTACTTCTGTTGTTCTTTGTGTGGTCTTCAGAAAGACATTTTCCACATCAGAGAACCCTTGATATTAGGTATCATTTTTCCATTCTGTCTGAAAAATCAGAGCTGAAGGAGGTAAGGACTGTAAAAGAACGTGTGGGAAGGTGAACTATGTCACATAATGTGGAGTACCTCTGAGCGAGCTCTTTCCAGTATTGAAATAGCCAAAATCAAGACACTGCTAACTTCAGCAGATTTATAGAACGTTCCATTAGTTGGGAAACCTAACTGTCACACCAGTTTCATATTTTATGACAGAGGCACATGGGAAAGAAAATCACAGCCCTGTTGTTCCTTCAGAAACATGCAGAATTGACTCTCGGTCCAGCTGTCCTCACACATTTGATATTTTGTACTCTGATGGATCTGGACAAATGCCAAAAGAAGTCTTGTATTCTTCTGTTCTTATGCTGACTGATGACATCTCCTGCAGCTTCACCATGTCTTCTCCATCACAGATTGGCAGCTGTTGCCCTCCTGGTCCTGGAAGATGAGGAAAGTGCTTTCTGGTGTCTAGTCCATATTGTGGAGAACCTAATGCCACCGGACTACTACAGTGACACACTGATAACATCACAGGTGAGCTGAGCACCCTCACAACTTGGATTCTCATATGGTGACTTACAGAAAAGGTTTAAAAGTGAGAAACCAGCTTGTAGTGTGCTTGATTTCTCACAGGACAGCGATACCACTTTGCAATCCCTTCCATTGCAGACGTGTTGTAGACTTGGGAGTACAAAAGTGTTACACACACAGGAGCAGCAAAGTTATGCCCAGCACTAGGAAATTGCACAGTTACTTACTTTAAGGAGGGCTTAGTAGAGGCGAAGCAGGAAACTGACATATGTAGAACTAAGTATGAAGAAGGCACCATTCTGCAGTCTTTCAGATACTTTTTTTGAAACTGTGTTCTATGTTTGGAGTGCCACGTGCAGGTGGATGAAAATACTGAATTTTTTATATTCTCTGTACTTGCCTCGGTTCATGATCAAATACAGTGTTAGTTGTTGCTTTGGGGCTCTCTGCAGATCAGAAAGCCCTCTGGCCATTTGATGTCAAATGTTATGCTGTAACTTACCCACCTGCTTCAAAGTCACTGGATTTCAAGGTTTTCAACATGCCTTGTATCAGATATCCCATCAGGCAGACAAAGAGACAAGAAAAATCCTGTATAGTTCAATAGAATTGTAACTGTGTGCCCGTAACACCTGCACCCATCAGTGCCCAGCCTGGTGAGCCTGGTCGTGACCTTGGGGTCTTTATAATGTGTGATGCTTTCAGAAAGAAGAGAGTTTTATCTGTGGGCCCACAATAGATGAGGCTTCAAATGTCAGTAGCTGAGAGTGACTGATTGTGCCACTGAATTTGTTGACTAATGTTTACTGGGACTGTGGTGTGCTGGTGGAGAGGCCAACCCACAGATTCAGGAAGTGGCCAAATCACTGTGGAGATGGCAAAATATCTCTCCAGAGCAGGTTGTGTTAGCTGCAGGATTTAATAGACATCACTCAATACTTGACAAATAGGAATTGACAGGGAAAATACGGCAGACTAAAGAGGCTCCCCTACATTTGTTGAGAAGACACTGTCAGCTGAGAGTGCCTTTTTAAGAAAGACTTCCTGATCTCCTGGTTAGTCTCTGAAAGTCCAGCCAAGACCCATGTAAAGAGGAAGGTCTATGGTGATACTTTGTATGTTGGGTTGATAAAGTGAAAGCTTTGAGTTGGCTGGAAAACTTTAGTTCTTGCAAATTTTAAAAATGAAACATAGCACCTCATATGGTTTGTACCACAGAGCCACAGCCAAGTGGGCTGACACAGCTGGGGCAGTAATACGATGTGGCATAGGTAAAGACCTAACCATGATTCTGCTTCTTAGAACTTAACCTCAAGGAACCACAGTTCTGCTGAGATGAAGCCCTTACAAAGCTAATTCAGGAATCTCACAAAGTATGTTCTGTGTTTCAGCTCATGCAACCAGAAGCAGAGCACAGAGAGTACTTAGACCACAAATAGATGCTAAGTGAGACCAGGTCCTGCTTGTAAAGTGAGAGGCATTCTAGGTGTTCATTCTGTTACATTCAGACCTGATCAGGTTTTAATCCCTGTCATTCATCCCTGGGTGTTCATGATATCACAGAAAATCCCAGGAAGACTGAGGCAAGGAGATGTGGCAGCATTTTCCCTCTAGACTTTTGAGATTGGGAAGGAATATGATCCTGTGAGTGACAGGAATGTGTGTATCTCTGCTTGTATCTCAGCTCTGTTTCAGCTCCACACCTTGCAGTAGGTGCAGCATACACGTACACTGCTCAGTAACTTTGAAGGATGCTCTGCTCTTCCTGTGTTGTGTTTTGCTAGAAGGCAGCACCATGTGGTGACTCTGACATGCAAGGGCTGCTCTCCTGTTGCACCGTTCCCCTCTTTCAACACTAGGCCTGCTATTGAGTAGAACTTCATTGTTTTCTATTTTGTCAATTTTAGGTAGATCAGAGAGTCTTCAAAGACTTCCTGTCCGAGAAGCTGCCTCGCCTCATGGCTCATTTTGAGCAGTATCAGATTGACGTCTCACTCATCACCTTCAACTGGTTTCTAGTGGCCTTTGTGGACAGCCTGATCAGTGACATCCTCCTGCGAGTGTGGGATGCCTTCTTGTATGAGGGAACTAAGGTACAATTCTCAGTCTAGGCCTCTCTTGCATTTGCACCACCTCTGTGACATGATGGCAGAGTGATGGACGTACATATGTATCATAGGGATGTGAGGTTGAACCCCTTGTCCTATCCTGCCTGTTTGGTGGCATGCCTTGATGTTTCCCAGTCTCTTGTGCTGTCTGTATACTTGCTGCCAGTAGGCAGACCTAATCCCTGATACTGTGCACAGTATCCTTGGCCCTTTCTACCAGGGAGTTGTGGTACGAAGCAGCTAATAGGCTGTTGCATCTCCTGATCTGTGACCTGGACACAGTTGAGAGTACGACAGATACGGGGAGCATAAGATAGGCAGTTACTATCTGAAAATGTGAGTCCTGCATTGCTCTGTGCATAGGGATAACCCTTGTGATAACCCTGGAGAACCCTTGTGAAATCCCTGTGGTGTCCTTTTGTAGGACTTGGTATTCTCTGGAGCTGTAAATTAGCTCATGGAGGGTCATTCTCTTAAAATTAGCTCTGTACTTCTTTAGGCCTACCCTAATTCAGCCTGTTGAGGTCAGGAGTACCCCAGCGTCAAGCGTGTACTGCAGTGCTGTGTGATCAATCCCATCTTTTATGCCAGGAGGCCATAAAAAAGCTGCTTAAAACTAGTGAACTCAAACGCATTTCAACCCTTCAGGTCATTTTCCGCTACGCTCTTGCGATTTTTAAATACAACGAGGAGGAAATCCTGAGAATTCATGACAGTGTGGAGATCTACCAGTACCTACGCTTTTTCACAAGAATGATCATGGATGGCAGGTAGGACTGTGAGCTGTAGACAGCTTTCCATCCTGTATTTGTACTTGCTTGCCTGTTAGGTCAGCCTAACAAGAGTTGTGACTGATCTGTTAGGAGACATGCAAATGCATTGACAGATCCATGGGACATGGATTAGGTTGTCTCTTTTTGACTTTCCCTTCATGGCATTACTTAAAATGGCATGCTACAGCAGAGCAAGCCACAAACTCTGTGCCAGTCTCCTTTTTTGTAGTAACTGGAACTTGTGCTACTGCTTGGTGGGTTTCTCTTAGCTGTAGCTGGGGTATTTGGGTACACAGCACAACTCAGCACTTTTAATGGCAGCACATGTCTGAGATGAATATCTCAGTGTTCAGAAGAGCTCAGCATTAGGAATATTCCTTCACAAGAGGCCATTGGAATTGGCATCTGATCCACAGTCTCTTGACAGTGACTGCACACTGGTACCTTGAAAGATGGTGTGGTATAGGTGTGTTTAAAGTATTGCTTGGATTGGTGATTGTGAGAGAAGGAATTGCCTGTGATTCCTTTAAGACTCTGCTGATTGGTGATTTTTGAGCTCACAGAGCTAAGTCTGAGGCCCTACTCTTTGCCTACCCCAGGATGCTCTTCGTGTATCTGTTACCATGTGTTACCAGATGCTAAATCAGTTGACCAGACCTATCTTTTCTATTGTAGGAAGCTGATGAACATTGCCTTCAATGATTTAAACCCTTTCCCCATGAAATTGCTGAGGAACCGTCGGTCAATGCACAGGGAAGAGCTGGAGGCAGAGCTGTGTGAACTGGAACAGATCAAGGCAGCCTATGTAAAAGAGAGAGCAGAGCAGGGGCCTCAGGACATGAAGGAGGTTGCTAGTGAAGAGGAAGAAGAGATTTAGCAAAAATAGAGTTCATCATCACTTCCTTCCCATCTTGCAGAAAGTCATCAGTGGCAACTGTCTGTAAGAGACGAACCAGAAGGGGAAGGGTGGTCACAGCAAGAGTTCATCTCCCCAGGAAGCAAGGCTGTAGTTACATGATCATCTGGGGACAAAGTCAGACTTTGTAATGGATTGGAAGGTGTCAGAGGAGTTTTATTCTTTTCTGTACTTCTCCCCATTCAGGCCACCCTGTCCTGTATAGTTCAGGATTACAGCTGAGGGTGCATAGGTAAAATCAGTTGTTGTATAATGACAGGAATTGACAGCAAAAGACCCAACGAGGCAGGGCTTTTCTACATTTTCTAATGGAGACTTGAGTGAGATCTTTATGCACAAGTAAAATGACTGGAAATAACGAACTGAGGACCCTTCCTCATTGGTACCTAAAGCTTCTGAATTGATCAGGAAGAAAACCCACTCTTTAAAGGGGTGATGCCTTCAGTGGCTAGGACAGCGTATGTTTAACATTGCTGAGTTACTGAGTGAAGACACTGTCTCCAGATAAGTGTTGGGTCTGAGGAAGTTCTGGAAGCTGGAGGACATCATTCCATGGGATTCAGGCTGGGACAAGGGAAATGGGTTGTGGGAGAGTGGAGTTGCCTCTCCAGTTTGCTTTCTGTGAAAGTCCATGGGAGCACAAGTCATGTCTCCCTGTCTGGCTGGAAAATGCTGGAAGTTACCTCTCCTCTTTGCTTAGTTTTGAGCATAGCCATCTATGGATTAGCCTGACCCTCGCAGCACGGCCTTCTGGAGGTGAGTTTGCTCTGTAGAGGAACTCTCATCTCACTGTGAAACCAACTGCAGCCTGGATTCAGGCAGGGCCTAATGTTACAGAGACTTTTACTGGGAATGACTGGGTCTTCTGATTGCCTCACCCTTGGCCTGGTTGAGTGTGTGGCCATCTGCTTCTGCCCCACAATTAGGTCTCCTGTTCTGATGTCCCAGTCTCTGATTCCCATTCATAATGGGAGGGACAACATCTTTTCTGTAAGAGTTTACAATACTGAAGGTATTTTACCCATGGCATGTGGCACTCTGGGAGTCAACCTGCAAACCACAGGGACTAGGTCACAAAAGATGACTTGATATTCTTTAGAAAAGATGTTAACTTCCTGACCCAAGAAGCTGGCCCCCATGAGTGTAGCACACAGAAATGCCCTGTCTGCCTTTGGGAATGGGGTCTGATAGCCTTCTCCCCTTCTTCCCAGGCTTGTCCATCCCCTGGGCTATATGCCCTGCTTCTGCAGCTAAGTCCTCCATAGACTCAGGATGAGTCAAGTGCTTTTGATAAATACAGCTTCTTTTCCCTAGCACAGTGCCAAATCCAGCTGCCTCCCTTTCCTGCTGAGTGGTGCTTTATTCCAGGTGTGCCTGCAGTGCTGGCACTGACTGGATGCAGCAGACCTTGCTGTAATGGGCACTCTGCTCTATGTTTTTAGATTGATCTTGAGCCCAAGTGGATTATGCCTCCTTTATTAAACATCTTGTGGTTGACAACTCAACCCTTCAAGCTGTCAGTGCTTGCAGAGGAAGAGAAGGCAGGCATTCATAGCCCATAGCGTTCTCAGTCTGGTGCCACAGACTCTGGTGGAAACAGCACCAGCCTCTAGTCACTTAAGACACATGGTCTGCCTCAGCTCTGCCTTAAGCACAACTGGACAAGGCAGCCACTTTCAATGAATTGTAGAAGACTGAGATGGGAGAGAGCTGTGGAGGCCAACTGCACAGTATGAAAGTAGTCAAAGTGGAAATGAGGTTTTGGGAAGAGTGGATAGATCCCTTCCATGTCCCTGAGAGCTGCACAGATTGAAAGTGTAGGATGAGTAGAAAATGTTACTGGAATATTACCACAGATCTTCTCAAAATAATGCACTTGTTTTAAAATTATGCCACCTAGCTAGGGAAGCCTAAAAGGGAGAAGGTTTTTCCTCACAGCTGATATTGCTAATCCAATTTACTCATAGTCTTATGTGCATGGGTGTGCACAAGTACAGATTTTTGTTACTGTTACAGACATTATCTTCTAAATAAAGACCATGAAAATTAGAAGTTTAGTTACAATTTTATTTTTTCTAGAGCTTTCTGCAACAGCTTAAAAATCTTTCCTCCCGACTTGTTTGTTTATTAAAAAAGGCATTTGAAACATGTATTGTTAGACCAAATCATAGCCTGACATATGTCCATGGTATATATTAAACATTGGTCTACGTGGGATATAATGACCTGTTAAAATATAAACTTTTCCGAAGTAGACATAAGAACCAAGGTGTTGTCCCCGATGGAGAATTCTGAAAATAATTGTAATTGAAATCAGAAGGGAAGGACATCACAGGCTTGTTACAAGTTTCTTTTCTTCTGCATCTTCACCAGTTCTTGGTTTTGCTTCACACGTGTATTTGCTGAAGGCTGTTTCCTCTGGTCATATTGCTAATTAGTCACTTGTGGTCATTCTTTACTAAAATGTGGTGGGTGCAGGAATATTTGCAAGGCCTGTGCAGACCTGCACCTTGAAGCGAAGCTGCAATGTCCTCATGGGTCCTACTCTACTTCCCTTGTGCTTCACAAACTTTAGGGGTACTGAAAAGCATGGAACTTGGGTCACAAGATGCCAGCTGGGCCCAGAGGTTAGCTTTGTTCAACACAAATCCCTCAGGTCTCTGTGAGACCTGCAGTGAGTATCAGTCAGTGCCAGAGAATGTTGTGAACAGAGGATACTTCTGCATGAAGTGTCAAGGATGATTTCTGCTGTCACTGCCAACTGTTGTGGCAGTGAAACAGTTTGACCTAGTCGAGCAGCCCTGCAGCTCCTCCTGTGCTGGCACCTGTGGATGAACAAGGTGTCTTTCTACCCAGTGCTAGTCTTTACTGAGTTTTGCTGTATGCATAACAGTACTTGTTAAATTAAGACTTCTGTCTCTGCATTAATCTAAACCTTGGAATGCCAGCTCCAACCTTAAAAAGGATGGTTTTGATTTCCACACTCACCCTCTGCCCTAGACTGTGCTGTTAATCTGTAGTTCACCTTCTTGCAGGACCTTGGGGCCATCTAGAGTTTATAGGGTTTGAGAGGATAAGTTGGTGGAGCATGGCCAAATACACAGCCACTGCTGGCTCAGTAAGTCCCTGAGCTGCAACAGGTAGAGGCCATGAGGCTTCCCTTCTTCACCCCTTTTTGTCCCTGGGTGGTGTTAGTCTGGCAGGGTCTATACTATGCTGCAGCTAAGCCCTTGCATGTAAAAGCACTAGTGCTCAGCAAAGACACTTGATCCACTCCTGTATCCTGGAATGCTGCCCTGGAAAGAAGCATTGCTGAGGAGGTTGTTTCTGTGTTGGATTAATATTTAGTCCAGGCTCAAGCTTCTCATCCAGGGAGAAGGACAGAGCTAAGAGGCAAGGCATTTTTCAGAAGCGGGAAGCAGCACCACCCTGTAGCAGAAGCTGAAGCTATACCAGTGCTGAGTTTCTCTTCCAGTTTGCAGGCTGGGCAACTTCAGGCCACCATCACAGGCACAAGGCCTGGCTCTGGCTCTCTTCCCATTTAGGAGCTCACTTCATTTCGTGGCCTGAGCCAAAGCTGAGACTTCTCCTGCCATCTTCCAGTGCTAAGAGCTCCTCTACAAAACATTAGCTCTGCTTGGCTTAAGGACATGCCAAATGCAAGAAGACAAACCACCTTCCCATGACAGAGCCACAGTGCTGGAGCTGACATAGTATAATGCCCTCCCAAGATAATTTAATCCATTTGCTGGAGTTCAGTGATAGGCTGTGGCCTGCACTGAGATGCTGAATTGTGAGATTATGCCTGTATGTTTTCTGCTCCAACCTCAGGAGCTCTCCAGATGGGAAAACTGCACACAGGTTAGTCAGGGGTAGACAAGGTATCACTAGCCATGGCACATTCAGGGTGAGGGGTCTTCTGTCCTGCTGCAGCCAAATGCCTGTTTTAGGTATGTGATCCCCTACCTTTGAGACAAAATCCCTGTTTCTCCTTGTTATTAAATGACAGCATCCTGCCAAGTGTAAGGTCTGGCTTTGAGATTCCAGCTAGTGTGTCAGTATCTGCTTTGGGTTTAAGCTTACTTTTCATGATACAGAATCTCTGGCACATTCTGGTGTCAAATTGGTAGGAAGCTTTGAGACTTGGAGCAATATCCAAGGTAAGTAAAATTAAATTTCAAGGTCCCTTGGGAAAAAATAGGGCTCAGCCCATCATCACAACTCCCTGCTGAAAATAATGCCTTTATTTTTTTCTTTTATGAAGTCATTCTGTTAGTACAAAAATATTGTTTATTGCCAGCATTTTGCTGGAATGAAAAGGTCCAAAAGGAGATTAAAACCAAGTGATATTTTTTTCTGCATCTTTGATGATTTAATATTTTTCAACATGATAAAAGCTCTTGCACACTGAAGGGAAATGCCAATGCCACAAACTCTGAAACGACTTTCAATTTTGACACTACCATTAGAATGGTGTTTTAAATCAGTCCCTGGAGCTGGTGGGTGTTGCATGGTCCCAACTTTCACCCTACCCCTCTGTGCTACCCACCCCATACATGTGTCACAGTCAGTGTCAGTGAACTTCACAAGCCTGGAAATAATTACAGCAGAAGATATAGGAACTTGGCAAGTACTTGTTAAATATGAAGCTGATTGGGTATAACTAATTAGCAGCTTCTTCCTCATGGCTCCATCCAAACCTATCAGAGGCACGTCAGGCCCCTTGTCCTCTGCAGGCTGGGATGAATCACAGAATCAGCTGAGTTGGAAGAGACCTCTGAGATCATCAGGTCCAACCCTTCATCCAACACCACTGTGATTACTAGATCATGGCACTGAGTGCCACATTCAGTCTCATCTTAAAAATCTCCAGGGACGGTGAATCCACCACCTCTCTGGGCAGCCCATTCCAATGCCTGATTACTCTCTCTGTAAAAAATTCCTTTCTAATACCTAACCTAAACCACCCCTGGCAGAGCTTAAGCCTGTGCCCTCTTGTCTGTGAGAAGAGACCAACCCCCACCTGGCTACAGCCTCCTTTCAGGGAGTTGTAGAGAGTGATAAGGTTTACCCTGAGCCTCCTCCAGACTAAGCAACCCCAGCTCCCTCACAGCACTTGTGCTCAAGTCCCTTCACCGGCCTTGTTGCTCTTCTCTGGACCTGCTCCAGCACCTCAACATCTTTCCTGAACTGAGGGGCCCAGAACTGAACACAA
>JAWWTY010000088.1:26039721-26051925 GCA_035222235.1 Margarornis squamiger | reverse complement strand
GGCTGTTCTACCTTTTTTTTTCGTGTTTTTTTTTTTTTTCTTTTTTTTCCTTTTTTTTCCCCCTCCTTTCTGCTGCACCGTGGAAAGATCAAGTACTGTCTGGATAACATATATGCTGCAACTGTATCTTGAATGCCTCATGCAATGCCAACTTTTTGCAGCTCACTGAGGACCTGGTAGTGTAGAAGGGAATGCAGAGAGGGACAACTTGTTTAGCTTGGAAAAGGTATGCCTGACAAGAGATATGACATTTGGCTTTTGACATACGGGAGTATGACGGGATGGAGAGTTCAGATAGGGAGTGATTGTTCCTCTGTTTGTCATTGCCCAGGAACTACAGGATGCAGATAAACAGTAGAACTCATTGACACAGGATGTTGGGCATGTGGTTCAAGAAGAGCCATTAGATGAGTCTGCAGGTGGAAAATCCATTAGGGCTGGTTAAACAGACAGATAAGCCTTTGGCTCAAAAAGTCTGTGAGACATAGATGCCAGAGCTGACTCAAAGGCAGAGAAAAAGCTCAGTTTGTTGGTGTGGAATCAGCTGTGCTGGAGAAATAGGGTAGCGTGGAAGGTAGCAGTGGTAGAGGAAGAGAGAGTGAGCCTGTAGCTGGGAGCTCTGCTGGGATGTGGGGGTAATGTCAGGAGTGCTCCCCAGGTGGAAGGTTTAAAGAGAGGACTGGTGCAGTGGGACAAAGCTGGAAGATGATGAAGACTCGTACTGGAGGAGATGTGTAGGGAGTCTGGCAGAAATGAAGTATGTAGTAAATAAACTACTACTGTATGGGAGGAGAGGCCGATCTTCATTGCTAGAAGGTGTGAAGAATGAGACTGGTCACAGAGGAGAGCAGCGGTACTGAGCAAAATGATCAGAGATTGAAGAACAATAATTGCAGAATAAGAGTGCAATACTTGGAGGAGAGGAGGTAAAGAAAATAGACTGTACGATGACAAGCAAGGCTGAAAGTCAAACAGAGAGGGATGTCTATGGAAAAGTGGGCAGTGACTGCCCTTATCTCTCTGTTAACGATAACATCTATAGTGCAAGAAAAGTAGATCTGTGAAAGAGGTGGTACCAGGACTTTTCATATCCACAGGCATTTTGGATGTTTTAATTTGACTCAGCAGGCCCCTTTAGCAGACGTGGTGCACTGGATTCTGATCATGGAATGATTTTAATTTTATCTGGAAGGAATCCTGTCTGCATGCTTCAAGATGACTTTGCAATGCAGACTGGAGTGTAGTGAATAGCAGCAATAAGGGGATTTACTCTAAAATCATACTCTCAGTCTGAACCAAACACTACTTCTGCTTGCCTTGATGAATTTGTTTCAGAGTGATGGCACTGGTTTCTCAGAAACTGCATTTGCCAAGCCCAGCGGGTGAATGATTGAGCACAGAATTTCATTTCCCTGGCAGGCAAAGCACAAAGTCTTCCCACTTAGTCAGCATCAATCAAAGCCAGACTGATAACCAAAAGAGCAAAACTGAACTCTGTTCTAAATGGTGAATGAATTCTAAAATTTTTGATGTATGGAGTACCATTTATCACAATGGGGTAACATCAGGCTGGTGACCTGTGGCCAGTGGGGTTCCACAGGGCTCCATATTGGGTCCTGTGGTCTTCAACATCTTCATAAATGACTTGGATGCAGGACTGGAAGGGATACCAAGCAAGTTTGCTGATGACACTAAATTGGGAGGAGAGACCTTGATAAACTAGAGGGATGAACAATCACCAACTGTATGAAGTTTAATAAGGGCAAGTGCTGTATTCTGCACTGGGGCTGGGGCAGCCCTAGTTATGTGCATAGGTTAGGGAATGAGAAGCTGGAGAGTGGCTCTGCAAAAAGGGATCTGGGGGTCCTGCTTGATGGCAAGTTGAATATGAGTCAGCAGTGCCCTGGCAGCCGGGAGGGCCAACCCTGTCCTGGGGGGGCATCAGGCAAAGCATCACCAGCCAGTCATGGGAAGGGATTGTCCCGCTCTGCTCTGCACTGGGGTGGCCTCACCTTGGATATTATGTGCAGTTTTGGGCACCACAGTGTAAGAAAGAGATTAAGCTATTAGAGAGTGTCCAAAGGAGGGGTATGAAGATGATGAAGGGTCTGGAAGAGAGTGAAAGGTATTACGAGGATCGCCTGAGGTGACTTGGTCTGTTCAGCCTGGAGAAGAGGAGACTGAGGGGAGACTTCACTGCAGTCTACAACTTTCTTGTGAGGGGAAGTGGAGAGACACGCAGTGATATTTTCACTTTCATGACCAATGATGGGGCTTGAGGAAACAACGTGAAGCTGGTTTCAGGGAGGTTTATGTTGGATATCAGGAAAAGGTTTTTCACCCAGAGGGTGAAAAACAGGAACAGGCACAGGAACAGGCTCCCTAGGGAAGTGGTCATGGTACCAAGCCTGACAGGGTTTAAGAAGCTTTTGGACAATGCTCTCAGGCACGTGATGTGATTCTTGGGGTGCCCTGTGCAGGGCCAGGAATTGGACATGGTGATCCTGATGGGTCCCTTCCAACTCAGCATATTCTGTGATTCTGTGTTGTGGCAGAAGAAAGCATTGGCTGTTGTGTCTATAACACTTGGCTTTGCTAAACTCTCTTGCAGGCCTGTCATATACCAGATAAGTGGCACCTGATGTTATAGAGCTCAAAAGTGTGTTAGGAGTTTTCTGGAGAACAGAGAGATGTCAATTCTTATTTAATCAGCCAGTCAAAGAAAAAAAGCCTCAACTGGAATAATAAAGCAATTCCACACTGCATGGGTGTGGGAGAGTTTCCCACACTTCTCTTTTGTGTGGGCCCCCTAAATGTTCTTTGCATGCAGGTGATGCTGCAAGGGAGGTGGAAGAACTCCGCAGTTACGGCTTCAGAGAATACCTCTGATGCTGCTCCTGCTGCCTTTCAAGCAACAAAGTCCTGCTGTCATTGCTCCCAGGAGGACAGGGACCATTTCTCTTCAATTCTGGCTCACAACTGAGAAACTCACAGCTGGTTCTTCTCTGGTCTATGGTAGTAGGTTCCTGTGTCTTTTGCTGCCAAACCCATTTACTTACAGCAGGATACAACTCCTGGAAGGACAGTTACAGTGCCATACTCTCCTTGCCATAGACAGTGTAACAAGGAGAAAAGAACGCAAGCTGCAGTTGGAGAGAAGTAGGTCAGACATCATAAAGCCGCATCCCCAAGCGGGCTGTACATTCCTGAGACCAGACAGGTGGAGGCCATCATCACTGGGGATTTTGCAGGATCCACATATGCCCTTATTTAGATCTATGGGCAGATTGACTGTGAGGCTGGACTAGAGACCACCAGTGGGGGAGTTTCCCACACTGTGCCCTTCATCTGTGCTTGTGCTTTCCTGCCCAGACCAGGCAGAGCCTGGTTAGTGTCTCCCAGCTCTTTAAGCAATTTCAGTTTTCACCTGGTTGATCTTCCTCTGTTTTCTCAAGCAGCTTCAGAGATGAGTTCCACGCTTGGTCTCGCTGGCCAGTGTGGTGGTTTGAGCCTGGATAGACGCCTGGTGTCCAGCAAAACTACTTTCAAGGTCTTTCTTCCCTGCTCCTCCCCTCTTTTCTCCTTCCAGAGGGAAGAAAAAAAACCCAAAAAGCTAGGAACTTATAGCTAGAGATAACAACCAAAAGAGGAGCTTTGATTAATACCACGGGCAAAGCAGACCTTAGAATAATGCTTAAATTTATTACTAACAAACTAAAAACTAAAAATAAGAAATAAAAACAGGTTAGAAACAGCTTTCCACCACCACCCCTCAGTCTGTCCATGCCCCCTTCTTCCCCCAATTGTGTGGGGGACAGAAAATGGAAGGTTTACAGTCAGTTATTGTTGGGTCAGCCATTCACAGATGTAAGTCGAAAACTTAAACAGCAGTTCTTCTGAATGTGCTGTCTCAGGGGGCTTTCCTGTGGGCTGCAGAGGAGACAGCTTGCTTCACCAGAGCCAGAGTCGTCACCACAGTTACAGGGGAAAATCATAACTCTGAGTCCTTCCCCTGCGTTCCATGGGGTCCCCCCCATGAGAGAGATCCTCTGCTCTCTCGTGGGTCATTCCATGGGGTGCAGTCTCTTATGAAAAGCTGGCTGTATCTGCTAAGCCTGGGTTTCTCCTTCCATGGGTCTTGGCTGCAAATCTTTGCAGGACCTCCACTCCATCTTGGGGGCCTCCTGCTAGGCAACAGCCTCTTTCATGCCTCCCCCTGCCAGAGCAGGTTCTCATCATATCCTGCAAGCGTTCTAACCTGTGGGCTGGCTAGTGTACAAAGCTTCCATCATGGGGGGGTGCAGTTACACCACCTCACGTTAGATGTAAGAGCTGTACCTTGAGACATTCAAGTGAAGTGTGTAACCTCCAAACCTTCACAGAACTCAGGAGAAATATCTGCACTTGGTGTATTTCCATTGCCTCACCATCTGGCTTGCCACTTAGGATTTCCTAATTATCTGTATTCTGGTGGTGGCCACAACTCCTCAGGTAGGCAGAGAGTTTTGAGGAGAAATCTGGCTAGCCCATTGGATCCCACTTAGACTCCTTTGGGCAAGTACCAAGATCACGGGATTCCCTGAATGTGGACAGTCTCCTTGAACCAGTGATGCTCAGCTTTTCTGCAAGGAAAGCTGTTTGTACAGTAGCCTTTTGAAAAGATAACTGCTCCGATGGGTGTCTGTGGGCATGCTTTGACCTCACAATACAGAACAGTGAGACCAAGAGTCTTGACCTTCCCAAACAATATGGCAGGCTATTAAGACCCAGCTACATCTTTTCAACAGGGAGATGAACTTTGGTTCCTGAAACTCAGGTTGGTCTTGAATAGCAGGAAGCTTCTTACTGTAAAATAGGAGAGTGAAAGCATGGTGTTCTAGTTTCTGAAGAAACTGCTGAGCTTGCGGAGTATCTGATGGCGATTTTTTCAAGGCTGCCTTTCTGACAATAAATGTGGCAGTGTCTCTGAAAGTTTGTGCACTTCACCACTTGCTTTTAAGACTGAGTTTTTGCAGGTGAGGGGTGGGGGTGGAGCAGAGTAGACTTCCAGTTTTTATTGGTCTTTGGACCAGGTTTGTTGTATTTGCTTTTCTTTTGTAATGAGGCAGGATCATGCCAACATATAAGAGCTCTGTAAGGTGGAATTTGCCCTCTTGTTGAATTCAGAAGCACATTAGTACTCACAAGGAAGTTGATAAGCAATAATATTTTCTTTGCTGCCCAGGTAACCAGCAGAGTGAAAGAGGGTATTGTCTCTGGAGAATGCAGGCAAGTTGGCTTTATCTTTCTGTACACAGCCTATCTTGGAAAGCTGGAGGTGAACCAGAGGAAGGAGGGACTTACTGTGCAAAAACGCTGGGGTGGCCCCATCCTCTGCTTCAGTCATACTGCCTCTGTCCCTTTCTGGGAGCTCTGATAAGCCTAATGAAACTGAGCTGAGTTTTGGGGTCGTTTTGGGTTTTCCTAGTCTTTCACACTCCCCTAACCAACTACAGTAGTTTGTAAATGCCATGTTCACTGAAGCTATTTGTGTCCTCAACTCATGACCTATCTTTCTGTCAGAGCTTGCAGAGTATGGGCACCACATAAAGCAGACAAGGGGGTGGTGAGGGGAGAGTTTGAACTGCCAGAAAAAGGTGTTGCCACCAAGTGTGGGATCATCCTTGGAGGTTTCTCTTGTCTCTCCTAAGTTTCACAAACTGCCTTTGCACTGACTGAACACTAGTGTCTTCACACTCACTGAAGGATGGGCTGCACACTTCAATTTTATTTCTAGCTGATTTTGTCTTCAAATATTAATGAACACACTTCTCCTGTGACTGGGGGTGATTCTGATGTTTCGCTCCCTGTGCCAGAGTGAGAGACATGACCCTTCAGGAAGATCTCCAGGAGCCATTGGCAGTGGAGTGACAGTGTTGGTGCCACAGGTGCCTCAGGCTCTCTTGCTCCAGGGTGAACCACTTTAGTTGCTTGTGGGTAGAGCAATGCTGGTCTGACTTCTGGAGGGAAGTCCAAGGCTTGGCAAGAGACCCTCCGTAGGTACTTTCCAGCCCTTGGGCTTCCTAAGCCATCTGGAGGCTCCCAGAGTGCTTTATGCCCTTCATGAACTTTAACAGAGATAGATGTCAACTTCTGCCCCTGATGTACAGCAGCTCCCTGCAGTGAAGAAAGCAGCTCTTCAGTGAAGCCTGTGAGGGACCTGGTGGGCAGCAAGTTTGACCAGAATCATCTGGGTAATGCTGGAGGCCAACTGCAGCCTGGGCTTCTCTACAAGACTCTAGGCAGGCAGATTTCCCAAGCAGGCCGATGAGATCTCCATCCTTGTCAGTCTTCCAAGCTCAGCTGGACAGTCTGTGCAACATGACCTGCTTTTGTAGTGAGCTTTGCTGAGGGCTGAGGTCAGGGTTCAGAACCTTCAGAAGTGCCTTCTGGCCTGATTTTCTTATGTGATTCTGTGTGGTTTATTGTTGTAATTTCTTTTTGCATCTCTCACTTGTCCAGGGGAGGCTCAAGTACACATTTGGTGTCAGGTTTGGAAGTGATCACAGCAATAAAATAAAGAGCAGGTGACAATTCAGCCAATACTTCATGATGTGCACTTCACAATGTTCTGGGTGATCCTACCCAAAACACAGTCTTGGATTCTTCACCAGGTTGGGTGACAGGAGAGTCTGAGCTTCTTGGGAGCTACTTGAAGCTGCGGTCTCTGCTGGTTTTCTCTTTGCTTTCTTCACTGCTCCTTGTCATTGCTGCTGGCTGTGCTGGGATGACCCAGTTAAAAATAACCTGGCTGAGCTATTTTTGTGAGGCACATGTGCTCCCTTGTCCATCTCCCTGCTGCACCAGCGTGACAGAAGAGCAAAGCCATGGAGAAATACCAGGTGGTGCAGATGTGGCAGTAGCATGAACAGGTGTCACCATCAGGGAGTTATTATGCTGGAACCCATTTGGCATTGCTCTCTGCCTTGGGGAGTGCATTGTGGTTTCAAATTGGGACTGAATATAACTGCAATTGGAAACCTCATCCAGGATGGCCACTGGATTTTTACTGTCTCAATCTTGTTTTGTGGAGAGTGGCCTTGTTTCACTCCCTCCTGGCCACCCTAGCCTGTCTGTGGACATATGTACTTAAAATTATTTTGAGATCTACATTTGGTGTCTCCTCTAATGTGAACAAATTTGCACAGTATGCGTTTTGCCAAGCTTGAGGCTTTGGTATGTCTTTGGCCCTTGCACAGCTGCCTTGGGGTCCCTCACTAGAAAGATGGTCTGAGAAAAAACGTCGTACCATCTGGTGATGATGTTTGTGGAGTGCAGGGGTGCACTGTGCAGTGGGTTTCTGGAGTCTTGCGGTTTAGTATAGGCTAGGTCTCTATGCAATGTTTGCCTTCCCCAGCCCAAACTAATAATTTGGGAAGGCGAAAGTACTGGAATCTCCTTCTTCTTGTGGTCTAAGCAGAAGATGCCTGTGTCAGTGGGGGAACCACTGTCTCACCTTTCCTGATGCTGCGTCCACTCAGTACCTTCTGCATAAGCTTTGACCTGTGGCTGGCATGGGGGAAGGTCTGACATGTCTCCTTCTGGGGACACGTGTGAGACCTCATGGCCTGCATAAGGGGCAAGAGGGGCTGCTGCGCCTGCTCAGAGGAAGGTATTGACATTGCTGTTTTGTGGATGAGGGAATTGACTAATTTTAATCTTTAATGACTCCTTCACCTTCCAATTTCACATCCTCTGTGCTTGTGCAATGTTTATACTTCAGGCAGAGCTGTTTTTTCACGACCGGCTTTCCAGGGCACCGGATTTAAGTAACCTTGCTGTGCTGGAGAAGTGCAAATATTTTGGAGTATTATTTAGAGCTGGGTTTTCTGATGAAAGATAACACATCTCTAGAATATGTTCTTCTTTGAGATTTTGCTCACTGTTGTAATTTTGTCCCCTACCACCTCTGCCAATCCTAGTCCGTTTGAAACAGCAGCATGTCCTTCCTCAACTAGCCAGTAGCCTTTGTGTTGTGCTGCTGAAATGAGGTGACAGAAGCAGTTCCCACAGCTCCTGGTGGGATGCCAGAAGGGCCCTTTGTGCTTTTGCTGAGGACCAATACTCAAACTTGCGTTAGTGATGGACAAAGTGCCTCTTTCCATCACCTGCTCTGCCTCTGAAAATACAGAGATTTGAGCACATGACTGATGCTTGGTGTGGTCAAGGCTCTTTGCCCATACTCCCACATTAGGGAATGGTAGAGGCTGCTTTATCGCGCAGGAGAAGGATGTGGTGTGTGTGCTGTGTGGCTGGTGAGGCCACCTTGTCCCTTTCGGGAAGGGCAGGCTGCAGGCAGTGAGCTGCTGCTTTTGGGGAGTGGCACCTGTCTGTTTCCAAAAGCCGACTGAAACCTTAGTCTGAGCTCCCTTAATCTGAGCCCCGGAACGGTGGGTGTGGATCCTTATGGAACAAAAGACAAAGAAAGGCAATTGATAAAATCGAGGCCCATCGCAGGATGGCTGATTTAAAAGGCTGGTTCCCAGCTGGCCGATTTAAAATGCTTCCAGCTCTGGTCGCAGATAGGGTTGTTTTTTCAAGGATATGCCTCTGAGCAGCTGTAAAAAGGTCCTGCTGCCTGAAAGAAAGGCGCGCTGAAAGGTTTTTATTTGCTGCTGTGGATTGATTTGAGTATAGATGGTCTGGAAGACGTGCTGCATTATTCATGTGGTAGATACCGTTGCTAAAAGCTAATGCATAGCCTGGAGGCTGCGAGGAGTGGTACAGTCCTTTGTGTGGTTGTCTGGATTCACTAGAGAGTCTGGACTGCTCTTAAGCTTTTTTTGAATACTGAGATTGAGAAAGCAAATCGAGGAATGCAAGATCACTTAGTTAATGGCTCTCCACCTCCTTTCTTGTATACAAACTAATCCCAGGTTTTTGTTTTTTGTTTTTTTTTTTCTTTCCTTCCCATTTTTAATGCATTATTCATACAGAACTGCTTGCTAGGCTGGTTCTGTTTGCAGGACTTCACCAGTAATTCAGTTTTCATAGGGCATCAGCTTAAACTGCTTCCCCGTCGAGGCTCAGGTGTCTGCAGTAACTGTCCCACTTTGGATTCTCTATTAATCCATATTCAGTAGCCTTACCCATGAGATTCCCGCTGTTGTACACAGATGCTGGGACTCCCACCACCCTGTGGGACACAGTTCCTGTGTTTCTGTACTCTGGCCACAGTGGGAGGACCTCACACAGGATTCAGGGTGCCAAGTTCTGATATACAGAGCCCTGTTTTCGTGTGATGAGGCAAAACTGCAGCACGCATGCTTATGGCTGGACTGCCTGAGATACTCCTCTGAGCTGCTGGCAGTGTGTGCTTCTTGCAAAAGCTTTAAATTATACTGCAAACCCTGGACTTAGAGCTGGGAAGTGTGTTTCCTGCTTGCACCGCATCTGGTGGGGAGAAGACCTTGCTGGACTCAGCAAGGCAGACCTTGTTTACTGAACTACCTACAGTCAGTTACCTAGATGTGGAGACTGACTTTAGTTGGCACAAGGCCGGGGACAGAGTGCATAAAAAGCCAGCCTGGGAACACGTCTCTTTCTGTAGATCCTTTCACTCTCTGTTAGCAACTGGCTGTCAAGTGGCGTGGTCAAGACTGTGATCTAGTGGTTAGGTTGTCTGGGGACTCTGAACTGATAAACCTCACCTCCAAGGCAATATCTTTGTTGGAAGGAGTTTGCTTCTCAGACTACAGTTGTGGAAGTGACATACTCTCAATGGACACTCCACCCACCCTGCATTAGGTGAACCAAGAGGTGAAAACCACCACATCTGTATTGTTTATTACTTCCATAACAATAAACCTGTAGCCTCTGAGATTGTGGCATTGTTTGAGATGACATGTGCAGATGGTATTTAAAGCTGTGGGTTGCTGTATAATCATATTGTCTGGTTGACTTTGGATCCGAAGGAATTCATTACTGATAATTTCTCCTTGATAGTGTTGTAGCACAGAAGTGGAATTTGTATGGCAAGGTGTGTCCAGGGGTGTGTGACCTCTCTCTTGCAGATATGCCTTGGAGAGTGTCCACAGTTTGAGGGGGAGCCCAACTTAAGCAATGAGGGTCACAAACCATTTGGTGTGGTAGATTTGAGAGAAGTGAGATCAGAAATGAAATGGTCTGGGCTTATTTGGCACCTGACTGAGGAGGCTGGTGTCTAGTGATGAATTTCTGAAGGCTTTGATTTTGTCTTGAAGCATTAGCTCAACACAAACTGTGGTAAGACATCTTTAAAAGACAGGAGATTGTTTCATGGGTGTGTGTCTTACAAATTGTAGATAACACTGACATTCTTTTTTTTTTTTGTTAGGTTTTTTGTTTTGTTTTGTTTTTGTTTGCCTTCAGGGTTGCCTTTTTGAGGGAGTACTCATATTACATTGTGAAACTTTGAAGATGGAAGCGTGTGGGTGGATTTTTAAGAAAAAGTGCAATTCAAATACGTAAACCTGAGAGCATCAAATTTGTGAAAAATGTTGCCTGGATGAGGGTCAGAGCCAGCAAGGCAGTCTGTAACATGGCTGTGGCAAATGGACACACCAGGGAAGCGGAATACCTGGCACAGAGCAGCAGGGCCTTATGATATTGCTGCTCTGTGCATACATCCATGCTCTGACTCTGGTCGTGGCTGCAGGGAAAGAACTGGTCAAGGGCAATGGTCAGACAGGCTGGACTTAAGAGGTGTATGACACATTGTTATTAAATGGGCAGAAATTCATAGATGTTTCAAAGAAAGTGTTCCCTGGAAGCTATTCCCCATCCCTTTCCTGTGCAGGAAAAGGTGATTTCTATTTTGAAATTAAAGAGCTATGGCTGGAATAAAAGGAAGGAGAAACAAAGCCAGTATTGACAGTGTTATCTGCTGAGCTGTAAAGTGTGAGCTCTAATTGCTCTCTGGATTTCTAGAGCTGTTGCTTTTCTTGTACTGCAAAGCACAGACACCTTTACTTATCCTGTCACTACCACTGGGCTTTCCAGGCCTATTTATGTGGGAATAAATTTTCACTAGAAGCTAAAGCCTGTAATTACACTAATACAATCACACTAGTATTGCTGGTCCCCCTTGGCATCCAGAAACTAATTCAAAAGGGGTACTTCTCACAGGGGAAAAGATGAAGATGCTCTTCATCCCATCTTGCCTGCAGAGAACCATGTCTGCATAGGGCCATTTGCTAGTGTGCAGAGCAAAACGCACTGTGGGCAGGAGCGTCAGACAGCCTGTCCTGCAGAGAGCTGCCAGATTGCCCAATGCTGTGGGCCTGACTTTCTACAGTAGGAGCTTCAGGGTGTTGCTCCAGATCTCCAGCCCCGGGTGAGATAGGAGGTCTCCTGCTGCAGATAAGACTTTCTGTGAGTGATCTGCTAGTGATACAGATATTTGCTGTGCTGGACCTGGAGCTTAGTCTCCTGCATTGGAAAAACCTGCTTCCAGAGCCCCAGGAGAATAAACACTTGGAGATCCTGAAGAACTTGTAACCCCTGGTAGGCTGTTATGAAAACAAGCAGTTTTCTATCCTGCATACAGTCCAATCTGGGGACCCCAGTGCATACTAGGATGCTGGTTGCTTAGCCAGTGAGTTGGCACCTAACTGGCTTGGCATACCCTGTGATCAGCTCAGCAGTGCAGTCTTGTCTGACAGGGGTCACAGCTTCCAACCACATTGGGTTCTTGGAGTGACAAATGCAGAGCCCTTCCCAAACCTGGCTAAATTCCCCTGCAACGGCAAGAAGGGATGACTGGTAATTTGGACTACTGTGGGGCAGGTGATGTTAGGCAGTGCTCATGGCAGACATATGGGGAGCTGCCATTTAGTGTGGGCTGTAGGACACAGAAAGAACTGCCTGACATTGACTCAGAGCAATTAACAAGTCTTTGAGGACTCTTCAGAGGGTAGAGAAGATTTCTGAGCTCTAGATAGAGGTAAGCTTGAACTTCTCTATAAGGATGTATGAGAACAAAAAGTGGAACGCATGTGAGAAATAATCAGATGAAAGAGGCAGCGCGAACATGGCAAAACCAATCATGTCACCACACTGATTTCACGTGGCAGAGGATGGTGAACCCAATGGAGGTGGGATCATTTATCTTGAATTTAGAAAAATGTTCATTGTTGTCTCACACAATCAAGGTAAGGGAATATGCACAGGTACATGTAAATCTGG
>JAWWTY010000088.1:25996971-26039696 GCA_035222235.1 Margarornis squamiger | reverse complement strand
ATCTGGTGAGAGAATTACAGAGGGGAGCTTACATGACAGTGTATTATGTGGGAGTTTTATTGAGAAGAGTTTTGTGGGGTTCTTCCTGACATCTGATGCTTTTTGGTATTTTTATTAGGAATTAAGACAAAGGAATAAATAATAAACAGGAAACCAGGAGGAGCAGGAAGCCTGCAGAATGTCAGAGCTCTGTTTTGAAACTGCTTTGATGAGATGAAGTACTGGCATGGGAAAATTAGGATGGTTCATGTCTTCAGGTTATGCAGTACTGTCAGATCCAGGGCAGTTCTGCAGAAAAGTGTCCAGAGGCTGCAGTTTGTTCCAGTCTGAACTGGAATGTTCACTGACTGCAGTGACCCGCTGTAGCAAGAAAGTGATAAGTAGGAACAGGAGAGTATCTGGTAAATTATAAAGGAAGCATCTATTCAACCATATTAGTGAAATAGATGTATTCCAGCCGCTTTGGGTACAGCTGCTCTGGTAAAATGCAGATGAGCCAAAGAGAACAGAATCAGGGAGGACAAATTCATCAGCTGCTGAGAAAACAGGGCTGACAGGAGGAGAACGAAGTAAAAACCGGAGAACATTGGAAAGCTGTATGTCAGCTGTGGAGAAAAGCTTGCTGCAGGAAGAAGTGTATAAACTTTTGCCTGGGATCTGGCTAAATAGAATAAGAAGCAAGGGATGCTGCACAAAAGGAGACTTAATTGTGGCAGCTGGGAAGAGCTGTGTAATTGTAAAGGCAGCTGAGTGCTGGGATAAGTTTAGCAGGAGTATGATGGTCTCTCCATTATCCGAGAATTTGAGAAAAAAAAAATCTTTAAGGAAGAATGTAGAGATGAATAAGAAGAACTGGAAAAAAGATGGACTTGCAAGACCAGTGGTGATCTGCTTCTGTTCCACGAATTTATGCTTCCTGGGAGACATGTAGGTGTATAAATTGGGTGGTGAGAGTCTATTTTGAACTTAAGCCTGCAGCACTCAAATGTAGGGTATTTCCCATTTTTCACAAATGACTTACTCATTGGAGGACCTTCTTGCTAAATGTATGCTGCCTTGGCATTGTGGTGAGGAACCATCATAGTACTGGAATCTGAGTACAACATATCATAGTCATTTTGGGTTTTGTTAGTGCAGTTTGCCTTGTGAGGCCTGGTAAGGGTTACAAAAACTGTGCTGACTCTCTGTCTTTCTCACTTTTATCTGGTTATCTACTATGTTCCACTCTTTACTACTCAGCCTCCCCTGAACACCTTCTAACCTGGCTGTTCCTCAGTTTGTTTTGAATGAAGGAGTTCACATTGTGGTCTGGTCCAGCTATTTTTGCTGCTTTAACCCACCTGATTGAGTTGCTGCTTGTTTTCCTTCGCCTGAGCATGGCCCATCTGATGAGTCCCATGCAGGCAGTGTTGTGTAACGGGGACATCTCCCATATTCTTCACACTGAATGTACACAGAAAATTCTGATCTACTTTCACTGTATTTGCTCAGGATGCTTTCCCTAGAGATCACTGTGCAGATTTAACAAGGTCATAGCATGCTTGAGGTTGAAGGCACCTCTGAATATCACTTAGTCCAACTGCTCAGAGCAGGTTCAAGCTGTTGTCTGTCTGGGTTTTGAGTATCTCTAAGGATGGAGACTCCACACCCTCACTCAGCAGCCTGACTGGTAGAGGCACTGTGTTTGACCATCCTCACAGTCAAAAGGTTCCTTCTAGTGTTTAACTGCCTGATAAAGCTCAGGCTGATGGACCTGTGGTTCTTTTGTCTTTCCTTTTTTGAAGATAAGGGTGACATTTGCATTCTTGCAGTCCTCAGGGACATCACCCCATCACCATAAGTTTTCAAAGAAAGCCAAGAATGACCTTGCAGCAGGAGTCATCTTCCTCAGCTCCTGTGGGTCCATCCCATCAGGCCTTTGTGCATGTCCAGTCTGTTTAAACGTTCCCTCGCCTGGTGCCCCTCCTTCAGGGGTAAGTCTTCCTTGCTTGGCACTTTCCACATCTTTCAGGAACCCAGGGTGCCTGAAGGCTGATCTTAGCAGTAAAAACTGAGATGAAGAAGGCATTCAGTGCCTCATTCTTTCCAGTGTCCTTTTGTCACCAAGCCTGCAGTCTATTCTGGTTTTTCTATTGCTCCTTTGCAACAAACTTTCTCATTTTGTACTTGCAACAACTTCCTGAGGCAAAACAGAGTTGAAGTTAATGTTTAGGCTTTCTGCCTTCTCTGAGCAAAGTGAAAGGTTTTAAATTCCTCTTAAGAAAGGAGCTGGAATGCTGGAGATCTGTTATGACAACTGCATCTTCCTGGTGCACCAGTGAGCTGCCTCCTAGGTACCAGAAGACAGGAAGATGTCCCATGAAGTACCACTGCCAGATGCTGGGGGTTGTTGGGGTCAGATAACCTGTTAAATGCTTGTCTCCAAAATCAGTTCTTAGCAGTATTTTCTCCATAGGGACAGCAGGGTATTTCATACAGCCTTACCCAAAAGTTTTCACAACCCAAGGCAAGGAATGCTTAAAATGAGAAAGGACAGCATGACTCTTTCAACACAACATTTGGATGGCTGTATTGAGGGTTTGGCTTTGATTTATAGATGTACATTCTCTTGGGAATATCTTGTTATAAATGAGGTGTCACTGAGCAGGAGAGGACAGGAGAGAGGAGCATTTGCCTTCATGATAGAGACCTCCCTCATGGGAAACCAAGAGCTGCTAATAGGTTAGGATGAGGGTGAGCCCACACCAGTGGAGTAAAAGGACATCTGGGCAAAGCCTCCACCAACTCTTACAACAGCTTGGCAGCACAGTCATTCCCTTGGTGTTTTGAGGGGTCCCCTCTGGTTTCTTTGCAGGCTGCAAACCAGGGACTGCATCTCCCTCTGCCTGGTGGTGCATAGGGCTTATTATTTATGAGTACACCCATAGAATTACTGACTCCATCATTAAGAGACTTGCCGGCCCAACACTGCTGACTTCCCTCTGGCTGCTGGTGAGTCCTCTCTGGAAGCAAGAGGCAGAAGTACTCCCCACTCTGCTGGTTCTCCAGGCCATGCATGGAGAGTGTGGGCAGAAGTCTCTTGGGGTAGGTCAACCTAAAAAAGGTGGTGCAGGGTACCAGGGGAGTGAGGGTGTCTCCCTCCTGGAGGTTTGCAAGGCACAGATGGAAAAAGCTGCAACCATACTGATGTGCCACTGAGGATGGCCTTTGTCTGAGCTAGAGAATTGTTCACTGACATATGTGGTAAAATTGCCTGTTACTGGTGCCTCAGATGAAAGGGAAAAGAGGAGAGCTGTGAACAGGATGAGGTCTGGTGACATCACCTGGGAATAATACTTGTTTGAGGGAGACCAAATGATGACTGGACTCTCCTCCAATGGGCTGACTGCTCATGCCTGAACCTGGTCCATGTTAGCATGAGAGTCTGTCCTGTCTTCCAAAACCCTTTTGGAATAAGTGTGTGCTACTTGTAGAAAACTATATCTTGCTGCAATACTCAGTTTAGTGAGAGGGACACGTTTGCCCACTCTGTCATTTCTAACAAAGCCCTGCTGGTGGCAAACGAGGTCACATTGGATGGGAAATTGAAGCCCAGCACTGGTTGCTCATACTAAAAAGTGGCACATGCAGACTAGCACAAGTGGACACCTTTCTTGCTATTGCTTGCTTCGTGATCACTGTGCTACTATTAGGGTTGCAAGCCAACGTCGTTTTCTCTGCGTAAGCCAGAAAGAAAAGGTGAGAAATGTGTTTGGAGTGGTGTGAGTTTGAAAGTTTTAAAGCTGTCTGGAAGTGAGAACTTCCTCTGCACACTGGTTTTTGGATGCCTGTCTCTTTGAATGCTCTTGTTTAACCTTAGGGTCAGGGTTCGCAGTACCTGGTCTCAGAGAGAGGGATCTTTGCCCTGTGAAAGAGACATTAGTAGCATTATTCAGAGTAAATACAATTATGTGACGTATTCCTGTTTGCCAAAACTGTCCTGGTCTAGCTATGTGGACCTCGGACTTAGATTAGTCAACTGCTAAAAGCAGCTGTTTCCCAGTGAAGGTGCTTATATGTGAGCCTTCCTGGTGTGTGGCACCCAGGTGGTAAATGTCATCTGCAGGACGTGTAAGAAACATTAAGATTGTTGGTCTGATATATGTACTGGACTGCTTCCCAGCCGTGCCTTGGTGCTGGCTAGGTAAGAGCAGAAAGTTGTGGAGCAGCATGCTTAGCAGATGTTCCACTGCTGAGATTCATTAGGAAGCAAGATGCAGCAAGAATCACACCTCTCTGATAGGAAGAGGGACCAACAGTCTGCTTAAAGCCGAGACACTGAAACGAAGACCCTGGGCCTGTGTGAAGAATGCACAAACCCAGTTTGGGAAAAGGTAGCAGATGTCTTCCTGCTTCTGCATAAATCTATCTGGGGACAACTGAGTGAGGAGAGAGTACTTTTTATGGAGCTCCCTTGTACGGCCTGTTCTGTATGGAGCCATGCCATGTAATTTATGGTGCACGTAGCTAGTTCTCAGGCAGAAAAACAGCAGTATTTCATGATACAGTAGCTGCCTTATTTAAAATAATGTCTTTAACTGTTTCCTTTGTACAAGTCCCAGGGTACTGGGAATGGGAGTGTATCCGCTGTTTCCAATACGTAGCTTGTTGTTCAGTGTAAGGCAGTAATGAAGCTTATTTCACATACATCAGCTTCTGGATCTAAGTGTTATCTAATTGCCATTGGTAGAGACCAGATAGCTGAAAGGGCTTTTTGGATCTCCCAGAGTGTGTCTTCTTACCTTTTGGTATCAGTTATATTGTTCATTTTTGACTGGGGAGGGATGAATTTTGAAAGAGTAAGTGGTGTGGAAGAAAAGTGAAGGGGAGGAGAGAGATTTTGGTAAGACAGGAGAAGGATAAGATGAATGAAACTGATTTCAGGACAGTAGGACATGTAGGACCAAAGAAAATAACGGATCTAGGCAGCTTTTGGGAAGGACACTGATTCTTACTTTTATTTGATTTTATTACTTGGAACTGAGTGCATATAAAGTTTTTATTTTATGGGTTGCTGATACAGGACTGAGAAGAAGAAGCATGTCTTTCCAAGAGCTTTTTAGTTGTGTACCCTATGCAGCTTTCCATTTACTTTTTTATGTGGGGTTTGAAGTTTGAATTTCTTGTGGCACTCTCCTTGGATACTTGCAAACAGGGCTCTCAAGAGACTTGCAAGACTGCCCTATGGCCATAGAAACATCACTGAAAAATGATAAGGTTGAAAGGGAAAAGGCATTACCTATGCAACAAGTTAAACATTTCAAAAGAGAAAGTGAAAAGGGGAATGAAAAGTTTTAATGGCATTTCAGATTCAAATAACATTCAAAGTCCCTCTTATTAATATTTGCATTCCTTCCTGTTGTCTCTTTTGACCCTCATGCAATATAAGGAATGAGGGGTAAGTGTATTTTTTCCTCTTTTTGTCTCTCTGTGTTTCAAATTATTGTTAACTTTCAAGAGAATGAAACCTCAGAGAAGTCTTTCAGACTGTAAGTTCTCTCGATTCCTTGGCAATAAGGACACAGGAGGAAGAGATTCCCAGCTTATCAGGCTGGATCACCTGAACATCTGAAGTGCTTTTCAGCGTGGCAGGTGAAAGGTACAGGCAGAGTTTTGAAACCTGCCTATGAACAATGGAAAACAGTACTTAAACATGTTTTAGCAGATGTCATGTTATATGCTTTCCCCAGGAGTGCACTGGCACAAGGGCTCCAGAGGTATGGCTGAATTTCAGCCTGTGTCTCCTGATGCCAGGGCAGCTTTCATGCAGGAATGCGACACAGGCCAGGTGGAGAACAGCTTTTGAGGAGATGGGAGGCTTCATCAAGGAAACTGGTGAGAGTGAAGCAAACATAACCATTATTAATTAATTGGTATGTGTTTCTACCCTGCTCAGAGGTGTGCAGCACAAGAAAACAGAAAACAATTTTTTGTCAAGGGGCATGTACCATCCATGTAATGGATGCACACAGTGTACCATTGTGCACTATGAACTGGAAGGCTCTCAGCCCAGGAATGGGGTGTTCTCAGCAGTGTGAGCATCTCATTATGTGTTTGGATGGGGAGAGGGTGCAATTTCATCTACCATTATACCGCTCCTGATAGTAACCCTGAACTGTTATGTGATATGTTTGGAAGGAGCTATTCCGGCCAGTTAATGTCACGAATGGTGGCCATTGCTAAACAGCTTGACTTGCAGTGCAGCTTTTGTTACCATAATGAAACAGTTGTTCTGAAGTAGCTGTACCCAATTCAGCTGCTTTGCCTCTGGATGTTAAGAATTGACATGCTGACAGGAAATACTGCAACTGAAAATTGCTTAACATGAAGATACCGGGTGCCCTTCTGTATGGGTTGGTGCAGCCAGGATGAGTGGGTATATAGCCCTGCCACACTCCAGAGATAACAAACTTACTGCACATGAGATTACAATTATTATGTGATTTCTCTTTGACCTCTATGAGTCCATCTTCTGTCCAAATCAGGGTCAGCTGTAGCTCTGTTGTCATTGGTAGTCTTATGTCAAATCTGCTTGGGAAATGCCACTGATAGAGATTCATGCCATTCTCTCTTCCAATCCTGTGACTGATAGGAAATTTCACTGCTGCCTAGTTGGAAACTTCTTTGATGCAGTTAAAACATGTCTTTTAACTCTCTTGTCTCCCCTAGACTTTGAAAGCAGATGATTTATATCCTACTTGCAGCAACTTTTTCTGTGTTCAAAGCCTGCTGTCATGGCTTCCCCCCCTTCATCTCCACCCCAAAGTTTTTGGGATTTCTTAGCAGGTCACACCTCTGATCACTGATCCATACATCTCTACACTGAATTCTTCTCTATCTGACACCTTCCTCAAGAGCAGTGTCCAGAGCTGAAGTTTTTGTCTGGTGTTTGTGTTGCTGGTGATGGGAAACACAAGCTGAACAGAAATCCCAGTGCAGAGCAGTGGAGTGGGGTGAGTGCATGCAATACCTGTATCATCCTCGCTGCACACTTGTTCTGTATTGTTTCTGTCATGGAAATGCAGACAACTCAAACCATAATTTAGTATTTCAGCACTAAGCTAGTTTACCTCACTCCTTGGTTGTATTTTCAGAACAGGGAATATGCCTGGAAGGAGAGAGAATACACAGGAAACATCCAGGTTGGTAAATGGTGGGATTGCTCAGCCTTTCCTCTTATATAAAATTGTCTCCAGCACTAAACCTGTTGTTGAATCAGGATGGATGGATCTTGGCTCCAAAAGAATCATGCATGGTGAGCCCTTGGTGTTCGCTTGGCATATGGGAGCCTGGTAGCTGATAGTCTGCTCTGTGCACCTGGGAATTAGAGAATGAGTCACCTTCCTGGTAGTCAGTAGCAGAATGCATGGAGGTCCTGGCTCCCAAGTCTTCTGGTGTTATCATAGGGGAATGAGGGAAGGCCTGCTTCATAGCTACTTCTCATTTCCTGGAGTGACACTGTCACTATTTGGCTGTGGTTCCCTGAGTGAGCTGAGTGGGGATCTCATTGCTGTGAAAGACACTGCAATTCCCTCTTGTTCCAGATGTGATGTGACCCCCATCTATTTGTGCTCTGTGTAAGCCACATCAGCTATGTTTTATGATCTGATTCTGCTCAAGTGCCTTATCTTGGTTTTTGGTTGGGTTTTGTGGTTAGTTATTGTTGGGTCTCTTTTGTTTATTTGTTTGTGTTTTCTTAATTCCCATCCTCTCCCCGCATTAATTTTCTGCTCTAAGCAATAGAAAGCGTGGGTGGGACTGAAGGTGCCAGACCACAAGTAGTCCAGCAGTGTGTGCTGGAGAGTTCGGGTTGGCTCCTAGCAGTGGTGTGAAGCCGCACCCAAGAACTCGTATTTGTAGGAGATAAGGTGCCCATCAATCTTCTTTCAGGCTTTCCCCAGGATGTAAGGAAAATAACTTCCTGATCTGCTTCTGGCACTGCCAGGATGTTAAAAACACTAAGAACTTCAAAGATGGTAAAAGGCAGAATAAAGTGCTACTGAAGTTTTGAGTTTTCAGACTGTTAGATCTGACCTTGCTGCTGTGACTCTTTTGTGAAATGCTGTGCACCAAAGTAGAAGATGCTCTCAGTTTGGTCTGGATTCAGTCTGGGTTTCCTCAAACATATTTCACTTTTTCCATGTGGTTATTTTGTCCAGGAGCATGATAAATTAATCCAGAATTCTCAGATTTCCTGCATGGTGCAGGCAAATCTATAATCCTAAAATAGATGGGATGCAATAGGACAAATGGGAACCTGCTGGCCTGTGGTGAAGCACATGTTCAGTCTGTTGGATGTGCATATGTCTGTTTGTTTTTGTCTGACATTTTCTAGAAAGTAGTAAATGTGCCACAACATGGCTCTCCCAAGACTGCTTCTGAGTACTGCAGACTTCCCTAGATTTCACAACCCTTTTAGGAGCTCACTCCTTCAGCAAGAGCTGAGACCTTTGCCGTCATGTTTCACAGATGACTCATGAAAAACTAACTTTTCTTAAACAACCTCATAAAGAGTGAGAAGTAAAGCAGAACAAAGTCCCTTCAGTGCTACTGCATCATATTTCTGAAGGCAAGTGGTGGACCTGGATTCTTCAACTTTAACTGCTTGTTCTTTAGAGGTCACACAAGCATTTCAACATTCATGTCTGGTAAGCTTGAAAGAGCTGAGTGGGTTGTGCTTGAGGGTATCAAAGTACTCCACTGGTTTTCTAGACACCTTTTCAGGTGCCAGAAAGAAGATTCCCACCTCTTATGAGGTCTGGGCTGCGAATTGCTACAGCTTTGCTTTTTTACTTATCTTTTCAGATCCAACTGTTGAGCCAGCGACAATATGACTGTCTTAAAAAAAAAACAAAAACAACAAACCAACCCAAAAACAACAACAACAAAAAAGACGACCTTGCAAGCAACAGACTGACAGATAATTCTTGGTTTGTTCTCCTCAGGCTCTTCCTTGCATGATCTATTATTGACTGTGCTTGCTGCATCAAGCTTTCATGAAGTTTTCTCTGCTCTGTAGTTGAGAGTCTCCTCATGATCAGATCTGTCTCTCAGAGTAGTCCATGTTATGTCCTTCTTTCAGAGTCAAGACCCAGAAAATGCCTGCTGTGAGCAGCTTAGGGAATAATTTTAAACAGTGTGTCCTTACCACATCTCTTGAAATTGTATTATCCTGCTTAGAGAGGAAGAGGAGCTGCTTCCTCTGTTTATGCCAACAGTGAGCAATTATGAAGCAAATGGATACATTTTACTCTATTTCGTATAAGGTACTTCATATTCTTTCATGAGATAATGCTTCCATTGGTAGGGTTGCACATCTCAGTAGGCAGAAGCTGTCTAGAAACATTGTCCAGCCTGAAAAAGCTGGTAAGCAATCTAGTAAGCAGAGATCTGAGAAGTGCTTGCAGGGATATCTGTATCCTCCTCCAGGACCTCTTGGTGGTTTCAGGAAAAGATCTACTTAATGTTTTTTGTTGGAAGAGGTAGGAATGTCAACCACAAGATCCTAGGACTTGGTCTTTGAGAGCTGAGTGAGAGGAGGACAGTGCTAAACATGTTCTTTGCATCAGCTGTGTGGTTAGAAGTATATGGACAATAGTACAATCTGGACTGTCTCTGTCCATCCCTGTTCCTTCCTGCCCCACACAAGGACTGATGATACTGGGAATTAGGTCAAGATGATGGGGAGGGAAGGCAGAAGGCTGATTCTTGGATTGCAAAGGCTATCCTGCCATCCTTCTTTTTCCAGGACACAAAGGGCTCTTTGCTACACTGGCAGAGGGTCAGTAATGGTCCCTTTTATCCTTTTGTCCGTTCAGGATCAGTCTGTGTGCTCAGATATTGGCTCTAGAGGTCTGAGCAGTGAGGGAGGTCTTCTAGCTCCTTGACCAGAGGAGAGGACCCAGACCTCTGTTCCAGCTGCCTCTAGGTAGGGGTGTGCTGTCTATGTGTGCTGCCCAGAGTGCATGAGTGATCTCCATGCCCCTGCTGTGGACAGAATAGCATCCTGGTGTCCCACAGGCAGGTGAAGTGAGCTTGGGATCCCTGAGCTCTGGCTTCAGATCTTACCCAGTGCTGCAGACACAGGATTTGTAGGACCTTGGGCTGTACTGATACTGGTTCACACAGCTCAGAAATGGCTGTGAAAGGAGCGACCTTCTGTACACTGGGGCCAGCTCTCCATCAGGGAGAAAGCTAACCACAGTAGTAAAAAAAAAAAAAAAACATGCAGGGAAAACATCTTGTTAAGAGACTATGCAATATATTTAATTTTCAGACACTGTAAAATGCACAAGTATGCCTTTTAATTATTTGAAAGAGATAGTGACAGTTTTTGGAATATAAAAGCAATCCTGTCTTATTGACAAAATGTTGGTGTATTTTCTGTCACTTTCTCCCTGCCCCCAATACTTATACCACTATTTGCTACTTTTTAGAAGTGGTTGATCCTCCAAACAGCAGTTTTTATGAAAGAGGAAAAAATATGTTGTCATCGTTTCCTGTCAGAGGAACAGATCAGAAAGCTGACCGGGCAAGGCAAACCTCAGGTTTATAGGGTTGAAAGTCTGCATCATATGGGTGTGCATCTTTGTATGTTTGCAGTGGCATTTTTAGGGCAATACAAGATATACATGGCTGAGATCGAGCTGCTAAAGAGTCCACCACTTCTCAAAGCAGGGTCAGCTAGAACAAGTTGCCCAGGACCATGTCTGGTTAGGTTTTAAGTACCTCCAAGCATGGAGACTTCTCAACTTGTTTGAGCAACTTGTGCTAGCGTTTGACAACCTTCACAGAGAAAAAGTAAAGTGTTTCCTTGGGTATAAAAGGTTTTTTTTTTTCCTTTTTTTTTTTTTCCCTGTATTTCAGTTTGTGCTCATTGCTTCTTGTCCAGTTGCTGGGCACTGGTGAGAAAAGTCTGACTCTTTTCTCTACTCTCTCTTCTAAGGTATGGGTATGTATTGAAAGGATCCTCCTGAGCCTGCTCTTCTCCCGTTAAACAATACCAGCTCTCTCAACCTCTTTTGATATGAGAGATCTGCAGAGTTGGTGAGGGCATGCGGCATTGACCCCAATGTCCACTCCTGGGGCACACTACTGGGGACTGGCCTCCATCTGAACTGATGCTGCTGATCACAAGCCTTTGAGCCCAGGAGTCTACCTTAGTGACTGCTTATCTAGTCTGGACTTCATCCATTTGTCTATGAGGCTCTTATGGGAGACAATGTCAAAAGCCTTCCTTCTTATGGACACCACCCCTGTAGCCCCCCATCACTACCTAAACCTTGCCATGCAAAACTAACACAGCAGTAAAGACTGAGGTGAAAAGGGCCTTTTCTGTGTCCTTTATCACAAGGGCTCCTGCCCTATTCCTTATCACACCCATGCTTTCCCTAGTTGTCCTTTACTGCTGTGATGCCTTCAGAAGACTTTCTTCACATCCCCTGTCAGGCTCAACTCCCAGTGAACTTTAGCTTTCCTAAGCCCAACCCTGCATATTTGGACAGGGTTCCCATTCTGTTACCTGGTGTCTTGTTTATTCTGCTGCACTATCGATGGTGATACAGGAAAGGAAATCTGGAAGGAAACCAAATAATTGTGACTGGCAAAACCTGAAAACAGAAAAAAATAAATAATGACCCTGCAGGGAATCCCTGCAGCATCGCAGTACCCTAGGTTGGGGCCCAGGAGGTAGTGAATGCCCAGGGTTCTTCCTAGTGATGTGAACAGAGTGGGAACAGATGTAGTCCTGCTGTTGTCAAGATCTGCTCATCCAACTGTCTTTTCCTGTGGAAGTGGGAACCTGCGTGGCCAGGGCCAGGAGGAGGTTGGTAAGAAGATCCTGTAGTGTGATGGTGCCTTGAATGGGGGGAAGAAGGTGTAAAGCACATCAGAGCCTCAGCAGTTTTTGAAGAACTTAGAAAAGTTACTTGTATACCAGGGTCTCTTGCTTGCCACAGGAGGATGGGGGAGTGTGGGATGCTGTGGAGGTGCCTCTGCCTTCTGCTCTAGGAAGGATTTTGCATCTAGCTCCCTGTGGCCCATAGAGTCAGCTCTGAGGATGCCATGGCCCCCCAATGTCCCCTCCTGGCAGCAGTGAGAGACCCTATTTCTGAATGTTGGGCAAAGATGGGGCATGGAAAGGGTGAGATGAACATGGAAATGTGTCAGTAGGGTGTGGCTTCGACAAGATAATCTGCTGTGAAATTAACTGAAGTGAAGTATGGGGGTAAACAGGGAATCCTGAAGGCCCTTATGGAGAAGCTGGGGGCTGCTCTGCTGCAGGACTCACTCAGGATGGGAGACAATTCGAGGTGGGCTTGCCTTCAAGGGTGAATGGTGGGAAATGCTGCTGGTGACCTGCTCGCTGCCAGGAAACTGGTTTGTATCTTCGAGGAAGCTGATTGAGTAGCTGACACTGTCTAATAGCCGAGATCTGTCAGAGTCCCGGCTACATTGTATTCAAGTTTGGAAGTTTGTCTCTTGCTGAGGAACCGCATCCTGTCTGCCGCATGGCTTGTAGCAGAAAGGCTGTGCACACGGCGGGTTATTTTACCTAGTGAAGATACAAGGTTTTTCAAGTGTAAATGGTAAGGTTTCAGTATGGTTTGGTGGCACAGTGCCCTTGATTTTCTCCAGTTCAGCTTCTTGTTCAGATCAGGACTATTATGAATATTAGATCAAGGAGGATATGAGTTTGTCTAACCAAGTCATGAAAGGAGTTTCAGGGTTGGAGACTTCTGACTACTTGAGCAACCTCTAATATAGAACACTCCTCCACACTCCTTTGAAACAAGTTTTTCCTATGTCTGTATGCCTGCTGATTTGGAATCAGCATGTTCCGCTGTACCAGAAGCTGATGCTGCACCTATTCAGGCTGTCTTTTACCATATTTCATGCAAGACCATATTGTTTTCACCACATTTATCCTCTTTTAATGAGGAACTTTTTGTTGTGTCTGCAAGAGTGTTAAGAGGGACACTGTTCTACTGTGATTGTTTTTGCCAATTTTATGATATTCCTAGTCATATTTTGTCCTGCTCTCCCAATTGTATTGTAGGTTCTTGAAGTTCATTCCTGTGGTAGCTGAACTTGAATTCTACAATTTGAGATAGGAGGGAGATGTCTTTCCTAAGTACTGTTCGAACTTGGTCCTTTCATTCCCTTTATTTCCTTTATTTCTTATTTACCATTAACCTTTTAGTAGTCTGCATGGTATGTCAGTATTTTGCTGTGTGTTCCTGCGCTCAGTAGAAATGGTATTGCTATAGTTGCTCCTGTGTGCTTGGTGACTCCTTTCAGCAGAAGAGCTTTGAACCTCCAGAGCACACACTCTCTCCCAGTTCAAGAGCAGTTTAGGTAGAAGTTCCTTGCACCCAGACAATTAATTTCCTTTTGTAAAGAGAATATTCTTGCTGTAAGAAGGAACTGCTGCATCCAGACAATACAGTGATCTTTTTTTTCCCCCTGGTGTGAGTGAACCTAACCTGTGAAGCTGTAAGGAGTGTGAAGTTTGAGAATGCTGCACCTCTGGGGCTGTTTGGAGAGCTAGGCAATTGCATATGACCTCAGCTTGCTATGTACCTGTGAACATCCCTGCTTCCAAAAGTAGCTTTCAGGACTGTTGCTCTTTTTTTCTAATAACTTCCATTTCTTTGGGTTTTTTTGGGATAGCTAGCTCTCACTGTATCAAAGATCCTTTGCACATGTTTTCCGCAGAAGAAATTCAGTCAGCTAAAAATGTGGACAAATGCAGAGCTAACATAGGTAAAAGATGCCAACGTAAAAGAGAGCAACAAATATGGCTGTGAAAGCAACTGGTGATCTGCCAGACATGATTTTTTACAAGCATTTGTATTTATCCAAGGTGTGGTTCATTCTGAACTGCATCCGTAGATTGGGAGGAGGCAGGGAATAGGACAGAAATTGTGTCTTTGTACTGTTCACAACCCAAATCTTCCAGTGTGACATTGTGTGTACGCTTTGTGTATCTTTGTATTGGTGAGTACTTGTAGAGCTGTCTGCCATTTGCTGGCTGAGGGTTGGTGTGAGCAGTGCAAAAGGGGGAGAGTGAGCCCATGGTGGGGAGAGAGGAGTGGAGGTCTGCAAACCTTGTCAGGATGGCCAGTCCTTGTGTCAAAGTGATTGTGTTTCTCCCCTTGCAGATGTCGTGGCACCCGCAGTACCGCAACTCCAAGTTCCGCCACGTGTATGGGAAAGCTGCTGGCAAGGAGAAGTGCTATGACTGCGTGCCCATCACACGTAATGTCCATGACAACCACTTCTGTGCTGTGAACCCCAACTTCATTGCTGTGGTGACTGAGTGTGCAGGTGGTGGGGCCTTCCTCGTCATTCCCATCAAGCAGGTGAGCTCTGCCAGGGTGAGCTGGCTTTCAAGAGCACATCAGGAGGCTGGAAGATGGACAGGCTTCCTAGAAAGCTAGATCACAGAGATGTTCAGTTAATGCTGTTGCCAGAATTGCAAAATGATGGGAGAGGCACCAGTGTCCTGGCAGGTGATTCTTGAGATGTGTGTACTTACATGTCCTGCATTGCTGCTTGCAGATTTTTGACACCTTGCTTCATTTCATAAATCATTTGCCTTTCTTGTAAATTCAGTCATCAGGAACTGTGCTGTTTAGATGTTTGTGTCCTGGGAGAAACTGTACATTAAGAAGTATTTAATGGTTACAGAGGGCAAAACAGAAAGGCGCTTTAGTGGCATGGCTTCTGCTGTAACCAAAGGAGAATATGGTATGTTTTGCTCTACCTTCTCCTTTGTGAAAGAATGGAGACACAGTTATCAGACACTGAAGCTCTTAAGCTTCAAGCACTGGTGCTGTAAAAACTTCCCTTTCAGAAACAAATCCCAGCTTCATTTGGATTTGTTGAGCAGGAGAAGTTGGCGGTCTGATGTTTATTGCTCCAGAAAAATTAGGCATGCACTAATGTAGATTAGTTTCAATATAAGATTATGATCTCTCTGGAATCAGGGCAGAACAAATGAAAGGCAAAAGTTCAGCCTTTAATTAAAAGTTAATTGATGGTGTTGTTGCAATGCCACTTTTTCAATATATATTTGCTAAGGATGAAAGTGAACTGGCTATGCTTGGAAGAACCTAGCACAGTTCCTGGCCCTTCTGGTCTTTGTTTATTCATTTCTTCAATGCTGGTGCTGTTCAGAGACTGTCCTAGAATTAACCACCACCCTGTTTTTCTTGACTGAGTCACTTCTGCCCCCTTGACCATGATCTGTTGAGTCTGAAGAACTTGTCTTTATCACAGAAATGCATCTATAAGCAGACAGTTGTTGACCGTGGGAGGTGGGATAGGAGCAGGCTCTCAAAGTGTTGGCAGAAGTAGCTGAAGGTGCTTACGCTGCTTACCATTAATTCTTCCATCTTCTCGCCTCTTCTCAGCTTGGCTGGTCTTTAGTAGTAATTATTTCTTGCACCTGCTCAGATATTCCACCCAGATCTGAAATATTGCCTACAGAAATCAAAGGCATGGTAGAACTGAAAGATACAGAAAAGGATAATTAAAGTATGTCAGTGAAAATGTGAAAGTGCTTCCATGTGAGGAAAGACTTTGTAGGTTAAGCCTCAATTAGTCTGGGAAAAAAGGCAAATGAGTGAGATATATAAAACTGTGAAGAGGTTGGGGAAGAAGTTTGAGGAGCAATTCTTCTTGATTTGTTTGGTGAAGGGGTTTTTGGAGACCAAGATGCAGACCGTTAGCAGCAGATGTGAATGCTGCTGCAGTTCAGATGTGGAGCTCACTATTCCAGATGCTGCTGAGCCTGGAAGAATTGAGGGGTTCAAGACAGAGTTATGGAGAAGAGTCTGTCCCTTGAGGGTTGATCTTTGATAGTGGATCAGAGAAATTTTGTGTTTCATGCAGCCATTCTCCAAATAGCTGTTCCTGACCCATACTGGGGTGGAGGAAGCATCCTCAGCCACCCACAGAAAGTGGTTCCCTGAGTGGGATACCAGTTCCTGTTTTTCTGTGATACACTTCCAAACTGGTGCCACCTGGTGCAAAGCAGCAGCTTTTAACTTGTGCTCCTAGTAGGGGTTTTCTGTGAGTGCCAGCTCCTGTGGAGGTGGCCCATGGCAGACAGTATCCTGGGCATTTGGCTTTTGCCCTCAGCTGCCAGGGCACAAAAGACAGCCTGTTCTGGAGACATGTGTTTGGGACAGTATTGGCTGTGACTGCAGTTACTTTTGACTGGATTCACAGGAAGCAGGCACATCCCAAATGTGCCAGGATGAAAAAAAAAAAATCCCAAGAGCCAGCACATCACATATTTAGTCAAAGCAGGAGATGGTAGCCAGGACAGGGAGGGCTGCACTTTCAGGGCAGGTTGAACAACCTGTTTGGGAAGCTACTCTTGTCCCTACAACGCCTTTTCTTAGTTCATTCTGCATGTGCTGCTGCTGGAGGGACTGCCTGCCTCAGGATATGTGCTTGAATGAATGCTCAGCTTTGCTCTGTTTAACTGTGCCTCCTTGCTTGTTTGTTGTGCTGCCCTCCTGCAGAGTCATGGACACCAAGCTCTCTCATCATTCCTTGAATAAATACCACTTCTTGCCTTTGGCACCATTCTTCCTTTCTGAGAGCCTGGAATGAGGTAGGGTTGGGAGGTTATGTAGAGAATGAGTTCTTTGCCATAGATACCCTCCTTTAAGCAGGCCTTTGCGTTCCACCTGAAGAGGAATTAGTTGAATATTTGCCAATATTTGAAAATGGAGTGTTGCAGGATGTGTCAGCAAGGCCCTGGTGAATATGTGTCACTAAAGCCAGCTGGGTGGAAAGGCAGCACATCTGCCCAGGGGGGAAGTGGCTGTGGCCACAGGGTGGCTACCCGGAATAGACCAAATGACTGTAAATCTTGCAAGTCCAAGGAGACACAAACTCAGTGACTATAACTGAGATATGAGCTGCTTTCCCACAGTGTGGCCTGGGTGTAGATTGATGTCTGACACAGATGAGCTGGGGAAGTGCTCTTGAAGGATCTTGACTTCGATCTTGACTGAGAGGGGAATTTTGTGGCCTTTCTTTGAAAGATGTAGGCCTGTTTTTTATCTTCTCTGGTGACCAGACTTGGTTGAGACTGCATCTGTCTCCTCCTTCGCTGCATAAAGCAAAGCGAGAACAAAGTCCCAAGAGACAGGGAGATATTTGTGTCCAGGTCTTTGCAGTCTCCAGTCCTTCAATGTGTCGGCACCAGGTGTGAAAGGGAGGACATCTGTGACTGTGTAGGCATTCTAGGCACAAACTTCACTCCCTTCTCTCTGGCGACAAGGACTGTAAAATGAGACCTCTGATGACCCCTGAGGCCTTACCTAACTGAAGACATACATGAATGCTGTACTGTCATGTGGCAAGAAGGTATGGTAGTGCCCTTTAGAGAACACCTGGGGGATGGAGCTGACCCATCCATAGTCATCTACCCTATACAATTCTGGGAGTGTTTTGACAAATGTTCCACTACAAGTGACTTTTGTCTAGGCACCTCAAGCTTGACTACTTTTGAGAAATGCTGGAATTTCAGAAAGTGAGTGGCTGAAAAATTACTGGTTTTCAAGCTCTGCAAGTAGCTGTGGAAGTCAGGTACCTCAGCATGGGATGACAGCACATCCAGTTACTGAGATAATTTTCAATCTGTAGAATGAAAATTTCCTCAGCAATGAAGAACTTCACTTCCACATGCAGTTGTACATCTGACACCAAAAGCTCTACCTGTCCTATATGTGTGGGAGTTTCATGGTTTGTGGGTCCTGCTCTGTCCCTGGGCTTCAGGATTGCATTGGAGTGGGTGGGACCGGTGACTGGGAAGACAAGGGCTTCTTTTCCAGGGCTAGTTGAGCCTGCTGGGGAAGGGAGAGTAAGAGAGTCTTGCAGGATGGATCAGGCAGAGAGAGCTTAGGGCAGCCTGGGAATCTCCCAAATGGACTGGGGAGCAGACAGGCAGCCAGCTTTGGGAGGGAACAGAGTTCTCTTAGGGATCAAGGGATCCATGTGGATCTGTCCGTCCAGCTCTTTTAGTTGTCGGCTTGAAACTAAGCTCTGAAGCCTACAAAAGGGCACTGTGGGTGGGGGAACACTGCTTATTAAAGGCCTTTTATCTCTCTTCTGCCTTCCCAAATCTCTTTGCATTGTCGCTGCTATAAAAGAGAATTGTTTTAGACTGTAGTCTAAAAAAGCACAGTCTTTTACATTTCAAAGCCTTTTGGATGTTCAGTTTAAAGCAGGTTAGTCCCAGTTTATGCAACAAACTTTCCAGTGAAGCCAGGATATTTACACATCGTGTCCTGTTCTGCATTCAAAATCACAAAAACCCCCAAATTTTCAAAGCTGGGAAAATTATGTCTCATCCACAGCCTGATTAGGGCCAGCAGTGATTCATCTGTGCTGTGTACTCCTAAGGCCCACGTCTGGAGAGATGTAGGTAGTACATCTGCTTTTTAGGAGAGCACACATTTGCAATCGTTTTGCTTTATGATTCTTCTGGGTGGGAAGCAGTAAGCAGGTAAGAATCACTAGCTTTCCATCAAGTCTTTCTTCTTAGGTGGTTGACCTTTGCTCTTGAACAGATGCCTGGGATGCAGGGTGGGTTAGGGAGCTCCCCATACTTCTTCTGCACCTGACAGGGGAAACAAGTGCTGCTCCAATGTTAATAAAATCCCCAGCACCCTTCCTAACATATAAATATTCAGATTTGACTTTATAGCGGAGACCATTCCTGCAGCGTGAGTTTATCCAATGCAACATAGCCCCCATGTGGCACAAGGCATTCAATACTCCTTAGGGCATTTTGTGCAGACTTTTTACCAGTGTGGTATTTTTTTTTTTTTGAGAGTCCAGAATGCTGATTTGGTCTGGTGAATGGCTGGATTTGAACGCCATCAGAGGGAAATAGATAGCTTGCTGAAAGAAAAAACCCTCAATTTTTTTCCTGCTCAGAAGAAATGTCTTTTGAAGGAGATTCTGCTCTTTTTATCTCCCCCTCACAAGATCTTCAGAAAAATATCAAGGGTTCAACTCATTCCTAGATGTTTCTCCTCCAAGTTTTATTTTGGTGTCTGAACCTAATACTGTCTTCTAACATACATGCATAGAGATTTCTTGACAGCAGTGTGTACTTAGGAAGTCCTGAGCACTCTTTCCTTTCTTTATGGTGGTATCATCAACACTTGACTAGCGGGGACAAAATAACCCTTTCTCAGCAGGCAGAGAGCACCCATGGCATTTGGAACATAAGAAGCAGAAAGAAGTTTTGTCCTGGAGCTGACTTGAATTTTTAACTTGAAAATGTCTTGTAATTCCATGTCTCACCTTAGGTTAAATTATATTTTTGTTTTCCAGACAGGCAAGCTTGACCCACATTATCCCAAAGTATGTGGACACAAAGGAAATGTTCTGGATATCAAGTGGAACCCATTCAATGACTTTGTAATAGCTTCATGTTCAGAAGATACCACAGTAAGTTACCACCTTGTACTCTGTGTTACTACCTGGCTAATGTGCTTTTGGGGAATGAAATTAAAAACAAATCTAAAGGTCCATGGATGAGATGTGAAAGCATATATATACTTATTTAAGAAATCAGGTAAGAGTAAGATTCCTTTCTTTCTTTTGTGATCCCTTCCAGATTATACACCAAATTAGTGTCATGTGAGGGCTTTTTTTGTGTTTGCATGAGAAAATCAGAATATGAATTTAAAATGGAATGACTCTTCAAGTTGCAATGAAACTCTGTCTTTACTTTAGAACAAAAACTTTGACACAACATAATCTAGAACAGTTATTTCAGATAAATTCCCTTCAGAGCAAATTTGGGCTTGTTCCTGCACTCAGTTATTCTATAAAGTCATGTGGGATCATTTACAGTGTAACTGGGGAATCTGTGTCATACAATTCTGCCATAACTGCTTTTGCTGAAATAGTATAATTAAGATGCAGTCACATAGAGGAGTTGAAAGATTCAATTCATGTCTGTAAGGGACAGTTTAGCCTATATCTACCCACTGAAAGGTTGCTTTCAAGAGGCCTTGTCAAGAGTGTGATGTTGACTTCTGTGATAATGAGGACATCTGCCTAACAACCGTGCTTTTTTCCAGAGATCCCATATGTGTTTTCTCCCACTGGATGTATTCACACTGTCACACAGCACTGGGGAGATTTCTCCTGTTATTTCCTCAAGTCCTGGCTTCATTCACATCCTCTGCCATTTTAGTTCTGACGAAAAGTCATTCTTGAATCTAGGCTTTTTTTATTGTCTTTTCTGTTTAGTGGCTTGCCTTTGCTTGTTTGGAATAAACACGGTTGAGAAGGGTGCTTATAATGTTTCCCAGCAGGTCCCAGAATTTCTGCCTCTCTGTATTTGGCTTAGAAAGGAGTAATCCTCATCAAACAAACAGTGGGAGACTTGAGCAGGTGTCGCTGATTTCCGTGAACTATGCATCAAAGCATTTCCTTTTGTTTCAGGCTAAGACCCAGAAAAATTATGACAAGCATAGTAATTCTCATTGAGCCAAAGGTTTAATCATCTGTTAGCATACTAAATATTGGTGTTTCTAGGGTTAGTGTGAGAAAGACTCATTTTACCTGCATAGGCTCAGCTCCTGTTGCAGGTTTCCTCTATTGTCTTCTTCCACCATAGGAGAACAGAGCATTTTTGTCTTTTTGTAGCATCCTTCTAGAAGAACTTAAAGCTGTAGGTAGACCTGTTATGACACAGCACACTCCTGGTGTTGAGTGATTGCAGTGGAGTGTTGCCCCACCTCTCTGCTCAGAGCCTCTGCCTTGTGGCCACCCTTGTGCTGTTCTGTGTGCTTTGACAAATGGGAGTGTAATTTGCAAAACACTCTGCACCAGCACGGTTTTCTATGGGACAAATGTGATAGTAGCTGTTGTCTGACCAGAGAAGTTCTCAGTTCTTTTACCAGATAGTGCTGAGTGAATCCTCAGGACCAGGATGAAGAGAACCAGGGGGGCAAGAGGGGATTGAGCTTGGATGAATCATTGCAATAGTATCACAGAATCATAGAATTATAATATCTTTTAGGACTCAGATTTGCTAGCTCCTGCTCAAAGTTTGTTAGGAGACAAGGTCTGTGGCATCTGTGGTTTACTTCTTCCCCTTATGAATAACTTTTCTTAATTGTGCTGATAGCTTGATGAAGTCTAAGTTGGATCGCCAAGTTTAAAAAAAGCCTGGTCATAATGCTGGCTAAGAACATAAAGGGAAATTTTCAGGTCCACAGAAAAGTAAAGATAAAAATTTAAAGTACTGGCATTCAATAAAGCCAGGAGCATTCCTATTCACTACAAAGGGAATAATAATACCAAGGCAGTAATAGTTATTCGTAAGTTCCAAATTAGCTCCTTATTCAAGAATCTCATGAAGACCCATCCTGTGCCATTCAGGTTAAAATCTGGGACATCCCCAAACAGTTGCTAAATAGAAATATTACCAGTCCGAAGAAAGAACTTCTTGGGCATGCTCGAAGAACTGGCCTCATTGAATGGCATCCCACAGCTGATAACATCCTCTTCAGCTCTGGCTATGACTACAAGGTGAGTCTGTGCTTTGTGAAGCTCTCTTCCTGAGACAATCTGTTTGGCAGGCTGTTTTGAAATTTGTTTCAATTTCAAGCTGTAAGATGATACTGAAGAGTTCAGAAGCTTTCTTTATGGGGAAATTCCATGGTGACCCCGAGGGCCAAAGGATATGGCTACGAGTTCAAAAGAACTTACTAATTTTTCTAATCTTCTGATGAACTTCAGTCTACTCTGCCTTTCTCATTTGCTGAATTGAATACAGTATGCAGTGCACTTTTGTTTGGAGTTATTGTGCTAGTGCAAATATCTGCACTGATGTTGGCTATTTCTATGTGTAAAATGTGGTTGCAAAGGAAATTCAAATCTTGGACATTCTGAGCCAACACCGATATATTGCTGTAAGTATCAGGAATTATTTTAAGTTCTGGAGAGCAATCGCTTATGGTGGTAAGATCTTTACATGTAGAGAAAAGAGGAAGACGTGAATAGAATGCAAAATGTCTTAGTGGGTCAGGGAGCAAAAGGCTGATTTTTTTGTTCTTCTGCTCCAGATAATGATCTGGAACCTGGATGTCAAGGAGGCTGTCATCTCAAACCCAGTGAAGATTCTTGATGCTCACACAGATGTGGTCCTCTCCATGTCATTCAACACAGATGGCAGTCTCCTTGCCACCGCCTGCAGGGACAGAAAGATACGTGTGATAGACCCTCGTGCAGGCACAGTCCTACAGGTAGGTTGGATTCAGAGGTGGGTGGACCTGCTGATCTCAGCTTTTGGAGTGTTTCCTCTCCTGAGTAGGTTCATTGCCATAAAAGATGATGCATCTGGGCCCTGTATAACCGAAGGCACTATATGGTACTAGTCCCTTCTACTTTCCATGGAACTTGCTGTGATTGTTGAAAACAGGGTTTTTGCATCTTGCTACCATGTTCCTTGCTCCCTGACATGCTCCTTGAAGTGTACTGTTTTCATGGTTACCTCCAACAGCCTTCTGTGGGACACTTTAGGAGGGCTTGTAGAGATCAGCGATACAGATGGATGCAAGTGTACATTTGTCCCAATGCCAGGGTTGTTCTTGTTGCCTTAACTTTGTATCTGTTGGTAAGGTGGAGCTGCATTTTGTAGCTATGGGCACAAAGTTTTGTACGTGTGAAGTCCTGCCTGCAACTAATAGGGTCTGCCCTCTTGAAAATATGTGAATCAGTAGTTAGGGATGTTGAGCGGGCTTTTGGGAATGGTCCTGAAGAGTTTAGGCCACCTTTCTTAGATCATCTTGAAGTCGCGCTCACCATAGTTCATCCAGGCTGAGCAGATCTTTCAGATGTGCTTGAATGACAGTTCTCATGTAACATGAAATGTAGCTATGCAACAGGTGCTGTCTTACTCATACAGTGTTCTTTCTCTTATAGGAAGCCAGCTACAAGCCTCACAAAGTCAATAAAGTGTTGTTCCTTGGAAACATGGAAAAACTATTCTCTACTGGAACATCTCAGTGGAATAATAGGCAAATTGCATTATGGGATCAAGTGAGTTGGACCAACAATCTTAACCATTCCTGCTTCAGTTTTCTCTCTTTTGCTGTCACTTTAACTTTTCCACCTGCCAAATACACAAGAATTGAACAATAACAGCAATTCAGAAGTGATCTGTCATATTCCTAAAGAGTGATAGGTCTTACTGCTGTGCCCCTGTCCTGTTTTGGCTGGGATATTTTCTTCTGAGTAGTTGGTACAATGCTGTGTTTTGTCTTTATTATTGATAGCACACTGACATTTTGGGTGTTGCAAAGTAGTGCCTACCCTAAATCAGACTTTCAGCGCCTTGTGCTCTGCCAGTGTGCAGGTGCATGGGAAGCCAGAAGGAAGGATAGCTAGGACAGCTGTTCTGAACTGGCCAAGGGGATATTCTGTATCACAAAACATCTTGCTCCACTGGGGGGAGTTGGCCAGAAGCCATAAACTGCTACTCAGGAACTGCTTGGGCATTAGTCAGTGGTTGTGTTCTGTATCACTTATTTTTCTTGGGTTTTATTCCTCTCTTTCCTCTTCCTTTTCATTATGGTTACTGGTATTGTTTTATATTTTGCTTTTTTTTCAATTATTGAACTGTTCTTAACTCAACCATGGATCTACCTTTTTCTGATTCTCTTCCCCATCCCACTAAGGGGAAGTGAGCAAGTGACTGCATGGTACTTAGTTGCTTGGGTTAAACCCCAACAGCCCCCTACAGGAAGAAATCATTCAGAGGACCTCTGGGTGGTTGATCTAGCTCTGACTTAAATTGGCTCTTACTGGTCTTACTGGCAAACTTGTCCTGGTACTGGAAAGAGAAATGAGCTCTAGGCACAGTCTACTCAGATGAAGCCCTCAATGGAGAAAAATATGTGGGGTGTTTTTGATTTCTGATGATTCCTGACAATAGTGTATTGAGGTAGCACTTAAATGGTTACTTCCAAGACACAGTCTCTTATGATGATGGCTGCTAGCCTAATATATCTACTTGTATTCAGTGAGATGCTTTTGCTTCGTCAGCATCTCACATTGTCTCTCTGCATCATCCACCTTGCCACACAATCTTTTGCCTCTTTGTAATGCTGTCACTCTTCGTACCAGCAAAGCTGGTAGACCAGGAGTATGACTTGTCATTTGGCTATGTTTGGACAGGGCTTCTTTGCCATATGTGAGAGGCAAGGCACTGTGCCACTGTCTGAAGTGCTGAGCAGTGCTGTGACACATCATGAGTCTTACGTTGGGGTTTCACTGACTTCAGAGCTGCTGGAGGAGCTGGCCACACTTAGTTTAAAAACAGTGTGAAGATCTGTGAGTCTAGGTATGTGCAGCCTCCTTAGGAACAGGCACTGGCACGGGACCTGCCCAGCAGGCGTCTTTCTGAGATCCATGTCCACCCACATCATCATTGTATCTTAATAGAAGCTCTGATTTTCTGGAGCCTGCAGCTGGGCAGTTCTGAAGGACAAAATATGTATTAGCCCTATGCCAAATACATATTTATGTGAGAATTGTCACACGGTAGCTATGGGACATCACAGTCAGCCCCATTGGTCCTTTCAAAATTGCTCCCTTCAGTAGTGCAGGGATAGCTTTGTGTAAGACATCCCAGCCTTGTGTGTGGAGTGGTGTGCTATGTCCTACATGGCTTACCTGCCAAAGGCAGCAGGAGCTTTTGTCCTTGCAACTGGCACCTTCCTACTGTGCAGTGTGGAGACTGCTCAGCTGATGTAGGTTGCTCTTGTGGTGAGTGGTGCACAGCTGTGGAGGTATTGCCTTGACCAGTGGTTTTGAGAGAACATAAGTAAAATACAGTGTGTGATGCCGATGCTCACTGAATAAGGCTTCTTCATCTCCCTGAGTCTGGTGGCCCACACAGAGGCGGACAGTGTTTCTTATTGCATGTGCTCTGAAATGTCATTAAGTGCCTGAGATGTTCCAGTGGTAGGAACTGATGTCCTGCACTCAGTCAAGGCCTGGGACATTTACCACCCACAGATCTTTGAAGAAGTCTGTATGGACCTCTCCTTAGGGCTCTTTACAAAGCTACACTCACATACTGCTGCCAAGTGGGGTTCAAATGAGGTGTCCCTGACTTGAGATGACTGGCACATGATTGCACCTGACTCTTTTTCCTGTGTCCTGCCCAGAATGACCTTTCTGTGCCTTTACTGGAGGAGGATCTAGATGGCTCCTCGGGACTCCTGTTTCCCGTCTATGACTCTGACACACACATGCTTTATGTGGTGGGAAAGGTAAGTGCTCTCCATGTCAGCAAATGCTGGCCTGTTTGATTTTGCTTGCAGCCTGTGTTGCATCAGGCAGAAGTCAAAGATGCTCCTGAAGCATGTTAATCTAAGGATATGGGCAGATAGGATGGGGCCAGCAGGTGCTGCAATGTCAGGCCATGTTTACCATGTTTACAGATATACGATGTTTATTGTGGAAAAATATACTGCAGAGTCCTGACCTTCTCATGTAGGAATCTGATGGTAAACATGTGGTTCATTGTTGATCCTGCATGGCTTCTGGGGCAAGGCATTCATCTCAGACCCTCCTGCTGAACAGCACAGTCTGGCTAATATTGATTTTCTTTGCCTTTAGGGTGACGGAAATATACGGTACTATGAGATAAGCCCTGAGAAACCATACCTGAACTACCTGATGGAATATCGTTCTCCCTTACCACAGAAGGGAATTGGTGAGTGGCAGTATGCCTAGTCTTACAAGAAAATTATGACTTTTTTATTTAAGAGGATGTCAGAGTCTAGGATTATCCAAAATATCGTTTAGAAAAGAAAATGGGTCAGTTTCCTCCACTCAGGCTCACAGGTGCACAATAGTCAGCTTGGCCCAGCTCAGGTGTAGTATTCTTATACATATTATAATACAAGTAGTATTACAGAGTCAGAGCTTAGGAGGGTCCCTTCTGACCAGCAGAGCATGGGCTGGGCAGCTTTTCCAGTTACTGCTGCAGACCCTCTTGCACACCCGGTCAAGGTGGAAGGGAGGATAGTCTAGATTTAAAGGTGGAGAATACTCCTTGACATTTGTGAATTTGCTCCAAGATTTTTGGCATTGAATTCTATTTACATTGTTCTCGCTCTGTGATTTCTCTGGTAACGGGCTTCACATCTTAATGCCTTCACTCTTTATTGCTTGCCTACCTTCTACTGACATTTTCTACTTAGGAATAGACCTGCTGTGATGAGGTCACCTCTCTTCCATTGCAGACCCTTGCTTATTAATCTTATTAACCACTGTTTAACTAATTCAAGCTACATAGTTTGCTTTCAGTCCTCAGACCCTATTGTTAGCCCCTTCTTGAACCTTCTCTGGTCTACCCTTGAAGTCATATTCTTCCATAGATTCACATGCTTCTAGGATCATTTACCACCCCTTCACTACCTGTGGACACTCCTATACTTACAGAACTTTGGTACAGATATTTGGCATCACTGGATTTTTTGTCTGCAAGTCTCCAAAAAAATAAAATAAAGGAAAGAAGGGAATAAACAGTTTAAAACTTAACTGGAAGGATCTCTTCATTATCCAGCTTTTATAATCCTTCCAATGTACAACATCGTGATTTTCTTGTTGTCATAGTCTGTTTAAAAATCATTCCTTGAAAGAGAAGTGTACAAGTGTTTTAAAAGGCCTGAATGAATCAAATCTACTTCCCTAATCTGCTTTGTTCTGCTGATCAAACATGCTGCTAAGGTTATTGCACAAAATTTCCTTCTCAATACTACCAAACTAAATTACTATGTAGAGGAGTGGAGTTCATATTTACATTTAGATGATTACATAATGTAAGGAGCAACAGTCCTTAACACAGCATCTACAGTTTAATGAAGTCACAGAATATTGTGAGTTGGAAGGGACCCACAAGGATTATTGAGTCCAACTCATAAGTGAATGGCCCCTGTGGGGATCAAACCCACAACCTTGGCATTATTTGTACTGTGCTCTAACCGAGCTAATGTCAAGCTGGCTATTAGTAGAAAACTTAAGCTTCTGTAGGACACCATGAAGCAAGGTCTGCAAGCATAGGGAAGCCCTTTTGTTAAGGGAATTGATATGTTAATGGAACTGACAACATAGGCTTTGTACTGTACAAGCTTATAGAATAGAAATCCACTGAGGCTATCGAGTACTTAGAGACCTTGTGTGGTTTAGCCAGTCCCTAAAACACAAATGGTGCCGTTTGGCAGAATAGATGTTCACACACTTCTTTTACTTCATTCTGTTCTGGAACAGTTTTGTGGGAAGACACTGGGCTGGAAGGGATTTCAACCTGATCCATTTAGCTATTCTGGTGTTGTTTAGGTGTTGTGAAATCCCTTCCTGGTGATTCTGATACTGAAACCCTATGGCATCGCCTGCCAGTTCTCAGTTCTGGTCAGTCTGCTTGGAGCTCATTAGAATGAATAAGGAACAGGAGGCTTAGTGTGAAAACCACAAATCCTATATGGTTTGACAGAAAAAAAAATTACTGATGCTTGTAATTCGTGCCACTAAGCCAGTTTTGAATGGAGATTTCAGACCATGGTGATGTGAGGCTGATGCCATGACTCTTCATTCTTTGGTGAGCCTTTTTCCCATGGCAGATGACATTAACTTTCCTAAGGAGATTTATACTCCATGTTTTTCATTCTTTTCCACCAGGAATCATGCCAAAGAGAGGCCTTGATGTGTCAGTTTGTGAGATTTTCCGTTTCTACAAACTAATTCCAACCAAAAGCCTGATTCAGCCCGTCTCCATGATTGTGCCTCGACGAGTAAGTCAGCCTCAGGTCATGTTTGTTTCTGGGGCAAATATCTGTGGAAAAATGAGGGCAGTGCCTCCTCTCTGTGAATCTTTGGGGGTGTGAGAGTAGGTAGTACAAGGGATTTTCTCTATCCTGGCATGAGGGATATAGCTGGTCAGTTTCTGGGGCAGCCCTGCCAATGAACCCTGACTGGCTTACTGACAAGTTAGGTCTCTGTTTGATGTGTGACTTTCTAAGATATGCTGCCAGGTCTACTAGCTGGCTGTAAACTTCCTCAGTAGCATCTGTTTGACAGAATGACAAAAAAGGGAGAGAGGTTGGTGTTTATGTTGGGTGACACGAATATCTTCTTGTGGAAGAAAGAATGACCAGGGGAAAATGGGAACAGTGGATTCCCAGGTCTCTACCCAGTGGGTACAGTTGTGTTACAGACAGTTCTGCAGCATGACCCACTGCACTGAGAGAGATGCAGAAGTCTTAGAGATAGTGTCATTAGAGAATGAAACGGGCCGTGAATCTGTAGCTAGCCATGGTAGCTCCCATGTGACTGTGTGAGCAAAGGTACGTGGGAAATATCATCACTCTGCCTTCTACTTCCAGAAAGTAGAGTATGAGAAAAATGTATGAGTTCCTTGAATTCAGAAGCAGCAGAGCTAATGCTCATTGCAACTGCTAATCAAGCATATTCCTTCAACATTATCTCCTTAGCCAATTTCTGTCAGTTCATGATCAGCTGATGATTTGTGACTGGTATCCATCCTTTGTACCCACTTACTCATCCTCAGGAAAACTGATTTCATGAGAGTTGGGTTAGCCTTTGTCAACATTCTCCAGTCTGTTGCCTGGACGTGCAAAGACCTTTCTGTCAGGAAGTAAATTAGGCCTTCAGATGCAGTTCTTTGGACTTGGGATGAGGAGAGAGGTTCAGGGCAGGTGAGAAGATTTTATGTTCATGCTGTTGTGTGCTCATGACACAATCTAGGCTGAGGTAGAATAAACTTGTTTCTCGACCACAAACTCCTCTAACCCAAAACCTCACTGACATAGTTACTCTGGACTTTTGTTTGCTTGCAGTCGGAATCATACCAGGAAGACATATACCCCTTGACTGCAGCAGCCCAGCCAGCGCTGACAGCACAACAGTGGCTGAACGGAGTTAACAAAGGTCAGCACATGGAGAGCTGCCCAGCCCTTCAGCTCCCCAGGGCGTGGGCAAGCTGCCACCAGCTCTCTGGCCTGTTAACTGCCAGAGAAAGAGAAAAGGAGGAAAAGGAGAGACATAACAAATGTGGCTGTTAGCTAAAATAACTTGGTAGCAGTGAACTCTGGAAGTCACTCCAGTCAAATGCCTCCATGTTTATCCCTACAAGTTGTTTGAATGAATTGCTTACAACTGATTTCTGAGTGTGGCTTGTGAGTGCTAACTTGTCACCTGCCTCCCTTCTTAGGGCCTCTCCTGGTATCCCTGAGACCAGGCTCTGGTGCTGTGAATTCCCTACCACAGCTTCTTGAGCCAGAGCCACTTGTGAACACTATTGGCCTGAGCCAGCAGCAGGTCTGGGGAGGAAGGATGCCAGTGGAGGGCAAGCAGAATCCAAGAGAGATCGAAGATGGCAGAAAACAGCTGAAAGTGGAGGAGGAATTGCCAAAAACTGAGCCAATGTGCCTCTCCAACGGCTTTGACATATTTGAGTGTCCACCACCGAAAACTGAAAATGAGGTGTGACTATCCAGGGTGAAGGGTTGGGGTTGTGGGGGCATTTTGGGGAGGGTTTATTTTTCAGACCTGGGTCAGTGCAAGTTCTTTGTTCTTCGTCAGGGCAGAAGCTCTGCATGTCCTGGCTGCCACACAGGAAGCAGAAATATGGCCCAGCAGCACACCAGCTGAGGGAATCTGGGAGGGAGGGGCAGTCCGCTTTTCTGCCTCTTCACAGAATATGCTGTTTTGGAAGGGACCCACAAGGCTCATTGAGTCCAGCCCTTAGTCCTGCACAGGACCATCCTCAAGGGTCACACCGTGTGCCTGAGTATTGTCCAAATTCTTCTTGAACTCTGTCAGGCTTGGTGCTGGGATCACTTCCATGAGGAGCCTGCTCCAGTACCCAACCACCCTCTGGGTGAAAAGCCTTTTTCTAATATCTAACCTAAACCTCCCCTGACACAACTTCAGGCCATTCTCTTGGGTCCTGTCACTGCTCACCACAGGAAGGGATCAGTGCCTGTCCCTCCTCTTCCCCTCATGAAGCAGTTGTAACTGTAATGAGGTCTCCTGTCATGCTCCTCTTCTCCAGGGTGAACAGACCAACTGTCCTCAGCCATGCCTAGGCATTCTTGTGGCACAGACCTGCCTGGTGGCTGGCTGGGCCCAGGGAGGTCTTTGTGATCTCTGGGTTCTGGAGAAGAGAAGGGGCTTTATGCAGTACAACCCTTCTATGAGAGTTGTGCTCAGTGAGCCTGGTGAGGCAGCAGGGATCACTGTGTCAGGAATGGGTGTACTCCTGGTACATCTGTGTGGTCTTAACTGCCTAACTGTGTGGTGGACCCTGAGCTGGTTAAGGGGCTTGTTCTGCCCCTGCCTCAGCAGCTCACTGCTGGGGAACAGCTTGACAGTGCAATGCCATTGAGGCTAGGAAAGGCTCCAGGAATGGCTGTAGAAAATGTCCTGGCAGCTCCACATCTGTCTTCAGCCATGGCCAACCACCTCCCTGTATGGTAACCAGAGCTGGCACAGTGGTACCTCTCTGGTGATTTGCAGCCTCCCATCGTTGGCAGTTCAGGGACATTTTCAAGTACATGCAGCATGTTTGCCTTTAGGAGCCCTGGAAGGATTTTCATCCTGTAGCTGTGCTCAGGTCCCCTTTTCATCTCTGCAAGATTTTAGCATCTGCAGTTTGATAGGGCAAGATCTGAATTTTCCTGTGATATGAAAAAAGATATTTTTCTACATGTTTCTGAGCTGGCACCCTGAAGTTACAGAAGCAGCCCTTGAAGAGCTGGGTGCTCTGCTGCACGCAAAGTGAAAGGCCGTGCTAATCCCAACTGGAGAGGACAGAGCATGATCAGAAAAAAGACAAGTAAAAGAACTTGCCCAAGGTCAGAGAAGGAGATGTAGCAGACCCAGGAATTTAGACTCCAGATAATTTCTGTAGGCTCTCTTTGAGAGATCAGTCGGTGGAAGGCTATTTTTTTGCATTGAATTAAGGAGATGTAGCATTACTAAATGGTGCTGACAAGCATCTGCAGCTCTAACCCAATCTAGTGGACAACAGGAGCACTGATGATGTTGAGTCTCTTGTTTGAAGGCCTCCTCTTTAGATGCTGTTTCTCTCAGATGTGATGTGACAGGAGTGGTGGCATTGTCAGGCTAAGCTTGTGTTTTCTTAGTGTAAGGGAAGTAAAATGTGTCTTTTCTTACAGCTTTTGCAGATGTTTTACCGGCAACAGGACGAAATCCGTAGACTACGTGAGTTGGTAAACCAGAGAGATGTCCAAATTAAACAGCTGCATCTGCAGCTCAGAAACGTCTTCATGGACACAGGCGGTTACTGAGAGTGTTGGCCTGCAGCTCTTTGCACCGCTGGCAACTGGAGGAGATTCCAGTTCCTGCTGGTAACTCCTCCTAGGTTTTTTACTGGGGGAGAAATTGATGCTTCAGGCAGCATGGACTTCCCTGGCTTGTGGTGGTCACATTTCCTTAATCATCACCAGACAGTTATTGATGGATTTACTGCTCTTCTTCAGGCTCCACTGGCTTGCCCACTCACTGATGTCAGAAGCTCATGTGTTAATGCTAATGAGAGACTTTGGAAAATCTTGCTCTTCGGGTCCTGGAGAAGCTATGTGTTAAGCTCTAGGAACAACGTGTTTTGCTGCCGCTCCACAGGAGGATGGGAGACTTAAGGCAGCTGCCAGCTTCTCCCACATGGGGATGTGGCAGTGCAGCTCCTGTGACTTCTGTCCTCTTGCTCTGGGAGTCCACTCTGCAGCCAGGCTTCAGAGACACATCTAGCTCCAAAGTGATCCTTGTGCACCCCTCTCACTTCACGGCTTGGCCCTGCACTGGATGGCTAGGGAAAGCTGTGGCTGCCCTGACCTGGTGCTGGGGATAGTCTCGCTCTGAGCGGGAGGCTGCACTGGGAGTGCCAAGGGCCAGCAGTTCTGTGATGGGTAAAGGAGAGTTGGTGTTGGAGGTCCTAATTTAAAGGGACAGTGCTGTGGGCTAGTTCTTACCAGGGGTCTTTTTGTCCTCTAAGTCAGTGGCCTTCTTTCCCTCTTTCTCCCAAAGACCAGCTGTAGTCAACTGGGGGTCTTCAGAAAAATGAGGACAACATTTAAAGCTGCAGTGTTGATGGTAGGGGAATTTGCCAGGAGGGTTTAAAAGGATAGAGGGGGGAGTTGGACCCCCAACCCACTGCAAACCTTTCAGCAATGGTGCTAGAAGTGTTGTGTCAACCAGAGGAAGATCACAAGGCCTTGGCTGGTCATGAACAGCCCTCTGTGGTTGCTGGAGTATTGCTTGTCCTTGTGCCTGCAGCTGCTGTCTCTTTAGCTCCCAGGTGCCAGCACCTTGTCCCATCCTTGTTGCCATCTACAGCTGCAGGCTCCCTCCTGCCGTCTGTGTAGGGCAGCCCTCTGCAACCTTCCAGGCTGCTCTGGCTCCTCAAGCCCTGCAGTCACACTGACCTGTGCCCTTCAGCACCAGCTCTCTGACTCGCTGCTAGACCTTATGAAGGTGTCTTAAACTGAAGCAGAGCAAGCAACCGCTGTTTCTCCTGGAACTGTGCACTTCTCTTGTGGCACATAGAAATGAATATTCTGCCTTGCTAGTTCCCTGATGCCTATTGATTTCCCAGAATCTGAAAAAAAAAAAAAATTAAAAAAAAATCTCCATTTTCAGAAATTCCCACAAACAAGATTTCTTATCAAGGGGACTAAAGGCTGTGCACTGCCCGTGCTTATGTGAGATGCCCCTCTGGTTATCCCTGAAAGGAATAGCCAGCAGGGACTCATGGCACTAAATGCTCTTATATATAGGAGTCACACGAAGACTTGGTCTTCCCTTTTGCTCTGCTGCAAACTCTTCACCCCGTTTTCAAAAATGTTTTAGACATTTCTAAATAGCAACAACAGATGTGGGTGCTAAAAAATTGCAAATGTTGTTTCTGCAGCATTAGGAAGACGGAGTAGTTGTTCTTCAGGAAGAGTCCTTTAGCATCAATGACTTATTTAACACTATTTATAAGAAACAATATATGAATAACAAAGTTGCTGAAACAAACTTCAGCTCATTTCACGTCATCTGTAATGGACTTTCCTGTGTCCTGGGAACAACACTCTGCAGTATACCATTACATGCAAAAGCAGCTCACGGCAGAAACAGAGCTTTAATCTAAACATATGAAACTTACACCAAAAATGGTCAGGCTCTGTCACCAAAGAAAAGAGCTATGTTAAGAAATCAAGAATCTTACAGTTTTTCAACTATGTAAAGCAGTCCTGACAGCTTCAAACTTCAAAGCCATTTTCACAGTGGGCAGCCCCAGGGATTTGACATTGATTTTCAAGCAGTCATTATCAGAAAGGAGAGCACTTGACACAGCCTTGATAGTCCAGGGGATACAACACATCCTTTCACCATATGTGTTTTATTTGCTGCATTTTTTTTTTGCTTATTTTTTCATACAGAATAAATTATTTAAATTATTTCTATGTTAAAGTAAATTTTATAGGGGATTTTTAAATCCTCTTGAGAACTGTTTCTTTGTTATTCTGTGACTGACTGGCTTCGAGAATGGTTGGCCTCTATGGTTCTTATCTTAGGGTTGTGTTGATTTCGGCATTTCTGGAAAAGAAGTTGCTTTCATTTAGGCTTTGCTGGAAACATTTGATAAGGTGAGGCTATTTAATCGAAACTCCTTTTTTAAGACACTATGCCTGTAAAAGTGTGGACTGTGAAATGTATTTCAATTTGGAGCTTAAATGCAACCATAAATCTTTCACAAGTTAAAAAAATGGAGAAAATGGAGTTATGCATTAATGATCTGTGCCTAAATAGTCTTAAGTGATCATTTTAACAGTTTCTAAAATGCCTAACAGCTTTGTAAAAAACTGTAAGATGTGGGGATAGAAACCAAATTTGTGCAATGAAAAATATAACTGAATAATAAATATATTTAGAGTTTTTGATACATGCAAGGTTGTTGTTTTATTATTGTATTGTTGAAATGACTGAAACTTAGGCTGAATCAAGGTCAGAAAGCAGTATCACCTACTGTCTCTTGCTTGCACCAAGCAATAATGTAAGTGGCCTTACATTAGTAGGCAGGTTGTACATGGTCTTATGCACATGGGCCTATCTTTTTGTATCTTCCCTGTCTGCCCTTGATGCTACAAATGGGTGGCCATTTCAGATTTTTCTGTGCTAAATTTCTGTATATGTTATCTTGAGTAAACTCAGCCCTCCTGGAGATGCATTCTGCATGATGGGGTATTTCCTGCTGTCTTGCAGTCCAGGTGCTTCTTTGTGCAATACACTCTGACCAGGCTCTTTTGGATACTCCACATGAGGAGGGTGTAATACTGTTAATACCAAATTTACTTATTTGAAGACAGATGGCGTTAGACAGAATTTTAATTCAGCAGAGTGAAGCAGCATTGACAGTACAAACACAACATGGAAGCTGCAGCCTCCAGCTGGATCACAGCACAAACAAAATTCACATTACTGGTCTCCATACATTCACTGTCATGATGCTGAGTGTTTCCAGTCATCAGGAAGAAAGATGTGGGCTGAAGCCAGCTCAAGTCCATAGTTCTCTTCAAAGTTTCTTTTGTTGTTTTTGCTTTGTTCTGATTCCCACAAGCACAGTAGCCATGGTGAGAATCTGAAGAACCATCTCTTGTGCCCGTATCTTCTGAGCTGTCTTCCTCTGTTGTGGTGTGTTGATCAGTTGCAGCATTGGGCATGGCAATATTCATGACTGCATTCAAGATGTAACTTTTTAATATTTTTTGTAAAGTATTTTAGGCCAGTGTTAGGATAAAAAAAAAAGGTGGAAATTGTTGGAGAAAGACTGTGCTGAGAACTTTGTGCACTAGCTATGTAATCAGGGCACTGTGACCTCCTGGCCTCCTTGTCTTGTAATGGACCATGTGCTGGGGATGGTGGCTGGGCAGGAACTGTGTCCCTCCTCAGGAGTGAAGCCTAGAAAAAGGCAACAGTGTGGGGTGCAAGTCACTGTGGGAGGCAGAGGAAGAGCCTTGAGCACCTTTGCCATCTTGGCGTTATGGCTGCTAAACCAAAAAGAGAAAGGGAAACACAGCCCTGCAGTGCTAACTTGCCTGCTGGATTTAGAGCCACAACACATCACATCTTCATCCTCTACTCCAGGCCAGCTGCCAACTGCAAAACAAATTCCACTCAAATCTGGACAGTAACTGTCACTCTCATTTAGTTTCTTATCCTGGGAGGCTGTACCCTTGGTGTGCTGAAGGAACTGTAACTGGAAGAGAATGGAGATGATCTTCCCTCATTTGCCCTGCAATGAGAACCAGCAGGACACCCTTGCTGGCCCTGGGCTGGGCAGCATTCATCCCTGGCACACAGTGGCTGCAAGCTGCAGGGGGACACTGAAGCAAAGACTTAGTTTGAGGAATTGGCTCTTGGATATGCTGGAGCACCACTTCAGATCAGGATCTGAGAGCTTGTGCTGGGGTCACTGCAGTCTGTCCACAACTAACTTGTACTGGGCAGCCCAGAACTGGACTTGACACTCCTCACATGTGGCCTCATTAGCAGTGAGGGGAGAGGAAGGACAGATTCCCCTGAGCTGCTGGCAACGTGCTTTTAAATACTGCCCAGATACTGTTTGTTATTTTTGCAGCCAGCTAGTGTTGCTGGCTCAAGTTCAACTTACTGTCCAGCAGAATCTCAAAGAACTTCTCTGCAAAGCTGCTTGCCAGCTGCATCTGTCCCCAGCATGCACCACTGCATGGAGCTACTCCTCAAATGCAGGACATTGCAGTTGCCCTTGCCATACTTCATCACATTCCTCCTTGCACAGTTCTGCATTTTTCCTCTTGAGGTTGCCCTGAAGTGCAGCACAACTGTCTGCTGCACCTGCCACCCCTCCCACTTTTGTGTGCTCTGCCAACTTGCTTGAGTCTGCATTCTGTCATGTCCTGCAGGTCACTAAGGAAGAGGTTCAGCAGCTTTGGATTTTTTAAATATTTTTTGAATTCCTGTTCAGAAATCCAGACTGACTACTCCTGAGCACCCTCTGATCCTTTGTGCCTCTGGAAATGCTCCCCAGGATGATTTTCTCCACCATCTTCCAAAGGATTGCATGAGGCTGGCCAAGCTGTAGTCCTTTCATCTTCCTTCTTGCCTGGTTTGAAGGCAGGTCTGAGAGACAGTCATCTCCTGCGTTTCCTAGTTGCCTCCACCTTTCAAAGACCATTGAGAGTGGCCTTGCAATACCATGAGCCTTCATCTCCCCCAGCACACTTGAATCCAACCCATCTGGCCCCACAAACTTGCACCCATCAAGGGTGTTGAAATAGTCCTTAAACTGGTCTTCCGTATTCTGGTTCTTAATGTGGTATACAGCAAGTATCTACCTCAACAATATCCATTTTTCTCTGCCAGCTTTCACTCTCCTTAGGTTCATCAGGTTCTCACCATGACTACTGTGCTTATGGGAATCAGAAGTGTGCTATGAACAGTGGAACCAGTGGTTCACCTGCAGTACCTGCTGACCATGGGCACAATGGAGAAAACTACACTTGGGTGCTTATACTATTAAGCAGTGCCCCTGGAACCTGCTAGTCACACTTGATAATTTTCAGGTCACCCCTGGCAATATCTTCGGCACATATATGAAAAAACAGCACTGTATAGTAGAGAGCCAGATAAGCCTTGGTAGCCTCTGCAGAACATCCTTAACTCAAACCCCAGGCAAGCAGCAAACTTCCTTAAATGATAAATCTGATCAGCAGATACGGGGCTTCTGACCCATGTAGTGGACTGCAAGTCCTCTAAGTATCACTTATCACTTCCAGTGGTCTTGAGTGTCTCACATGCACCTAAGAAACCCTTTTCTATTGGCCCTGAAAAGGCTTGAACAGAGGCTCCATAGCTGAAGCTTAAAATCCTGCTCCTCTGAGCTACCAGCAATTGCTGCTTCTGTCAGCAAAGAAAGCTCTCCTGAAGAAAATCTTTGTGCAGAACTAGAGAAAAGTTTCTTAATTTAATTTTTCTGTTTCACAGCATGGCACTCTGTCCTGTTCTTTTCAAATGCCTATTTACAAAAAACTCCCCGATAATCTGTTTAAGCGAGTTTTTAAAATGAGTACACGCATGAGTAAAGATTGTTTCCTCTTCTGATTTTCCATGCTCTTGTTTTTTCTTCAGTAAGAATTTGTACATCCAGTATCTGCTGATCCAGCCATTAAGACCGCTGAGGATCCTCAGAAGAAGGGGTTTAACAGCTCAAGGAATTATCCATGTTTTTCATCTTTTCCAGTGCTTAGCCATTAGATATAGAAGGCATATGTGAGGGGCATTAAAATTGGATTGAGCGAGTATAATTTTTATTTCTTTTAACAGAAGAGAGCTTGGGCCTTCATCTGTTTTAAATGTTGCCTCATATTCTTCCCTCTACATTAGAGTGAGTGACTGGGCTTCTGACTACAGAGCTCTTCAGCTTTGTGTTAGATTTGATGCATCTTGACTGACATGGGTGTATCTGGTCAGATCTTGCAAGGTTTATGGGAAAACTCCAGCAGTACCTTGCCAGTATCAGCTTCAGGTCTGTATGTTTTACATGCCAAAGTCAAATCTTTGCACTAATCCCGTATCTCTGCAGGACTTGGTACACAGGTGAACATGTGAGCAAACTTGAGCAAGGAACAAAAAATGCTGGTGTGTAAACCTGAGGGATAGTCTCTAGGCAGAATCACCTAAATGTGAAGGTAGTATGTTTTGAATCAAACCTTCCTTCTGCTAACCTTTGTGGAACCCATCAGCTTCTTTGACTTAATGCAGCCTGGAGAGCTTAACTTCTATGTCAGTTTCTGTGTATCTCCTTGTGATGCAAAATGTTAAGGTACATTTTAGCAGCAAATCTGGCATGTGTGCCTAAGGCTGGAGAGTTCTGACTAAACCTGCTCATTGCAGAAATCTTTTTTTTTGGCCAGGGTCTGAGATGATAGATTCCTCTCTTCAGTTTTCACAAAGCTGTTTCTACAGAATTTTTTTTAATGTGAGTTTACCTGAGCCTTTTAAAAAAAGTATGCTTAATACATCCATTGTGATTTGTGAGGCAGTTTCTTTGGTAAGATTTAAGTAAAATTATGCTCAAGTGCTGTTTTCTTGAACAAGGATACTGAGCAAAGATGCTTTGTCCCAGACGGAAAAGTGATAAGTAACAGCATTTACAGAGAACTTCAGTATAAGGAACTGATTTTACTTTCTATTGCTGCTGAAACTGCTTGAAAATAGATTCAGTGGTGGGACTATGATTGTGCTGGTATTCCCAAGGCTCGGCCACACTCTGATTTAGGGTGTGTTGCACAGTTTTCAACACCCATAAATTTTGTCTGCTCACAACCCCACAATTTTTTGGTGGCAGTGAAGTTAAAAGTGCAACCCTTCTCAAGCTAAATACACATTTAAGGAAGTGAAGTGCACTGAAAAAGGGGCAGATCAGAATGCTTGCCTTTCATGTGAGGAGAGTCATGAAAAAGGATGTAGTTGCTGTGTCACAGAATATCCTGACTTGGAAGGGTCCAACAAGGATCATTGAGTCCAGCTCTTCAGTGTTCCCTCATACAAGGATTGAACATGTTGTTTTCAGGGCCACAGAAGTGAATCATAGCAGTTCATACCCAGGTACAGCACTTTTGGCCTTGACCCTTGTGCCTCGAAGGGTGTCATGATTCATTCGGAAGCTTTGTGAGTCTCTGGAGGCAAGAAAGACTGGCCAAAAAAAAAAAAAAAAAGGGAAAAAAGAAATTTGCAAAGCCACTGTTTTCTTGCAGTCAATTATTTAACCACTTGAGCACAATAAAAATGGAAGTCATGTGTATCTGTCTTTGCTGCTGGTCTTACTGGAGTATGCCCAGGCTCTGGGCAAGTTTTCTAATACACTGGGAACACTCAAATTTTACAGAGTGTTGAATAAAATTTTCTGATGTTTAAGAAAGACTGATTTGCTGTATTACAGCTCCAGAGTTGGCCTTGGGAGTTGCAGCTTTCACTCTCCCCAGCTCCGTGTGAACCTTCACAGAGCCTTTCCTTTTTCAATGTTCCAAAGACAGTGCTTCGAGCAACTTCTGTTGAGGGATATTTTGGTGAAGAGCAACAGTTGCCTTGGTCGAGATACAGGCCCGTGGGTGCAGAGGGCAGGGATGTGGCCATAGCATCACATCTTGTGTGTGCTATGAGTCCTGGGTGGAGGCCAGCACTGCCCTTCCTGCTGGTGCGAGGTACTGCACAGAGCCTGTCTGTGGATGGTGTCTGTATGGCACGGGAAGGGTGATTGCTGTGCCACGGCAAGACTTGGAGCCCACAGGTATGTGATGGGCTCCCCTTCTTCCTTGCAGGGTCTCTGGTGGTGCTGGTCAGGGGCATGGTGTTCCTTGGGGCACTTCAGCAGGCCAGTCTATAAGTTTGTGCACCCTGACCCGCCCCAACATGCACTGCCTGAGGGCAGAGGAGGTGTCTTGGGAGCAGAGCCCTTTCACCCCCCAGCCCTGCTGGATGGAAAGATGTCCCTTCCTGGGGCCACCCTGGCCTTGCAACCCATGGGCTCCTGCACAACTGCTTGGCACCTCCACCACAGCAGCCTTCCCAGACAGCCACTCCCTCTGTGGACCCTCAGAGGAAAACAGACTTTGGTGAGGCTGCCCTGACAGCCGTGGTGGCACCTCTCAAACCATCCCATCTTTGGCTTTCCTCAGGGCTCAAGGAGATGTCCATGGAGGCCATTAGGTTTCCCAGACTCTCCAGGGTAAGAATCATGGGGGTCCGCAGAGCAAAGCTCACAGTGTGAATTTCCTCAGATGTGTTGTTCCAGAGGAGAGTTCGGTACCATCTGTTCACAAGATTGACTCTGCACCGTCCCCTTGTCTCCACCTGCAGGTACCTCAGATGTTTCAGCTCCTCCATACTGGTACTTTACTTTTCTGGACTGCTTTTCACAAACGAAAATATGAAACTTGAGAGACAACTTTTCTGGACTGCTTTTCACAAACGAAAATATGAAACTTGAGAGACAACCAAAGTTACTTTCAGGTGCTCGTGGTCATTTGCAAATTTGTTTCCTAATGCTTTGCTCAAGGTGGGGATGAGGACTGGTGTCTTTTAGAGGACATTTTGTTCTGTGAATTTGGATCCTTGAGATTTTGCTGCCTCATTTCTCTGTCTAGTGTTTCTTTCAGTGGGTGGTTACTTTTAATCTAGTCTGTAGCTGGTCTTTGGTTATGTAATCAGTGCTCAGTTCCAACAGCACAAGACCTTCACTTGTTTAAAATAAAATCCTCTTTCCATATCGCTGATTTGTACCACTTTTTTAAAAACCCCAAGAGCCTGGGAATCAATGCATTCCAGAGAATTCATGTTTCCTATCAAAATGGCAACAGATCCTTACTTACATCTATTGTAGCTATCGGTGACTTCAGCTTAAATTGAATGTAAACCCTCATGATCCAGTACTTCGATGATTTCTTTACCTCTCTTTATGTGCTTGACTTCTTTGTGCATAGACCTTAAGGCTTTTTGTGTTACTATAAGGTTGTTCAATTAGGGAAAAACCCCTTAAACCGAAATTAAATGAAATTGCATTCTGCAGAGATTTCTCTGCCCTAAGTGTAACATTGCCTCAGTCCAGAAGAGGGAACTATTGTTTCATGTATGGCAAGTCCAAGCAAGTAGTTTAGAACACACTCTAACATGTGAAGATGAAAATGGGCTTATCTAATGTTAATAAACTATAAGGTGTGAAAATTGAGATGTTTAGAGATTTTAACAAAACAACAAAAGATCAGAGAATACAAATTCCATCTATCTTTGTTTCTAGAGTATTCTTACAATGCTGATTTATGTAAAAATATGTAAATTAAATTGAACTGTTTACATAGAACAGGAACACATGAGATTCCACTTATTTTCTGGCATGTGAAATAAATTATATTAATTAAATTGCTTTCGTAATGTACCTGGGTTTAATTTGATTTTCTGTTAAGTGCATGAGCCTTTCTGGGGAACAATAAATGCCCTATTAAAAATGAATCTGTTCATTTGCACTTTCTGCTATAAGCTACTGCCTGAAATCAGAAAGGAGGAGTGTTTTCCTTCCCACAAAGATTTACTTAAGTGAACACTTGTATTTACAACTAGGATGTTATAAAATGCCTCAGTTTCTCTAAGAATCATTTATTTGGAGTAATTCTATTGTTATCATTGTATTACTCAGTTTCTCTAAGTACATGCTGAGATAATTTAACAGGCAGTGCCCTTGTAGCTGATGTTTGTCTTTGGAGAAGGAGCTTGTTTCTTATATCTGCTCACTGATGATGGTATGTTTCCATTGTTATCTGGGCTGGTTTTAGACTATATGCTCAATATTAAAGAAAGTATTTCTATCCAGACATATGATGCATGTTCCTGTTATCATGCATAAAACCATGCAAATAAGTGCCAAGTAATAAAGGAAGGCACAACACAAAGTCATTGAACTACTATCAGCTTCTTTGGAGCCTGAGACTGGGTATAAAATCTAGGCTTGAGAGTAGGAATGAATGCTACTTTAACTGTTTTCAGGACATTGTGTAGGCAATATGTCATAGATATGGTCTCCCTAGTACTAGTGTGTACATGAATGCAAGTCTGCAAAACTGTTAACAATGATGCTAGCTAGCATCTCTGATTAGGTTTGAATAGAAATTGGAAGGCTACAATAAACTACTAATTAATGGTTTGTCAGTTAAACCACAACATTATTCTCATTGCTGCTACTAAACAAGACCAGCCCTGTGGCTTTGTCTTTCCTCCTGCTGATTTGTTGCCTGATGCTGACAGCTATTTTTGAAGACTTTCTCTGTTTTCTTATATAGCCATCACTAGTTCATCTTGATGACAAAAGGCAAAATCAGTGAAACATTTTTAAGTATAGCTGTCTGGGAGATGACACCTTAGAGTGACTTTTGCTTACCACCAATAGGCCAAAAGCATTTCTTGAGTGAATCCAGATAAAACCAGTGGGACAGAGTTTCATGTGTTTTGTGTCAACATTGTGCTTTGCAGTAGAGCTAAAGCAGTTTTTATTCTCAGTCTGGGAGGACACAAGCTTGGCTACATGTAATGAGGTTTGTTTTTTTTTTTTTTTACTCTTTATGTATTTTTAAAGTACTGAAATCTATGTGGCAGAGTTTTGTCTTTTGTTCATCCCCTTTTCATCAGTCCTTGTATCTTCTCACTGGTTTTTAAATTTTCCCTAGGAATAGTGACACAGTGGCAAGACAACTGTGGTGGTTTGCCCTATGAACCAAAAAAATTCCATTAAAATTTCAGGTTTTGAATCTTAATGATTGACAGCAATTTTCCAAATTGAAAGAATACATCTTAATTTGCAGCTAGGGTCACAAGACATTTCAATGACAATTTAGAGTAGCTCAACCTTTGTACAGAAGCTAAGTAGATAGGACTCCAGATGATACCTTGAGGCTATACTACAATCTTTCTCCACTAATTACTTGTATTTGTATTTACAGCCATAATTTACTATGATGTGAAATGTTTTATAAGTTTTCTGTATAAAGGATCTTTGTTATACAAGCAAA
>JAWWTY010000088.1:25982911-25996756 GCA_035222235.1 Margarornis squamiger | reverse complement strand
GCGGGGCTCTCTCTCTTGGGAATGGCAGCAGCAGTTGCAGTCAGCTCCTGCGAGGTCGGTGACAAAGAAAAACGGCAGCAATGCAGCCTCTGCAGTGTAGAAGACAGGCGGGTTCTCTCCTTCACAGAAGCCTCTGCAGTGTCTGAGGGTGATTGGCGAAGCCAGAGAGCAGAGGACACAACTCTGGTCCCACAGCGATGTCTGACCTGGTGTGTGTGCCTGTTCTCTCTCCTCCGTGCTGAGCTGGTGAGCTCCTGACCCACACAGAAAGCCCAGAAACGCTGACCCCTTCCCCTCACATGAGCCAGTCTTTCCTTCCCCCTCATGCCCAGGGAGAGGTCCGAACAAAAGCTCTGGTTAGAGCTGTTAACATCAGAACATGCATATTCATTGCATCCCTTGTTAAACCTCTTTATCGGTACCAAGGCGTTGGCTCCAAGCTTTTGGAAGGAATTCTGAGTTTTGAAACTATAACAAGCTGTTACATGCTTTCCTCCTCATAATTTTCAGATGATGATTTCTGTCTATGTGTAGTATTTAATGTGTCTTTGTAAAAGTGTTTTATAAACACCTTGAAATAAAAACATGCCTGAGGAGCAATGGGAGGTCAGACTTCATCAGTGTACCATCAGGAACTAGTGGGTGTTGTTTTTTTTTTTTCCTGAGCACTACAGTGCTGTATTGAATTATAATAGCTGAAAAATCAGCTGTCTTTATTGGTGGAAATCAATGAACTCTTGTCCAGTTATTCTTGCTCAACCATTCATGAAGTTGAGTGAGTGCCTACCTGGCTCAAACTGTAATTCCCTCCTCTTATTTATAAAATGACTTGGTGTCTTGACATCTCATTCCCTGGAAGAGTGTTTGAGAATGATCTGAGTACAGTGTATTGTAGAATGAGTTCTCTTCCTCATAATGAGGCCTCTTACTGGAATTTTCAGTATAGACAGAAAGTCTTATATTTTCCTACCACACATAGTTTTCCTGAAATACACATAGTGGCAGATAAGAAAAAAGATTAAGTAGATGCTACAAATATGAAAAAAAAAAAGGGAAAAATCAGAAAGTGCTGACAGAAAGTGAAGGTAGGAAGGAGTAAAATGGAAATAAGTCTTCCCTTTCAGTTCTAAAATACTGACAACCCGAGGGAGACTATCACAAAAAGGCTGTGGTGAATTTTTTGTCCTGTGATGTCCTTGGATTATGTCAAAGTGCTTATTGGAAAATATTTTAACTAAATGTGAGGCACTCTGTTCATTGTGAAAGCACCTGGGAGAGGTTTTTCTGAATTGGGTGATGTAGGAGATCAGAACATATAATTTAACAGTCCCTTAAAATCATAAAGAAAAAAAATCAGTGAGAATACAATCTGTTAATGCCAAGGGCAAATAATGCAGACGAGAGGCTAAACATAGAAGATGGGGGGAATTCAGTACTAGTAGGCAACATGGCTTCTAAAAAGGGGAGAATGAATAAGAAAGTAGAAGTTCAACTTCACCTGCTGGAGTCAGATGAAAGATTGCTGAAAATTTAAAAACTCCGTGGACTGGGCTTTTAAGCTGTCCATAGCTCATAGGTGACCAGAAATATATACACAGTATGTATACGTGCACACACACACACAGACACACACACATACACTTAAGTAATTGGAGTGAATTTGTTTTGTTACAAATAATATTGAAGGTTTATCTGGCAGAACTTGAAAATGGGGTTGTCTTCAGACATGAGAGAAAGACATTGCAATGCATAACACAGTATCAAATGTCATGATAATGTTTGTCTATTTTCTGTGCAGTTGTGGCTTTCTTAAAGAGTAAATTTAGAAGCAGTTTTTAAAAGAAATAAACAATGTCATCATATTTCAGAGAACAGCTAGATGTTAGGTTTGGGGACAGAGAAATCAGCAGATGTGTACTCAACCACAAAGAGAACCTATACAATTTCTGGTAAGGGTGAGAGAGTAATTTCAGTTGTGTACTGCTTGTTAATAGGCAGAACTGTCCTTTCTACTGGGACAGGACAGAATATTTCAACGGAGCTGTCAGATGAAAGCACAAATATCTCTTCCAAAAATGAAGAAACCAGACAGATTTGATAGAACTTGATTTTACTTTTGACCTTTAAATTGGAGATGTGGAGGAAAGGATGGGAAGGGAATGATTTTTGTGACAATACCTTTCTATTAAATATGTTCAGTGCTCTAGGTCAAAAGGAACATCCATCAATATTGCAAGATTGCTCAGTGGAGCAGCTGTGGTGTTGCAGTATATGCAGGTTACAAACCATTGCCACATATTAGCCACCTGGGAACAATTGGAAATGTCTGCCATTATCTGCCAGGGGCAGCAATTTGTAGGAGCTATGGTGCTTTGTGATGGATTAGCTCTGCAGCTGAAGGTGTCATGACCCATTTCTCTGCATCTTCTTTGGAATAACATTGTAAAGCAGAGGCTTTTATTGTTGCTGTTTCAGGGGAAGGAATCTAATTTGTAATGATGCTGTAGGGCAAAAGGGAGGAAATGCTTAAAGAGCCACCATGCTTGTGAACAAAGATTGCACTTCAGTTCAGCACTTGGCTGCTATCATGGTTACTGCTTCAGAGGACTCGTTATTCAGGAATTGTTTACATGCTTCCATGGAACTGGTATCTGAGCCATTAACACTAGTCTGCGACTTGTTTGCCAGGATGCTTCTTCAAGGAAGAATGCTTCTTCAAGGTAACCTGCCCTCTCACTTCCACCTGTCCATCTCCAACTCTCCATGCTCTGGCTGACCCTGTCAGCTGCCTTCAGTCCTTTTCAGCCCTGCTCCTTTTGCAGATCCTGTCTCAGGGAAGGCAGAGGCACTGAGTCTGTGGTACCATGCTGTGTGACACTGGCTTGGACACTCTTGTAGGGAGTTTGAGGCCTTCATTATCTTTATTCTACATGAGATCCTTTCTGAAGGATCTCTCCATCCAGCCATAAGGCTGCAGGACTGTGATGAGATATTGTTATGTAGGTTTTCATCTCATCTTACCTCAGTTTCTCTTATTTTCTTCTCATTCTGGTTCAGTCCAGTGGATTGTACAATGGGTAGGACTAATTCTACTGTGATACAATCCAAAGGTTTGTCACCTTTTTCTTAACACCACAAAGAGAAATAGAGATCCTTGGTTGCCTGGCTAATCTATACAAATATATGCATATGTATATATGTTTACTGTCATGCATAGAGGCATGGACCCACACTAACCCACACGACTGCTGATGTGTATGCAAGTACTTTGGTAGTAGACTTCTTTAAGTTTGGAGCTGATCAAGTTTACATTGTTTCTGAAGCAGACACCAATACGAAGTTTCATGCTTTTTTTTTCCTCTCAAAAGAGCCTGGGTGGTATGCCTTTTAATTTACTCTTTTAAAGCAGAATGGCATCTGGCAATGTGAATACCAACTACGCTTTGCTTCTCACCACTGCTCTGACCTCTGTCCAGGCCTATTTCCCCAAAGCATCAAGGGGAAATAACATACTTGTTGGATTAACTACTCACACTGTTGCTGGCTGTTGGCTCATCTCCCAGCTCAAGAAAATAACTACAGCAGACCCATTGATCTTTCAAGTCGGCTTCATTGTGTGTCAGGAGGAACAAAACAGTCCAAAGCATCAAGCAGGGTGTTCCTACACTTCTGTCCTTTCTTTGTGTCAGGTGAGTGAGCGTTTTGTACAGAAATGCAGCACAGTGGTGAGGAAAAGGTGAATGCTTTCCTGGTCTCAGAAATCCCTTGCAGTCCTGTCAGATTCTGTCTTTACTCAAACAAACAGGGAAAATATGATCAGATCCTCTTTAGCTTCTTTAACTGGAATTTGAATCCAAACCTGAGCAGTGGTTACTGTGCATTACCTTTCACTTGAGCAAAACAAATTCTTGGCTGAATTATCTCATAGCAGCTCTACTCTCTGATATTGATATTTATATCAGTAACTACATGTCTTCAGCCATCTGCAGTGATGAGTACGTAGTACTATGCAAGAATGACTGCAGTAGCAACAAGACAAGAGTCATTTTGATGGGGACAGGGCTGACATGAGAACCTTCTGTCTAAGTGATGCTGTAATAGTTCCTATAACATTCTTTCCCCTGTAAGACAGAGTTTCCCATATGATGCAGTAAACACTCTTAAACTGCAGACTCCTTGTGATGAGAAGATAGATCTTATATGGACTTACTCTTTGAAATGTGAGATATAATCTACTCTTGCAACAATATTTATCCATCCCTATTCACTTATAATATCCATCCATATTCACTTACAGTACAGTTTCACAAGCCCTTTGAGAGACTGACAGTCAAAAGAAAAATAGAAAATACAATATAGATACCAGCCAAAGACACATTTATTTATTGCTCCTGAGTGCTTCAAAAGTAGGTGAAATTGTGAGGTTGGGATGAATGGTAAACTGTGATGCAGAAGACATATATAAGTCATATTCAGAGGCTGGAAGATGAATGTTGTGCTTGTGACACAAAGGGATGAGTTACAGAGCAAGTACAAGGACACAGAATAAAGGAGAAAACATGTCATGCAGATCGAGCTATTACCTGTTTTAGTGCACACTGCCCTGAGGAAACATGCTGTTTGTATAAGCCAGTGGCAACTAACCACAGACAGATGGAGCTAGCACAGTGCTGGGGAAAGGCAACTCTTCAGTCGCTTTTTCTTCTTCATAAAAGAATTCCTGCCTGGAGCAGGATTGTTTTAAAAATTTCTGGTACTCCGTCTACCACAGCTTTGTTACATGTAGTGAGGAAGGATGTGATTGAAAGAAGCACATCAACCAGATTTAAATTTCTGTGAAACTGCATGTGCAGAGCCCTGAAGGGAGTATCAGCTCTCCTTGCTTGAGGCAATGACCAAGAAACTTACTCTTTTGGTGAGAAATGAGACAAGAAAACACATTGTTGTGTGTTAATATATAGGTTGTAATTACTCTTCTGTCTGATACACATAATATTTAGCCGCTGCACCCAGGAAGGCTGGAAAGTCTCAGAGAGAACAATTGAACACTTTTACAAAGAGCTCCTAATCGGCCAGCAGAGTAATTTTTTTCTGAAGTTCCTTAAGAAAAATGCTGAAGACATTACCTGTAGGGGTATTAACTGAAACCTGGCCACACAAGAGAATGGTGGAATGCATACTAACTCTGGATGATGCACCACATATGCCACAGCCATCAGCACAAGCTTATGAAAGTGCAAGTGAAAGGCATGGGAGAAAAGAGGAGGAGTAATCTTAAGTGTGAAAAGAAAAAAAGTATGCTAAAAAATGTTCCTAACAGAATTCCTAACAGATCCATGGACAAAGAGGCAAGGGATGAGGCAGGACAGAGGACAGTTAGCTCCTGTTACTGCTGTGAAAGAGTACTGGGGCAGGACCATGTCAACATTCATGTCACAACCAGGGCAAAAGCCAGTGGATTCAGGGAGGGGCTGTGAATATTGTTTTCTTGAGATCTATAAAAGAGACAGCACCCAAACAACCTTGGGTTTATTCAGGAGTGGTAGTGGTCTTGGCACTTTTCAAACTACATTGAGGAGATGACACCATAGCCTTGAAAAGGAAAACCCAAGCTGTGAGTCAGAGCAGACAGCAGTGCTTGTGACTGCAAACAGGTGGATGTGGTACGTAGGGTAATTGTCAGAGTCAGAACATTTGAAAAGGTATGGGGAAATTTAATACATTGGTGCCTGGAAAACTAGCTAAACATTTCTTAGAGAAATCTTAAACTTCTACCTATGGGGAGAGACCTAACGTGCCTCTCCTGTAGGTTTTATTCTGGAGAACAGACAGGGTGTTTGCTGAAGAGAAATGCCAATGAATAAGGAGTTAGGATCATACTGTATTACTGCTTTCTACTCTGTTCTCCCAATAGATCTGTGATTTTGCACCAGCCCCTGGTATGGTGTTTCACCCTGTTTAACTGTAGGCACCTGGGGTGCAACATTTAGCTCCAGACGACACACACCAACTGTGGAGTCAGTGGAGGAGAAGCCTGGTTCCAAAGAAGGAGGTTTTTGCTTTGGGTAGGAGAACTTGGTTTCTCAAAATGGTGAAGTCTGTGAGTGGTGTGAGGATCCTGAATATGGTATTACAGTGATCCTAAGAGATTCATCAAAACTGTAATTTAGGTAGATCATTCTCAGCCTAAATCTGTCAGAATCTTACAACTGGAGAAGTTTACCTCAAAGGAAGTTATTGAGGACAAAGTCACTGTTGCTCAGCTATCACAGTAAGGTACTGTAAGTACAACAGATTTGCAAAACCTCATGGAAAGCACTAATTGGCTTTTGTTATTTCCTTAGAGCACCTTCTGGGGCATTCATTCCTGTGACCTCATTTCAGTTACATGACAGGTATTCATCATTAGTGCTTCTTTGCTTGCTATATAAGTTTCCTTCTTAGCATTTTGAAAAGGCCTAATTCATTGTCCTAGGGATGGCTTTGGAGGAGTTCTGGCAGTTCTTGCTAAAGCTGTGTAGGAAGTAGTGACCTGCAGCTGTCAGCAGCAGTTGTAGAGGTAGGAGAATAAGCAATGTGTCTTTCACCTGCTTGCCCAGGGTCAGGGACAGGTGGACTACAGTAAATTGAAACAAAATGACAATGATCTCAGTCTGAACACAGCAAACCTCATATACAGGCAGATCAGGGTTTAGGGGTTTTGAGTTGTATTTTGTTGTAGGTCCTTTTCATATTCTTCTGAAGATGAACAAAAAGTATATTTTTCTCTTCCTTACTATGTAAAGGATGGTCCCGTACATTTTCCTTCCTCCAGCTACAAAGTTTGGTTCTCCTTGGACCAAGACCTGGGTGCAGTCTGAAGTAGGGCAGGACTTAAAGATGTGCCTGAGTAGGGGTAATAATCACCCTCACATCTTACCTCTAGATATGGATAAGTTTTCTGAGAAGGTACTCAGTACTGTGATTCAGGGGAGGAGGAGTTTAATGTACCTCTCTTCAAAAAACAAATGTGAGCAGTAATGAAGGCTGGTTACTGCTATTGTTAAAATTTGATTATCTTCAGAACTGGAAAATCATGCCTTCTGTTGATCAGTTTCCTCTTTTTCACTCTCCCATGTAACCACAGCAAAGACAAACGACATCACTTAACATTCTGTACTTGCAGATTAATAGCTGCATTTGAAAGCAGCTGTGGGAGATCATTACAGTGGAATCAAGGGACTTGAGAACTGCTGTTCAGCTCCTAGGATTATGCAACAAAGTATTATTCTGTAGCTGGAATTATATCATTATTTTTTTTTTTTTTCTTGAAGCTAGCTATTTTTAGACAGAACTAACAAATACGTGCTTCCTGTGCTTACCTGAACCAAATGTCTTAGAATCATAAAATCATTAAGGTTGAAATAGACTCCAGGATCGAATCTAACCTTTGACTGAACGCCATCTTGTCGAATAAACCATGGCACTGAGTTCCACATCCAGTCCTTTCTTGAACACTTCCAGGGACAGTGAGTCCACCACCTCCCTGAGCAGTTCATTCCAGTGTTTGACAACCCTTTCTGTGAAGAAATTCAGTTCTAACCTGATCCTCTTGTAGCCCAGTTTGAGGCCATTTCCTCTTGTCACTACTTGCCTCTGAGCAGAGACTGACCCCTACCTTGCTACAACCTCCTCTCGGGCAGTTATAGGGAGCGATAAGATTTACTCTAAGCCTCCTTTTCTCCAGGCTAAAAACCTCCCCACTTTCTCAGACACTCCTCTTAGCACTTAGTCTCTGGACCTTTCACCAGATCTGTTGCCCTTCTCTGGATACCCTCCAGCACCTCAATGTACTTCCTGAATTGAGGGGCAGAACTGGACACAGAACTTGAGGTGAAGCCTCACCAGTGCTGAGTGTCTGGTTCTGCTGGACACACTATTTTTGATATAGACCAGGATGGCATTGGCCTTCCTGGCCAGCTGGGCACGCTGCTGGTTCATGTTGAGCTGGCTATTAGATACATATACCCCACAAGCTAGTATGTAACTGGGCAGAGGCACAGATTATTTTCTTCACTGCAAAGGCTATAGAAGTGGCCATGGTGAGATAGATCAAAGACCTGTCTAAGGGAGTATTCCATTTTCAGTAGTAATCAAAACCAGGCATGTAGAGGAAATCAGGAACAGGGAAAACATGTGAAACTTCCCCCAGGGTCCAATTATTTTCATCTTGGGAACTCCCTTGTTTTAAACTGCGATAAGTTTGCTCTTCTGGCTTGCTAAATATTCTGCAAGTTGACGTAAGAGAGCAGCAGATGATAAGCTAGTGGAAAGTCTTTAAGCCTGTCCTACTCTGAAGTCAATACTTTAATAAATCATAGACCCACATACCACAATGATGAGGGAGTTTAGAAATCCCAGTTATGTATATAAATTCTATATAATTCTATATTAACATGTTTTGTAATGAAAGGTGTGATGGTAATATAGAATATAGTTTGCAATGGCTAAAAGGACTGAGTAAGTGATCTCTAAGCATCTTTCTTTGTATCTGGATGACTGTTACAAACGCTTATGTCTACTTTCTAATCTATGAGCCACTCCCTGTACTTCTAATCACAAAGTGTTTACTCCAAGAACCCCTCCAGTGAGTTTAAATAAACAAAGCAACTGGTTAAGTGGTAGCTTCCTGGGAGTGCCTGGGGAGAGGGATGTTATAAATGCTGACAATAGATGGGCTCAATATATTATTGGAGAAAGTTGTAGCTAGTGGCCTCATTCATCATAGTGACAGAAATACTGACAGCTCTCTGCAGTGCTTCATCTGTGAAATGATGGATCAGCAAAGAGAGCTGGCTGGTAGGAGACACTTGAAACATCCAGAGCTTTCAAAGTCTACCTCCTCTGTCATGCTTTATTCGTGCTGCATAACGGACAAGCACAGGCAGTGTGTTGCATTATAGGTTTGAGCCTTGAGTCCAGGCATAATTTGCCTAAATCTACACAAGTCTTTCATTTTCAGATCCATGCAATAGCAAAGCCTGTGGCAGAAGTGGGGGAGATGAGACTTCTTTGGGGCCTGGTCACTCAGATCTATTTGAAGCTAGTACACATGAAGAGGACTTATCTAGGGCAGAGGGAAAGGCCAGACTTATCTGTGATTTGTATTTGGAATACAATTGACCTAGATGCCAATGACCACAGATTTCTTTAAGCTATAAATCAGCCTATGAGCTGTATGCAGTGAGGCAAATTAATGATGACATAAATCTAATGGCTGGTGTAGCTCAAAGAGCAAGTGAAGTTACAGTGCCATGACAACAGCAGATGTATTCAGAGAGGATCTGAAATAGAACAGGACTGAAATGCCCTCTGACAGAACTATGATACTTGGCTTTTCCTTCTTTATTTCTGTGAAGCTGATAGGAGACTTGTAAAGGCAGAGCAGTGGCAGCATCTAAAGCTGTGTTTTGGTTAGGGGTCAGTGTCAGCGTTTTCATTATAAAACTTGTTCCCCTGGAGAATATAGTGCTGCAATAAAAACATTCACTCTGGCCTGAAAGGTCCTGCATGGAAGTTTGATCCAGGAGCACAAACAGAGCAGTGAAACAGCCCAACTGAAAGTCTGCTGAAATCAAGGGCAAGGCTTTTGTTTGCCTTCTGTTCAGGACCTGTGTCAGCTGAGCGACTGTGAGATGAATTAGCAATGCTGAATATCCAGTGTCAGCGGAGCATGAAAGTGCATGTTTCTCTACAGTGACTAGTGATTGAGCTCACTAGCTTTATAAGATGCACACTAAGTGAGAACATTGACAAAACATGACACGATCTTGCTCAGTTAATTTCACCTTCCCCTAAAACACATACCGATGCCATGAGAAGGGGCCAGTCAGCACAGAGGCAGTTCTAGGGCACAGATCAGACCGTTGTTTGTATCCATCAGTCTTAACACTGGGAAAGAGGTTGAAATATCCAAATTAGGACTTATGTCTCAATTTACTTGCTCCGTTTAGTGCCTTGCACTAAAGTCAGTGCAAAGAGAGATAAAATTTCAAAGATAGCTGTGATATGGAAGTGTACGGCTCCAAATATTTTATCTCAGTCCAGTGGCTGAAGTGAGGCAGGGTTACAGAGGAGCTGCTAGTAAGTCTGTAAACAGCCATTGTCCTGCTGAGCTCCTTCCCAGCGCTAGATTCGCCATGGTTCCTAACAAGCTAGGACAGGTCCAGGTACTCTGTGGAGGAAGCTTTCTTCAGTTTATTTGAGGCTTGAGTGTTGTGATTGTTCAGCATGTGGTTGGCAGAAGAGATATTCACAGCTTCATGAGTGTGAAAGGTCCTCCCTTGAAGGGAATTATGCTGTGTTACAACACATGGAAAAACGGGGATTTTTCAGTCAGTCAAGTCCTCCTCATGAAGTACAGTCAGGGCAATTGCGACAGCTGGTGGGAGATGCTCCCCCCTTTCGCCCCCCCGCTCACGGTCCCCAAGATGCCCCAGAGAGAGCCACACGGAAACCACAGGAAGGGAAGCAGAGAGAGAGTTTATTAACATGGCTGGGGGTATATAATTAGGTTTTAGGGGAATCCAAATTACTAGCAATAAAAATCAAGGGATAAATGACCAATGGGAAAGGGTTAACTAAGGGCCAATAAGGAAACTTAAACAGACATCTCCAAGGACGAATTCCTTAGTGTTAGCTACATAGATAAGGGGTGTTTCATGGGGTCTTGGGAAGAAGGAGGATGACTAAGTAAAAAAGACAAGGAATCCATTTTACAACACAGTAAAAGCTTCAGTTTTTAAGGCACTTTGGCTGGTTTCTTCATTTTCTTCACAGGCCCACTGCCACAGGCAATAAAACCACTTATTTTCAACCTCCTTCAGTTTTCAGGCCCCTAAAATATATGGAGATTGGAGATGCAGACAACTGTATACTGAATTCAAGCCAACAAATACAGTCTTGTTTCTCTTAATCACCTTTTTTTTTTTTTTTCAGGTGTACTAAGTATACTCTGTGGGCCTTAAAAGGTGCTCAAATCACACTCTGAAGTCAGCTCCTTGAAATGGGTATTCTAAAAGGAACAGATTATTCCTGTGTCAGATGATCTGATTTGATCTGAAGCTTAATCAGGCTGAAGTAAATGTCAACACTAAATTTGGACAAACCCCAGCAAGGTGCAATCTCAGCCCAAAAAGCTTGTCATACCCTGGTCTGCAATTAAAAAATGATGGCTAGCAGGTCAAGGAAGGGGATTCTCCCCCTCTGCTCTGCCCTTGTGAGACACCACCTAAACTACTGTGTCCATCTGTGGGGTCCTCAGCATAAGAAAGATGTGATTCTGTTGGAGGTGGGTCCTGAGGAAGGACACAAGAACCATAAGATGTACGGAACACCTCTCCTATGAAGAAAGGCTGAGAGAGCCAGGCCTGTTCAGTCTGGAGAAGAGAAGGCTCTGGGAGGTTCTTATTGTGGCCTTTCAATAACATTTGAACAGACCTTATAAGAAAGATGGGGAAATTCTTTTTAGCAGGGCCTGCAGTGATAGGACAAGGGGTAATGGTTTTAAATTTAAGAAAGAGGATGGATTCAGACTAGATATAAGGAAGACATTTTTTATGCTGAGGGTGGTGATATAGTGGCACAGGTTTCCTAGAGAGTGGTTGATGCCCCATCCCTGGAAGTGTTCAAGGCCAGGTTGAATGGGGCTCTGAGCAACATGATCTAGCTGAAGTTCTCCCTGCTGATTGCAGGGATTTTTTATTAGGTGACCTTTAAGTGTCTCTTCCAATCCAAACTATTCTATGATTCCATGATTAGCTATCTCCCAAATAACTGAAGCATGCAGAGAGTTACCTGGCTGTGAAGATCTGTATCGTCTTTGACTTGTAGCTTAATTGTGTTATTTTACAAGAGCAGGAATTTAGACTTGAATGGTCCTGGGCAGGGCGATTTGTACCCTGTCCTGGCACCTGTACAGAAGAGCTGTTCCATGACCTCTTGTGTGGTTCATGATGCTGAGTTGGTGACCTCAGTCAGAAGTTTTTTCCTGGAGAAGTGCTCCTCTCTTCATGGTTTGATTTTAATTCATGACTTCATCTGAAGTAATTCAGCTAATAGGGGGTTGGATAAAACTACAGCATCTGGCTTGACTCACTGAACCTTCATAAGGTGAACTAACATGGAGTTCAAATTGTGATCTGCCTGCCAGAAGAGGCTAGTTGTGCCCAAGGGTGAGGCATGTTTGTAATGTGCTACCATGTTAAGGCTTTCCATGCTTTGCATGTGTGAAGGTTAGTTCTGTCAGCTTTTTAATCCTTTTTCTGGATGCAATATTTGTTTCTATGACAACCAGTTTGGCAGTAGGTGTATATTTTCATTAATTTGCATTTTTGGTGTGGTTTTTTTTTTTTTTTTTTTTTTTTTACATTTGACTTCTGGAACATAAAGAGGAAAAAAGTCCATTGTGAAACATTATAATTTAGGAATTGGACTTGTATATTCCTCCTACATCTTTGTTTTTATAAAAGAACAATTAATGTTATTTTTGATATTCCATTTTGTTTTTCAGAGGGTATACATCTACACAGACATTATTTAAGTGTGGGGTTTGCTTACTGCTTCATGATGCTAAAAGGAGTGAGAAAGAACAGTTGAGAAATGAATCCAGTTTACAATTCTTCCAGTTTGGTTACTCACTAACCTGGTAAAGCCATATGACATTTTCTAAAATGTGTTGTTTGACTTTTAATATATTCAGGACTACTCTAATGTAGAGAACTGCTGGGAGGTGGACACCTTGCTCCACTGGGAAAACTTAAGACCATACTTCACATTCTATATGCATGGTTACCATTTCTCTGTGTATTCATTATACAGATTTACTTGCTGGGATCACAATCCTGTTGTCAACTCCACAGAAATATGATAAGAAAACCGACTGAAGAGAGGGATCTGGCACAGGGCTGTGGATCTGCACACCTTCCACTGAGCATTTTGGAGCTGAAATTTGTCTTTTTCATCTCTACATTAAATTTCTGAACCAAGGAGGGACCAAAGTATACTATCTTTAAGAAGTACTGATCTGGTCAGTACCTGAAAACTGGTCTATTTTTACATTTGGTTCCACTCAAATGGAAAAGTCTAAACATTATTTAAAAAAATAACTTTTTGAGTTTTTTCTTCTTTAAATTAAGGTCATATTTTCAATGGCGTATGAAGGTTTGCAATACAATCAATAAAGATTTGGGCAATATAATTTATTGTAGAGTTACTTGTAATGGTGGCCATATAGCCATTCAGTACTTTTTTTTCTAGTATGTCCTTATGACACGAAAGACAGCACAGCGTACATAAAAAAACCCATGCTTACCATGGTATAGCATCACACATTAAGTCATATAAGCTGTAAATGTGACAGCAATATTTAATAAATAAAGGCCAAAAGTTGGTCCTGAAAATGTTAAAGTGTCAGGTATAAAGAATTCAGAAAGCTGAGACAAACCAGAAGCATGGCTGCTTGTGGAACTTAAATCCATTATTTGTAACCGTAGTTTTATCTTTAATCAGATACCCACTAAACACTCCTAATTTTCTTGAAGTCATTTGAATATAGGAATAATCAACATCTCTGGAAACAGTGTCTATCAGAGTAATGAATTCTTCTTCATAATAAAAACTTAAGGCCCTGGTTTATCATTTCAATACATGGATGCAGGCTCTTTGACAGAATCCTTAAAAGAATATTCCTTTTCGAGACACATTTTCACAGAATCATAGAATCAGCTGGGTTGGAAGAGACCTCTGAGATCATCAGGTCCAACCCTTCATCCAACACCACTGTGATTACTAGATCATGGCACTGAG
>JAWWTY010000088.1:25916218-25976109 GCA_035222235.1 Margarornis squamiger | reverse complement strand
GTGAGGCCACCCCAGTGCAGAGCAGAGTGGGACAATCCCCTCTCTCAACCAGCTGGTGATGCTTTGCCTGATGCCCCTCAGGACACGGTTGGTCCTCCTGGCTGCCAGGGCACTGCTGGCTCAGGTTCAACTTGCCATCCACCAGGACCCCCAGGTTCCTTTCTGTGGGAAATCTTTCCAGCTTTTCATTCCCTAATCTATACACACAACCAAGGTTGTCCCACCCCAGCTGCAAAATCTGGCACTTCCCCTTGTTGAATGTCATATGATTGGTGTCACTTTGGTCCCTTAAACAATCATGGCATGCATTCACTTGGAGCACATTCCCAGCTGTATAGAAGAGAAGGTGATTGGGGCAGTGAGCACCATCAACCATGGGTGAATCATGTTTGAAGCAGCTGATTATGTTGTGTGATAAAGTGTTTGCAGACAAGTGAAAAAGATGGGATATATATAACTCCAGCAAGGCTTCAAACAGTATCCCACAATGTCCTTGAATCCATGCTAGGCATTAGAAGCTGGATGGATTGTTCAAGATCAGAGGTGGTGTTGGTGAGCCATATCTGCCTAGACCTGTGAGGTCCTGCAGGATCTGCTCTAGGACCTTTCCTGGTTACTGGCTCTAGTGGTAAGCTAGAAATCACAAGAGCACTGTGTCAGCTTTGTAGGTAACACCAAGGCTGTGAGTCTGGGGTTAATTCAGCTGGGGCAGAGAGAGCTTCAGGACACCTAGTGGTACCTCAGTGCTTATGGAGAGGGGATCAATGAGACAGGGCAAGGTCCTTATAGCAGCGTGTGGCTGTATGCAAGAAACTACATTTTTTTCCCAAGGACAAAAGACAACCTCTGGAGGAGCTGCCCTGTGTTCCCTGGGGTCTCCAGCCTTGGAGGCCGCAAACCCAGAGCTGAGATCCTCTGAGATACTCTGCGCAGGTGATGAATGAGGGGCCTTCTGGGGCCTCTGTCTCCCACTAGTGCTGTGGGAAGTGCTCTATGGTTTTATGAAGCAGAGAACAATAGACCATTGCTTTTTAAAGCGCAGTTGAAGGTTTCACATAAGCACAGCTCTGATTAGGCAGTAGATGGAATTTTCACAGTCTTTGCTTTACTAAAACATTTTATCACTTTAGGTCATAAATGGGATGAATTAAATCCATGATCAAAATGCTGTGACTTTACAGTAATGAAGACCAGGGCAACCTGCTCTCCTAACCTCACAGCTAATTGCAGTCTGCATGCCAGCTGCCATGGTCTTTGCTTAAACTCATTTACACCTCTGCAACACCATTGTAAAAGTGTTACTATCCTGATTTCTCAGTGCTTTGGATCTACTTTGAGGAAGTGGAAATCACTGCATAAAACTGGAGTGCCACTTTTTTCTCTAGCAACTGTGGAGTTTTAACAATTTCCAGGAAAAATACCCTGTTGGCAATTCTTTTTTGCTTGCCTAAAACTGAAAGAATTACAGGTGAATAAACTATGAAATGTTACCCTAATTTCTGAGTAATTTCCGTGGCAATATTTTCTCATTCATATTTTGGTTTTGAACTATCAGTCTTGCTACGTATCTTACTATTCAGCCTTATCTGTACAGAGACTTTTTTATAGTGCAAAGTCTATCAATTTTGGTATATTCAGGAGATTTTACAGTGGTTGCTATCATACCAAGGAGCAAGCAGAGGCCAGCAGATTGATTTGCTATGGCAATAGAAGGGAGTCTGATATTGATAAGCCTAACTGAAGGCCCATGCTTCACCCAGCAGGCTTCAGAAGACTGCTTGTTATTTCATTTCTTGGCTTAGAATAATGTGATAAATGACCTGTTGTATTGCTTTATGACTCTCTGCTCCATTTATTTGTTGTCATCATGCTTCCATGAATATTTCATCATTATTTCTACAAAACATCACCCAGCAGGTTACACGAACATTAGTGTTTGAGAAAGCAGAATTTGTCAGTACCAAGCTTTTGAAGAGGTTTACTGGTTTTTCAGAGTAGAGGGGTGGAAGGGGTCAGGAGAAGCTCACTGACTTAATGAAGATATGAAGGAGGAGGTAATGAAAACAAATGGAGACAATTGATCATTCTGCAAGCTGTTGTAGGCAATATAATACGTGCAGGCACATCATTTTTTTCCCCCTGCTTACTGTAACTGTGACACTGTGTTATATTTTTATAAAACACTTAGAAAAGACACTGTAGATTCATTGACTTCATTGCCCATGACCAAAAGAAAAAAGACTATGGAAAGAAATCAACAGCAGACTTTGTGCATACAGCTTATTCAAGCCTGCTGGAAGAACTGTGCACTGTATGGCCAAGCAGTTCTGGAGAGAATGAAATACTGCAACAATAAAGATCTTGATGAGATCTTGGCTGTATTAGACTAGGAGAGGTCATCTGCACGTACTTTTGACATTGCAGTGACTGCAGAGTTTGGCCCTGAACAATTCCCATGTATGTAATTTCCCAGCATTCATATACCCTGGGATGCTTTAGAGACTGAATATTAAAGGAATTGACTAAGAGAAAATGTTTTCTGAGTTCAGTCCTATGCTTTGCAAAATACTGGTTTTCTCTGTATGTCATAGAGGCAACGGAGATTCATATATACTGTGGTTATAAACTGGCTGACTCATGGAGAAGCAATTCTGATATAAGGTGGGGAAAAAAGAGCAGAGATTTTTTGTAAGAGGTAGGAAAAAGGAGGAATTTGAACTTTATTTAGACCAAAGAGTTGAGATATAGATGCAGAGTGTAATGCTTTCAAACAGTTGTTGGTTTTGAAATGTGTATATTACTTTTGGTATTGTAAGAGTCAAAGAAATGTTTCTCAACAACAGGAGTTCCAGTTTTGCTTAAGTGCAGGAGTTTTTTATGTTCTTAGTTGGGATGAGCCATAATTCTTCCCAAGCCTGGTGTGAACATCCCATTGTTTATTCCTACTCACCGGCTGGATTCTCCACACATTTCTACTGGATTAGAGCCATCCTCCTTGCCTAGACCTCAGCCTCCTGCTGTCTCTGTCAAATATATGGAGTATGCATCTACTCATCTTGGGGAATATCTGCAGGAAGACCTCTTGATGCATTGATGTACAAAGGTACATATAGGTTTACAACCCCCTCCGTATAATAAAAAAGTCAAACCATGTACACAGTTCTGTCTACAGAACAACCCAGTCCTGCAGCCAAGACTAGTAAGATACAGACAATACAGAATTATTAGGCCAACTCAAAGAGAAGTTGAGTTCATATGAGAGCCAGTGCCACTTTTGGAAAAACTTTATCCTCTTAATTCTATGCCAGTTCTCTTCCTGAAAATATCAGTGAGGGCCTAATATTTGGCACCTGATATTTCAGTTGGGCTTCAGTGACTTTGTAAGGCAAAGCTTCCTAATACAATTTGTGACCTGCCTGTGGCTGAAAGACAAAGACTTTTCCTCACAGGTTTGCTCTACGTATTGACAAGAGATACTTATCCCTATTTCACAATTTGGTGCAGCTGACTCACAGTCAAGGCTGTTGGCACTGTACCTGTACACAGCATTTTATTTTTCTGTGGCATTTCCAAGACCAGATGTATAGGAAAGAATAAACCTCAGCAAAGCACAGTGCAGAGATGGTCATTGACTCTGAAAGAACTAATTTTCTCCTTGCACTGTCCTGTCTGTGGGGCAATACAGTCCTAGGCCCATCACCATCAGACAGTCCAGGCTTAGCGAAAGAGAAGCTAAGCTCTTGCCTTGGCTCAGGTGAAGACTACATATGTGCTAAAATAATTGTAGATAGGACGGAATTAGTACTAGCTGTATAGATGGAAGGTATTGCATAACTTGGTTGAAAAAAAAAAGGTATAAAAAGGGTGGGATAGATCCTCCACTGACGCAAAATGGTGCAACACCATTTGAATGCAACAGACTTTTAACAGAAGCCTGCTATTATGAAACAGATGACTCTTTCACAAAATGCCTCTGTTCTGCTGTATCCTTCATGATTAATGAGTAATTCCTCACAGTGGGTCCACAGTAAAGGAAGAAAACCATTTTTGCTCTCAGTTTTCACAGGACATTGTCTTCCACCACCAAGAAGTAACAAACATGCTGTTAGTATATGCTCCAATTTTACCTGGTTTAGAGACATTGTCAGTCTTTTGCACTTCAGCTGTGATGAACAGAGTGCTTTACCAATGCTAAACCCACCATTTATATTCCTTTCTTATGTCTGTCACCTTACGTGCTCTCTCTTGGGAATACAACCAGAATATTATAAAGTTTTGGCTAATTTATATTTCTTGTGCTTTCCATCTAAGAAGCATTAATTCACTTGCAGCATATCAAGTGAAATAATACTCTGAAGTTTATGCTGAAATGCAGCAAAGCACCCAGGATCTGTAACCTCTTCTGGGGAAAAAGCTAAAATTTGTTTCCACATCCCTAACAGATCCATTTGTGGATTAGATGGAGATAATTAGAAAAGAGCGTATTCATACACGCATTCTTCAAAATTGAACCTATGACTAGGAAATAATTTTGATTTATTCCAGAACAGTGGAAAGCAGTGTCTGCAATCAAGAAACCAGACCCTCAAACAACTCAAGTCAGCACATCTCTCTAAGATGTGTAAGTGTTTATTTTAGGTAGTCTTTTACACAGTATTAATAATTGGTAATATTAAATGGAGCATCACAGAGCATGTTGTATGACAGCTTCATCACTTTTGTTAGAATCCATATTGCAAAAGCTGAAAAATTGCTCGGTCACATGTTGTCAAGCTAGCCTGGTGAATTATTATTATTTTTATATTTCACATTTCTGGGAACAATGTGATGCTAGCCTATCTCTGACCATTTGCAGATCTAGGCTTGAAGTCAGGGTGGGTTATAATCAACCAATAAAAATATTCAAGTTCAAATAAGTAAGCCAGTGTAAATACATTTTATTGTCATAATTTTATATGTGTTATTCTGAAATTCACTGTGGAGTGAAGCTGTAGTAGTTTGTCTAGCAATTTCAAGAGTTTTGAAAAAGGTATGAAAGACCACATGAGACTACTCCTTACCTTCACTGTCTTGAGCAGCATAGTTTAAAATGTGGAAAGCCTCTTTATCCTATACTTTTTGAGGCCACCTAATCTAGAAATGCTGCAGTCTGTTGAAAAGGGTGATATTGGTGGTACTCTGCTTGCTTTCCAATCTTCCATCTGGAGATTGCAGCTATGTAGCTGAAAGAGGAGACAAATAAGGCTTACTAGAAATAACACAGGAAATGGTGTAAACTTCTCGCTGCTCATGTTTCTCTTTTTCTTATCTAAGGGAATCTGGACATATGGAGTGTTCTGTGGTATTGGACACAATATTCTTAAAAATGAGCAGAAAGGTAGTTTCTTTCTGAAAGATATCTAATAAAATAAAGCTTGTGAATTCATAAATACATGCACTCTTAGAAAGGTTAGATTTTTTCTGTTGTTACATTGACAGATCTTTGGCAGCTGCTCTCTGGAAATTCCTGGAGAGTAAGAATGAAGTTAAATTTAACTGAATGAGGTTAAAAAGCCTTCCCTTAGTGGCAAATTATTATATCACAGCGTTTATTAGAAGTCTGTTTATTAGTGTTCATCTGAAAGCTGCAGTATTGAGCAAGATATTGGTCTGAGCATGCCTGAGGTCAAAGCCAGGATAATAACTTCTATAGAATTGTCCTTTTGATAAGTTTTTTTGGCCTGAAACTGCAAGATAAGCATTTAACTGTTCCTTTTTCATTTGTGGATAAAAGGATCACTGTAGAATCTCACTTGCACAGTAAAATTAAATGTATTTTTCTTGTGGCTGTTCTTTCCACTGCTCTTATGAATAAAGAGGACTGATTAACCTTGTGGATGAGGAGTATCTCTGAAAACTCAGTTCTCAGACAGAGGCATTGCATTTCTCAAGTCATCATAAAAATACATCGTAAAAGCATGGTGTCAAGAATGCCTATATATTCAATGTTTTGTAAAGTTTGTAAATGTTGGTACTCTTTCTAGAGCATTATTATCTGCCCTTATTAGTAAAAGAAAAAAGCCAGATAAGTAGGCTACACCTGTTATATCACCAAGATTCAAAAGGAACATGTAATAAATGCATGTTAAAACAAACATGGCTTTTCTTGTTCCTCAGGCTCTCAGCAGGGTTAAACAACCCAGATAGCAGTCATGAATTTGAGCGTTGGCTATTAATTAGCCGGTATTCAAACAGCATATGAAAAGCACCCTGCACCTCTAAACTAAAAGGAGTTTTAGAGTTTACAACTCCTGGTTTGTTTTTTTTTTTTGAGTGTATTTTTTGTGTTTGTGTTTTGTTTTGTTTTGTTTTGTTTGTTTGTTTGTTTTTCCTCCACTTTCTACCTACTCCTTAGTTTTGGGCCTGTCTTTGATAAGTGTGCTGTCTTGAGCTCTGAACTGAAGGAGTAAGAGAGCTTTACAAACTAGAGTATGTAGTTGGCTCAGTTTTTTGGCCACTTTGGTGATCACCTTGTTCTCTGTAAACTTACCAGTTTAGTCCTGTCTGTCTCCTAGCCAGCCCCATGAATGAACACCAACCCACAGTCCAGTAAATCCTTCTCACCGTTTTGCTAATGGACTCATGTACAGAAAAGAAAACAAACAAATCCAAACCCTGAAGGCTCATGGGAGTCAGGGGTTTCTGTCTGAAAAAGCACATTTGAACACAGTAGGAAGGAAAGGAGAGACTTTATGCAGCTTGATTGATCTCTTCTTCTCTGACTTGCATCATTATTGAATGTCTTTCTTTACAGTGGTGTTTTGCAGAACACTAACAGGTTCAGACAAGACTTTGAAATGGCTCCTCTGCATGCATCTCTGTACTACTACTCTATTTTGGGGAGATAATTACACTGGCACTAAAGTGAACAACTGGAGAGGGATTGGAAAGATGAAGTCAGTGGAGGAGATGAATTTGTTTATATGATGGTAAATCTTGAGGGAAGGCTACTAAAATGGAGGGAAGCATGAAAAAAACCAAAAACAATTCCACAGTCCATTCATGTGTATGGATTCAGCAAAGAGCTGGATCCTCAGATTTCAGCTGATTTTCTTCTATTTATGAAACTTGTCCTTGAACCACCTCCTCAGCAGGAATCTGTGGGATGCTTTGCATAGTGCTTGAGGCGTTTAGTGCTCTTCATTCACACCTCCCAGTATTCACGTTCACTAATCATTTCTGCCTTCTTGCAGACCCCCTCAAGATGATGGAAAGATATCTGTATCCTATGTAAGGGAATGTTGACCTGGCTTTCACTTCATGAATGAATCCTAGATGTGTGCAAAGGCACTCCATATTTTCCATGCACAGCATACACACTGTTTATTTCTTCTGAATTATTTTTCTGTTTTAGATAGGGAGGTGGAAGGGATAAATGGAAAGAAAACAAAAAGGATTAAAATCAGAATTCTTGCTGGCCAATACAGGATGGTCACCTTTCCACAGAAGTAGATTACCTGAAAAGGCCTTTTTTCCCACTGGTCCTGAAGAAACAGTGATTCTGGGCCCAGAAAATAAAACTGTTGTAGCTCCATACTCGTATTTTTCACAACTTTGGTTTCACACTGAGCCTTGTGGACTTGGCAGCAAGCCCAGCAACAGATGTCTTGCACTACGTTGACATATACTGTGATGAGACCCAGGACAGAAGAATAATTTTGCAGCAAGCATGTGAATTAATTTTCTGTGCAGTCATTCTATGCAATCCTAAGGAGTATATATTGGAAGCAGAGAAAGAGCTGCTTTAACACCTGTGAGCACAAATGACTTCAGGTGAAGACCAGGGCTGGGTTGTACCGTTCTATAGCCAAGATCCATAAAGAGGCTGCTGGATGGAGTGATGGCTGATAAGCTCTCATAGTAGGCAACATGATTTCTACTCATCTCTGCAATTTTTTCTTATTTAGATTGTAAATTTCCTTCTGATGATTTTTAAGGACCAAGCCTTCACAAGTATTCTACTGATATTTCTTTTTGTTGGTAGTAGTGCATTAACTGCTTAGAGCCCTGTCTAAGAGAACATTTATGTGTACAAACATCAGAGCTACTGTACAGTGGGAAGGCAGTGTTTTCATTGTGGTAGTAGGCATTCCATTTACTAGCTGATGCAGAGTTTGCATAATCACTTGAGCAATTCTCACCTGAACTACAAAATTTTGCTCCTACTGGTACTTCATTTGCACAGATTGAAGGTGGAATGGGTTTGCCTTGCTGTGTTACAAACACACCAGGAAGGCAAGTCAGAATTTGTGTTCCTTTGTTTTAAAAAACTTGTCTCCTGGGTAAGAAAACAGCATATCTTGGCCATTGCCACCAATCTGCATAAACTTGTTTGTTTCCCCAAGAAAACAGAGTTTTGCCCTTGGCTCCTTGTTCCTTCTCTCTTCCCTCACACCAGTGAAAGCAATTGTATGGTGGCTTGGGAGATCTGCCCAGTGAAATGAAGCAGATTAATCAACTTCTTACTTTTGTCTCTTGGTTTTATATAAAAATTCCTTCACTCTGTGGTGCAAAAATCACAGGTCCACAGAATCACAGAATGGGTACTGTTGGAAGGGACCACTGGAGGCCATTTAGTCCAACCTCTCTGCTCATGCAGGGTCCCTTACTGCATGTTATTCAGAATTATGTCCAGACAGCTTTTGAATATCTCCAGAGAAGGAGACTCCACAAACTCTCTGGGCAGCCAGTTCTAGAGCTCAGTCATCCTCACTGTAAAGTTCTTCCTCATGTTCAGGTGGAACATCCTCTGTTTCAATTTGTTTGTTCTGTCTTGAGCATGCTGAGGGCTGAAATGCTACCAAGCTAAACAGTCAGGTAAAGGGCAGATGCAAGGCTATCTATGCCACTGATAAATGGGAATGCCCACTTAATACGCTGTTGAAATTCTGACAGAGTTTCAGTCTTCGGTGCTGTCACAATCTGCATTATCAGTGGCTGATAGCTTCTTTGTTGTAAGGATGGTGGTGTTTTTGCCTTTTCCTGTAAGTTTTCAGTGTAAGTTCAAGACACAGAGGGTATAAAGTGTCTCCTATTAGGTATTTGTACACCATCCTGAAAAACACTGTCCTGATCTAAGTTCCTGTAATGCAAACACTACATGGAGGAAAGGAAACAGAGAAAGACAGCTGTATTAATAGAGAGCACAGGTCTCTGCACTGAAGCAGTGTTGGGGAATGTGTCATTTATGAAGGTACATTTTTGCTTTGGGAACCTGTGCTTTTCTCTACCCAGTCAGGAAGGAGGGGTAGGTTGTATGTCCTATGTGTCCAAAGAAAATGTCAAGAAGTCTTTCTAAGAAGTACCCAAAGAGCAGTGTCATGACAGAACAGTTCACACACTGGGTGCATGCAGGAGCACAGCCACTTGTTTGCTAAGAGCTTACACAACTATTGCATAAACAGGCCATCATTAATTGGCTGTCTATTTCCAGTATAGGGGAGCAGTTCCCAAAAACTTGTGTATTTCATGAGCAAGATCCAGAATGCCTGCTTCTGAAGGGACAGGGTCACCACGTTCTTTAATACAGTCTCTAAGCAAGCTTCTCCCTGTCCTGTATTGTTTTCTTTTCCAATGTGAAAATACATCTAACATCACATCAGGTCTCACAAAGTCATACACTGTTGTTTATGAATGTCTACATTCATAAAGTAATGAAACCAGAAAGAAGGGAAGGTGGGTAAGAGAGGAGCCATTGGTAAACATTTATTTATTGTGGAGGTTTGGGTTGGCTCCCTGCCAAACCCAACTGCTGGCCAAATTCCCCCCCCTCTGCCCCCCCGCAAGAGAGAATGAAAAAAAGTACCCAAAAAGAAAATTAATTGTAGTAACAGTATATATATTCACATATATTACAATTATATACAATCAAACACTATGAATCTACAGAACAAATCCCAGAGCAACCCCAAAAGGGAAAAGGGGGAAAGGGAAATGGGACAAAAATGGGTAAACCAAAACAAAACAGATACACACACTCATAAACTCAGGGAAAAGCTCAATAAGTAACTAATACAATAAAATCTCACCAAACTCCCCTTAAGAGAAAGCAGGTCCTTCCTCTCTGCGCAGCTGGGACACCAGTTTCTCCGCTAGGCCTTAGCTCAGATAGGTAAGAGCTGAGCCGACAGAGACCTGATGTCCTCCAAGCACATGAAAGGAAGAGAGAGAGAGAGGGAGGAAACTCCCCATCTTTAAATACCCCTGATTACATGAAGGAATGGTGTGGAATACTTCCTTAGTTATAACCTGGTTACTAGGGAAGGCCTAAACCAAACCCAAGAAAACTAAACCACCACATTTATTTAATGTGATAATTCAGATCCAAATAGGAGAAAGCAACACTTATCTGTACTGCTATTGGTGCATAAGTAATAATGTTAATGACATAGTACTTGAGAATAATTGAGAGCTCAAGGGAAGGAATGATGCAGAGAGATGTAGGTAAATACAGAGTGAAAAAAATCTTAAATAAGATTGGCAACCAATAACATTTAATAATTTTAATGGGAAAAGTGAGAAATTACTTTAATACCATTTTGAAAGAAAAAAGAAAGCAAGCTGGTTTACACAGCTCAGTCTCTTCAGGCAGGAATTTTACCTGCTAAAAGCTGGGGATTTGAACTGGTAGTTATTGTGGCTTCCAGCAAAAGTCTTATTTTGAAAACATTAAATTAATGTTCCTTCTTGGTTGTTAATTTGATTTTACTGCTAGTGAGCTGGCAAAATGTACATGTCGCTCCACTGTGTTGCTCTGTAAAACATCTGCTCATCTGCCAGACAGAGAACAGTAAAAGCTACTAAAATATAATGGATGCTGAACTGGAGACAAGTACGTCTCCCTTCTCTTGATAGTCAAGTCCTGCACAAGCTCTAGTGCCCCGTGGAAATGTCATGAGGTTTAAAAAGAACAAGTGTAGGGTGCTGCACCTGGGTTGGAGCAATCTCCCCCGGGGGATGAACAGGTCAAGAGCAGCCCTGTCGAGAAGGACTTGGGTGTGCTGGTGGATGAGAGGCTGGACATGACTCAGCAATGTGCACTCGCAGCCCAGAAAGCCAATTGCATCCTGGGCTGCATCAAAAACAGCATGGCCAGCAGGGTGAGGGAGGGGATTCTGCCACTATTCTTTGCTCTCTTGAGACCCCACCTGGAACACTGCATCCAGCTCTGGAGTCCTCAGCACAGGAAGAACATTGACCTGTTGAAAAAGTCCAGAGGAGGGCCAAGAAGTTGATTAGAGGGATGGAGCACCTTTCCTATGAGGAGAGGCTGAGGGAATTGGGGTTGTTCAGCCTGGAAAAGAGGCGGCTTTGGGGTGACCTAATTGAGACCCTCCAGTGCGTGAAGGGAGCTTTCAAGAAAAAAAGTTGGAGAGAGATTATTTACAAGAGCATATAGTTATAGGTCAAGGGAGAATGGCTTAAAATTGACAGAGAGAAGGTTTGGATTATATATTAGGAAAAAATTCTTTACTGTGAATGTGGTGAGGCACTGGAACAAGTTGCTGAGAGAAGCCGTGGATGCCTCATCCCTGGATAAGGCTTGGAGCAACCTGGTCTAGTGGAAAGTGTCCCTACCCATGGCAGTGGGGTTGGCACTAGATGATGCTTAAGGTCCCTTCTAACCCAAACAATTCTCTGATTCTCTGTTCCTCAATGTGCAAGATGGGTAAATTAATTCACTTGCAACTTCCACTTCTCATAAGACTGTTAGATGGAGAACTGTTATGTGTCAGAAATCCATGAGGGATGTGTAGGCACAGTGTTCTGTGCTAACCTGCCTACGGGGACTGCTGCCAGTGGTGTTAATTTGTAAACTGATTGATAAGGAGTGGGATGGGGTGGCATGGTCACCAAGTGTGTGACTGTGGTGCCAGTGAATGTATTTCTGCTATATTTCCACAGAGCGAGGCACTCAGAAACACCATCCAAAACATCAAAAGAGTGGGATACCGAACACAGGAACCAACTTTCATCCATGGTCCCTTCCACGGGCCATGAAAGTATCTCTTCTCATGGAGAAGGCCATCAGCTGGTGGATTTGCTGCAGATCTTGGACTGTTGCAAGCTGCTGCCTGCCCAGGGTGCTGTGAAAACAAATGAAACAAAGTTTGTTGTTTCCTGAAGCAGCTGATTTCCACCAGGATGAATGAGATGAAACTGCTGGTGGTCAGTATGGAATAGGGCTGACAGCTGTGTGGCGCTTCAGGAGGACACACTTCCATTTACCTCCAGTGTCAGAGAGCAGGCTTTTGACCTGAAATCTGTTTGTTGTGGACTGTCATAAATTAACTTGATCTTTAACGGGAAGGAAATATACCTTCAGAGGCAAAAAAGTATTTTTATTTATAAGAAATAAATGCACTAGTCTGGTCATTACTGTGTTCATCTCCAAATATTTACCCCACTTAACTCACATCTTCCCCTTGGGTATCCTGGCAGGCAAGCCTTATGCTGTGTATGGTAGCTCTCAGCCAGGGTGCACAGGGAGAAGGGAGCCACTTCATTTCAGTCTCCTTTCTTTTGTGCTGTCCTGTGAGCTGGTGACATCAGCACAAAGAAAGAAGAATTCTCAGGGCTGGAAAAGAAATGTAAAATGAAAAAATTTACATCCAGACATGCATGTGACTCAATAGGAATAAGTCCTTCTTTCTCTGTTACTTGCTCTATTTCAAGGATGGCAAGGTAAGCAAAAACACTTGAGGAACGTGTAAGTCATGCAAAGACTTCCACAAGGTAATAGCTGGGGAAGACATAATGGAGAGTCCAACAATCCTGAAACCAGAGTCTTTGTAGTCTGAGCTGAGGAAGAAATCCCTGCAGATGCAGTTGGGCTTGAGTTCTATGTGAACTGGAAGAAAGGGACTATGTGACAGGAAAGTTGCATAAGTGATTGTTGAGGTATTCCTCTGGTGCTGGACTGTAACACAAATCTGTCCCAAGGGGAGCTGTCTTCAGCAGGTTGTCTTCTTGTACAGGCACATGCAGTTTATAGACGTATGAACCTGGAAAGATATTTTACCTTTGCTGCACAGGGCTAAAAGATCCACACCCTAATAACAGGCTACACACCACCATGAAATCTCTCAACAAAGGAATTGCATCTCAGGAAGCAAAAATCCCATCATCTTTGTCTCAGAAACTTGTAATTCTTCCTAAGCAAGTAGCAGCAAGGAGCAACTACATGCTCTGAGGGGTTGTTGACTTACAGTGTGCAGCCAGGGCTCCCTCCCTCCCTGGTGTCTGCTCCTGGAAGGATCAGAAGCATATGGCCAGTTATTTGCCAATGAGATCTGGGTTGCAGCCCCAGGAAGTGCATACAGGAACAGATGAAGGAATTGTTGGCAAGAACTGTAGCCTAAATCACAGCTAGTGTCCAAAGGTGAAAGCATGGCCAGGGGTAGGGCCAGCCATGACTGGCCTGTCTTGAACTGGCAAGTAAATATTCTGCAAAGTGCCACTGAGACCAAGAGAGAGGGTAATCCCAGCACCCTTGAAGGGGGTGGTAAGAAAGGAGCTCATGACAATGTCCAAAAGAATGCCCAAAAGACCAGGCAACAACCCACAAAGAACAAATATGGAGCAGAGCAAGCTCTTCTTTTATTTTCACTTCTGCCTTTCTGTGTGTTCTTTAAAACCAGATAAGTCCTCCAGGAGACTGGAAGGTTGCTTAAGTTTAAGTCTTTCAGTAGGACAGAGGTGGTGAGGACTAGGTAAAGAACATAGTTAGCTGATATGGACGGAGATGTGGACTTCACTTCTGTAAAATGTCTAGAAAACAGCAAGGATTGATTATCCCACAAACCCGTTTTGTTTGCTTGTTTGCTTGTTTGTTTTGTAGCTGTTAGAAGACATTTTACAACACTAATTTATTTTTTCTTTTGATCTAAATTTCCCTTGAACCTTTCTTAAAGAAGTAGCCTCTTCTGGTCACGCTTCTGGTGTTTTTCACGCCTTGCATAGCTGCTACATACTCTGAGGCCACTTGTGAGGGTTGCTTGTCATTTTCAAGCGATAATTGCAGTGCGGAGACAGCAGAGTGGATAAGCCATGATCTCACAGCATCACTCTCCAAGCATGACCACAGTAATCCAGTGCAGACAGAAACATGCTAGAACTAAACCAAGACTATGATCTTAGGCAGCTCCAATGGAGTACCCAGATGTCAGTTGTAGAAACCAAGGACTCCTCTGTCACTGTAAATTTCTGGAACTGATGTTTCTATGCACAAAACTGCTAAATATAGCCCCTTCCAGTCTTTCTTCCACAACAGAAATGACAAGGGAAACATCAGAGGCTTGCTTTTATGAAGAACTTACTGACATTGAGTAAGAGTATTACCTCAGGTTACACAGATGCTCATGAGCCATTTTAGTTGCAATTGGAGTGAAAAAACAGAATCGAGAGGTGTTTTATCCAGTGGGGTTTTACCCTATTTACAGTACTTCGCTATAGTCAGTATAAAAATACTCCTGGGAAGTACCTTGGAGTAAAAATAACCTTCTTAATTGACAGATATAATTATTAATTATGCACAAGTATACATACAGGGTAATTTTAGTCTACACACTGCAACAAATGAACATTCTAGATTCATTTCAGTGCAATACTTAATGAGACTCTCCTTGGCGCTACGCATTCCCAGAATCAGTTTAGCTGTATCTGTATATCAATTAATCTCAGAACCAGTACTCTCATTGACAAAAGTCCCTCCAGGCTACCAGTGCCAAAGCTGGATGTTGCAGGGAATTTTCTGTTGGGATTGTTGCCAGGTGATAAGAATAAGCAAGTACAACCCTCAACACTGCATGTTCCCTGCTGTAAGCAAGAAAAGATTGCCACAAGAGAATTTAAACCACATTTTTTCTGCTCAGATTTTTTTCCTTAAATAGCAGAGGAGATTAAGGGAGCAGGGATGTCTTCCTGAAATTTAACAGGTGACTGCAGGGAAAAATTAGGAATAACATCCCCAGGACCTGCTCTTTTGCTCAGTTCCTTTGGTGTTGCACCTCCACAGGGATAGAGAGAAGGCAATACCATTCTTTTCTCTATAGGGAACAGTTTATGCATTACATTTGCTCCAGACTTCCTGCTCTGCATTTTCAAACCTAGTTCTAGAAGAATCTCAGGCACGCAAGTCTCTGATTCTCACTTGCAGAGTAATGAGAACAACAAAATTCATTGCAAGATCTTTCTGAAGAGGAATATGATACTTCTTTACTTGGTCTTTAAACATGTTGATTTTATGCATTCACTCTCCAACACTCACAGACTCAGAGTTCCAAGTATGTTAGTTCATGTGATCTCAACACATAAGTCAAGGAGCACTTGCTGTCAATTCCGTAGCAGCTTTTTGTGGTTCCTTTTGATAGCAGACACTAAACTAATTTTTGGATATCCCTTTTACATCCATTACAAATCAACAGTTGTTATGAAGCAACCCTTTGTCTTGGGTTCATGCTTACTTCATCTTTCACAAATCTTACATCACATTGCTGTCTGTTGTCTGTTTTTCCCTGTGTGAATTAAGTATGTTTAAGGTGTCTGTTACAGCTGGTCTAACAAAAAAGAGAAATATCTGTGATGTTCCACAGCTTTCTAGCTATCCTATTGGTGTGTGGATTGCAGGGTCTGTAGGCTTGTCAGGACCACTGACCCAGCAATTGTGACAAAAACAGCACTTCCCTCTATTTTGCTGCAAGAAGTGGTGTCCTGGAACCTGTGCTTCTGGTATTCACATATAGAATGTCACCACATCTTTATGCCTTCTTTAATAGTTTTGCCATATCTACAAGCTCACATTCTGTGCAGCCAAGCAGTACTGTTGTGCTCTGGGAGATTTTAGTGCTGGATGAAACCCTCAAACCTAATTGCTAGTGGTCCCCGAGGGCAAGAATCTAGGAAAAACACTATTTGAGGCCTGGTGGAAGCTAACTGTGCCAAAACTTTTTTTGACTTCTTTGCCTGCTACTTCTTTTCCAGAATCTATAAGCAGTGCTTCCCTAAGAAGTAAATAAGTGCCAGGGAATAATACTGCTAATCACAGGACTGGATGGGTAACTGAGTATATCCAAACATAAGGTAAATGAAGAATGATGAGAAAAATGCCTTGTATTGTCAAAGTGGAAAGCAGTTAAAGTTTTCTGCCCAGCTGATCTGAGTAGCAATTAAACTACTTTTTATCTGCACAGTTGCTTGAACAGAAAAAATGGACAATAAAAGCAATGATGAACTTGTTCTGCATCATGTCCTGCAAGGTAATACCTCATACAATTATTTAGGTACCTTTTAAGAAAGACCTAAGAGATTTCTAAAAAAAGAACTTTTCAAGATTAGAAATGTGGTGGGTTGACCTTGGCTTGATGCCAGGCGCCCACCAAGCCACTCTAGCACTCCCCTTCCCAGCCGGACAGAGAGGAGAAAATAAGATGGAAAAAAACTTGCAGGTTTAGATAAGTTAGTTTACTAAAGCAAGAGTGAGAGTTTGTGTGTGCACAAGCAAAGAAAAAAAAAGTTTAATCTCTATTTCCCATAGGCAAGTGATATCCAGCCACTTCCCAGGAAGCAGGAACTCAGCATCTGTGGTGGCTGCTTCAGAAGGCAAATATTGTAAAAAATCAAATGTCACTCCCTTCCTCCTCCTTTCCTTAGCTTTTATATCTCAACTGATATCATATGATATGGAATATACATTTGCCTAATTTGGGTCTGCTGGCCTACTTGTGTCCCTTTCCAAGATCTTGCTCACTCCCAGCCTCATGATGGGGTGGAAGGGGATGAGTGTTGAGAGGCAGTGCTGATGCTGTGCCAGCACTGCTCAGCAGGAGCCAAACACCTTTCCAGCTACCAGTGCAAAGCACAGCACTGTGAGGGCTGCTGTGAGGAAATGAACTCCATCTCAGCCAGACCCAATACAGGAAATCAGACAGACATTGCTGGCAAGTACATTTATATGCTTACAGACTGGAACTGTGAATCTTTACATGGTCAGTATTGACTTTCTTATTCTTCTGTGCTACTAAAAGCCATCCTTCCACTCAGCTGGGTGTCAGCAAGGCAGCTGGGGAGCAATACTGGAGAAGTGAAAGGATGAGAATGAGGCAAACATCCTGAGAAAATCTGCTCACATTTATCTGGCTTTCCAGTTGTTACAGCCTTACCTGATGCAGCTGCTGCGCATCTGGTTGGTTGCTTTAAAAATCAGCTTTCTAATCTGAGCCAAAGTGTTTCTACTTGACTGAAGAAGAAACAGATCAAAATTTTTCTGATGTCCAACACTTCCAACACTTCACAAAACTGTACTAAGAAAGACTCAGCAAAGGCTCTTAGTGATAAGGGGTTGTTCTCATCTTTCACTGCTGAACAACAGATCTCCGAGGTTAAGACAGCAGACGGTAGTCTTGGCTGGCTTATTGACAATATGACTGAAATCTTGTGTGGCTTTTAGGAAATCTGGGTTCAGTCATGATGTCTGGGCTCCTTTGCCAAGGATCATTAAGTACATCAATGTTTTGTCTTGACCTATCTTCAGTGCTTATATTTGCGCTTTCTGTTGTTAGGTAGGCTTTCTGGTGTTTTGGTAGCAGTGTTAAACTAAGGCTATGAAGAGAGGTTTGTTAAGAGGTTTTTAAAAGTATTTTATTTATTATTAATTTTTTATTTATTTTTATTTATTATTTAAAAGAGTATTTTGTTAGACTGACCAGTGTAACTGGAAAATGCATGTAAACTTAACCGCTAATCAGTGCTGAGGCAGACATGGAAAACTTAGAGCTAGAGGCTGGAAAAAGTAATTCTGTATTTAACAATATTAGTTGTCTGAGTGAAGGGAAGTTACACCCCCAAAAAAGGGAATCAGTAGTTGTGGAACAGAGATATTACCACCTTATAGAGAAAGGAAAGGAAGAGAAAGTAAACTTCTAGAGAGTGGAAGCATACACTACCTTCACCTATCTCATTTGCTGGATTATTCTGGGATGACATTGCACTTTCCTTAGTTTTTCCATTCATAAAATAAAGATAGTAAAGACTTGGTAAAGAGCAAATAAAAGAAGCTGTAGAAGAAAATTTTTTACTTTGATAATTTATTTGAATATTGAAGCTAGTCATTCTGTGGGAATGGTGTGTAATGGCCTCTTGAAACACTGAAACTTTGATAATTTTTATTGGAAAAAACACCCACCTTAGTACTGTGTTGCCAAGAAGAGCTTCTAGTCCACACACCTTAGTAGTGGGCTGCCCAGAAGGGCTTCTAGTCTTTTAATCTACTTTTAAATTGGGAATTGTTGGGAATTACAGGCTTATGCTGCCAGATGAACTTGTGAGAGTCTGTGTGAATTCACCCTCTTAAGGGTTTTTGTTTAGTTTGAAGGGGTGATGATTTAAAAACTGTCAATCTTTAACTAGAATTTAACCAGGTCAAAACTTATGTTCACATGGCTAAACTCTCTTGTCTCTATACTGTATTCTGGAATTACTTCTTCCCCACATGATGCCCAAACTTTGCCTGCTAGGAGATGGTTGTCACCAGAAAAAAAAGTGTCAGATAATATCATAAGAATTAAACAATATGAAAGTACATGTTGCAGCCCTTCAGTGTGTTCTCTGTCCCTCTAAGTTACAGGTATAGTTGTAGCCAAAGACACCGGGCTCCTGTAATTATAATAGGAATAGATTAGTTTGGTAAACCAGAAGACATCATTAATCACCTTGAGAAAACAAAAAGAAAGGTGATATTTGAAGGCAGGCACTACTATAGGCCAAAACAAGTACATCAGATATAGGTGTGGGGCACTTGCCCAAGCCACGGGGGCCTGTTCCTTAGCTATGGCTTCTCTGTGCTAGAGATACCTAATGAAGCATGGTAGAGCATGCTTCATTCTGAGCATTTCCTCAGTATATTTCAGCTAAAACTCAGTCATCAGGAACATTCAAATTCACTGGAAATCAGTCCCTGTGTTGCTCACAGGGCAATTTATTGTGTTTAAATTATTTGCAGAATAGACTTTCTGGTGCATTGTGGGTGGCAGTGCCTGTCCTCAGAGGTTTTGCAGGGGATAGTCAAAGGTTATGCTTGTGTGGGTGCCTTGTCACTCACCTTTCTGCTGTTTATGCTATGCCTTTTCAGGCAGCCTGGCTGGATGTGCCAGGTGGTGCATTAACCTGCCAGCTCTGCTTAACCATTGGAAGTCCTGTGAGTTTCCAGGCATCAGGACAAGGCTGTGTCCATGCCAAATGATCCAGCTCTGCTGTCTCACTGGTAATTGTGATCTCTCTTCTGGATATAAGTTCTGAAGGACCAATCCCAAACTTTGCTCCTGTTACTTCAAATGGCATCATCAAGGCTCAGAGAGGTATTTCATCCCACATTCACGGTCTTGCATATAATGCAAATGACTGCTGACTCCTTATGACAGAAGCAAAATTATTCCAGAGCAAATGGATTTGGAGCTAACCCAGTTTTCTATAGCAATGTGGCAATTTCTCAGTATCCTCATCCCAATTTTGGACTGTACACTGTCATGCTGTTACTTACTTGATCAAGAACCAGGAGGGCAGTATACTTACATTGAGTGAAAGCTAAATTACAGGATATCAGAACAGCTCCTGTGTGAAAAATCACCTCCAGAGTCAGATATGCAAATAAGAGCTATTACAGCCTGTAACAATTTTAACAACAACAACAACAACAACAACAACTGTATTTCATTCTATGTAGCTGAATAACATATATCTGCTGTTCAGTATAACCTCCATACATAGATGATAGTTCATTAAAAGCTGTGATGATCATGAAGATATCCTCAGACGTCTAATATAAAACACCACTTAATAAAGAGAAGCATACAAAGCATGCTTTCATGAAAGGAAAGTTACTTTATCTGCCAGAAATAAGAGCAGAGATTTATTGCCTTTGCATTACTTGGAAAAGAGTTTATGTTATTTGGACAGAGGAACAATGTGAGCAAAATCTATTCATCCTGATCCTCAAGACAATTCATATCATCTCTGAATTGTAGTAGAATGGCAGAATACGACAAAGATAAATTTGCATTATCATAGCAAATCCTCATGCCATGTCATGACCCCCAGCTTCTTCAAATCATAGAACCACAGAATTATTAATGTCAGAAAAGACCTTCAATATCATTGAATTCAACTTTTGATAAAACACCATCTTGTCAGCTAGACCATAGCATTAAGTGCCACATCCAGACATTTCTTGAATAGTTCCAGGGTTAGTGACTTCACCACCTCCTTGGACAGTCCATTCTAATGTCTGACCCTCTTTCAGTGAAGAAATTCTTCTGGAATGAAATGGGATACAAGCACTTTTCCTGAGAGGAGAAACATTTACCATTCACAAATTACTTAAAAGTCTTGATGGAAACCATGTAAATCTTGAAAGGGTAGGAGGCAGTTATTTTTAGTTATAGGAAGAGCAATAGCAGTCATAACTTTGCCAGAGTAGTACTACCTCAGAAAACATAATACCTGACCATATACTTATATAGAATGAGAACACTTTAAAATAAAATGTCATGTATTGTAGGAGACAAGTAATAGGAGATGCAGTGGCTGTCTGATAGTTAAACTGTACAGGTTTTGGCAGAAGTTAAAAATAATGGTAATCTGAAGTTAGGCTGGTAGTTGAAATGGGAGCTGCTAGGTTTCTGAGCAATTCAGAAACATGAAGGGCTTTAAGCCCTTAATGCTGGTGTAAATAGCCAACTAATATATCAGGTAAAATGTGAACTATGTTGAGGTGTGACAAGAAGGAGGAAAGGGAGGAAACAAAAATAACAGACCATCACCTTTGATTTTTTGCTTTAGTCTCCTCCACATTAGATAGTTCAGTCCTCCAAGGGAATATCAAGAGACTACATCTGGCCAAGTGCATTCCACACCTTTTTTTCGTGGTTAACAAGATCTGTAATGCTGTGTTCCTCCAGGGATTTCCCTCTATTATGATATGGCAGATTAGACTATATACTGTGAAACATAGGCTAGAATTATTTCTGTATTGAAAATTGCAGTGACATGTTTTAAACCCAAGTTGTAATTACGTATTAACTTGGTTTGATACTTAGATTGAAAGGAGGCCACTACATAATCTGAGTTGGAAAAATGTAACTACCTGAGCTCACTAATGGAATTGCAGGGTTAGTCGTATGAAATGTTTCAGAAAACATAATCTGTTAGGGTAGCAAAAACAAATAGAAATAGATGCATTTCTAGAATACCTGAAAGGTAAATAATCCATACTGGGAAGACTGGTGATGTACAAAATCTTAAAACTAGACAAGAATTTGACTTCTTTTAAAGGCGACCAGGACTTAGGGTGTTTGTGTACCACAGTACCTGCTGCAAGAAGATTTATACACACTGACAACTGAGTTGTGATCCTGGTCCATTTTACTGAATCTCTTGCTCTTATATCAGCCAGCAGATTTATATACGTGTGGGTAGCATGTTGGCTGAATGCAGGAAGACATCTAGAAGAAAAAATGACAGATATGGGTTATTAGTGTGTCTAGTTTCTCTTTTTGTTTTTCTTTGATTTCAAAGAGAATTTGACTGTTATAAAAATAAATTAATTTTAAGATTAGTTATTTTTTTTCTGTGGATTATTGGTAGGTATATAGAGCTTGAATCACTACTTTGCTGTTGGAGATAGCTATGTGGGGCCATGCTTGGTAACTGAAGATGACTCATTTGTTGTTTTAAGGCCCCCTTTACTCAGAGGAATGCTCTTAAGACAAGTACTTCAGCACTTGTTCCCATTTTGTCACATTTGCACTGATCATGTGTTCATCTAACTTTGTTCCTTTTAAAGGAATTAATTTAATTCTGATAATCACCTTTTCATTTTTAAGCTGCACTGCATTTTTCTGACTCATTTTTTTTCTGGACAGCACAAAGCTGCAATTAATTTATTCATCCAGGTGCCTTTGCATATAAGCTGCCAAAGATCATGTCAAAAGGCTGCAGAAACTTTTACAATTAACAGTTGTAGCTTTTTAGCAACTGGCTATCATTAGTAGCTTCTATGTTCAGGTTACTTAATTAGTTACAACCAATTACCAATAGGCTGTTCTGTGCAATTTGTAATTGAGTGAAACAGCTTTTCTCTTGCCCATTTAAAAGTCTAATGTAGATTGCTGTGCTTGAATGATTAATACCGACCTGGTAGGAGATCCATAACAGGCACTTGATCCTGCTGTGACAGGACTTGCTAGCAAGGTTTTCCCTAATGCCAAGCAGGCCAGCATCAGTAATTCACTTCACAGGCAGATCAGAGGGGAGGCTCAGTATGATGTACAGAGCCACTGGTGGGAGAGTCACCTTTTTCCCCTTGAACTGTGTAGATTTATGATAAAACTGAGAGCTTTATCCTCCCATGCATTTAAAATAAAAATTACTTTAAACCAGCTCATTAAAATGTCATTGTGCTGCAACAGGAGTTCCATTTTTTCCCGGGCAGATTGGAAAGATCAGACTTATCATATCTGGGCAGGGGCTATAGAAAGAGGAGACTGACGCCTTTGGGATGTACTCCTCTGTGCCTCAGGGCGTGTGTCAGATAGACGAGAGAAGAGAAGGCTCCAGGGAGATCTTATTGCTGCCTTACAATGGGGGCTTACAAGAAAGCAGACACCCTTTACCAGGGCCTATATGATAGAACAAGGAGTAGCAGTTTTAAACTAATTTAAACTATTTTTATGATGAGCGTGGTAAAACACTGGAACAGGTTTCCCAGAGAGGTAGTAGGTGCCTCATCCCTGAACACATTGAAAGCCAGGCTGGATGGGGCTCTGAGCAACATGATCAAGTTGCAGATGTACCTGCTGACTGCCAGGGGTTTGTACTAGATGATACTTAAAAGTTCTGTTTAACCCAAACTGTTCTACGATTCTATGATCTTCCCCTCAAGTGTCTTCATTGGAAATTTCTCCGCTACCTCGAGGAGACTGTTGTGACCACAGGAGCCTTTTCCTAACAATGGCTATACGACATCTCAGATTTATTTCTAGTAGGGAGATTGAAATTCAAATTACTTTAAGAGGATGATATACTTGCCTGAAGACACCTAGTTTCTATTAGCTCTTTTGTATTACTGAACAAATCTTCCTCTGACCTGTGAAACACCGATTTCTTCATGAAGTGAAATTTTAGTGCTTTGATTTTAAACATGTGTAAACTCAGAAAAGCATTTTCTAGTGCCAGAAATTTGTTGTGTAACTGTTTGGTGAGATCCTGCAGGGCTTTTTATTTTCAGTGAATGTTGCACAACAATGTATACCAAACAGACATTATTGAATGCAGGCAAATTTTAATGAATAGCACTTGTGTGCTGAACATATGTTGAGAAAAAGATCTGTTTATGAAGGTTCACTTGAGATCTGTTTATGAAGATTCACCTGAGATTTGAACAGTAGACATCTAAATGAAAATCACTGTTTTTGAGAGTTGCCAGTTTGTCAAGATTTCTGAGCATAGATGGAGAAAAGCAAGGAAAGCTTCTTTTTACCATAAAATACCAGTTGTATTAACATGTAATGAAGCTGGTAATCTTTAAAGCAAAGTGAAGTTTTGAAGACAAGAGTGAAATTAAACAATTGCAAATAATTATTTTATGTTCTATGCCTACAGAAAGGCTGTATAACACTGATGGTTGTGCATTTCTTACTGCAAGAGGCTTAGTACTTGACTAGAACCAAAGAAACATTCTGCTTTGTATGAGATAGCTTTTGTAGCCTCCTAGCTTGCTTGTGTTTCCCAGAATATTATTTTCATGGTATTTGCTTTGTTTCAACTAATCATAGCAAAAATATTTTTTATTTTGTACCCTGGATGCAGTCAAAAAATGTGTGCAAGCTATCCATGAAGCAAATTATGATGTTAAGGCTAATTACTGAGCCAAGAAGTCAAATAATATGCATGTATAAATATTTCCAGAGATTGAAGTCATGGTATGGATTAGGATTAAATTAACTTTTTTTTTTTTTATGCATTTATTTAGATATAAAACATAAGCAGTTTTCTAAAAGCATTCATTAAGTCTGTTTTAGGCTCCCCTTGGAACAGTTTTGAGTGCTGAATATAAATTTGGATCATCACTTTCCATGTTCACACTGTAAGTGCAGTAAAATTACAATTACTCCAGACTGCATATGGTTTCAGCTTCTAGTTTTTTTGGAGCTATTCTCTGGCAGAATAGACGGCTCTGTGTGTAATGGAACATGCCTGCATTTTCCCAATTGGCACTTTGCAGACACATTTAGTTGTAACACTAAATCTATCCTTATGAATTAATTAAGATGATACTTGATGGTATTTGTGTTTCTAACTCCTGCAAGGAAGAATGTAAATGAAGTATATTATGCTTAAAGTGATATTTTTGAGCTGACTTGAAAATCTTAGCTTGAGAAGGTGAATGTTGCTATTACTGTCTGTGTCAAGAAATAGAATGTATCTGTAAACTTTTTCCTATTAAATACATACTCCATGTTTAAAAGAACTGACTGGAAATCTCTGTGTTAGAGAAAAAAGTAAAATATTAGATAGAACACTTATCACATTTCTGTAAAGACATATGTATTTGAATTTAAGTTTTATAGATAAGCACATAAAAAATCAGAAAATCTGAAAAATTATGGCTGAAATGTAGGCTGAACTTTTCACTTTGTATTATATATAGAGGCGAATTCTTCCATTCTGTCTTGGTTACCCACAAAAACATGTGCTAATGGCATACACAACCATTTAAGGAGAACACATGAGGCAGCACAGAAGCTGAGAAGCCAATAATTTCAAATACATACAGTTACATTGTCCTTCATACTATTGCTTTTTCTTTTTAAGCCCAGAATATGGACTCTTAAGTGCTTAATTTCTGTGCATCTTCCAGCATACTGCTCAGTTAAAATAAAATGGTTTATTGAAGGAGACAAGGCCATGTAATTTTTTGTCCCAGATAATACAAAATGTTCTTCTGTCACTAGATGAAGTACAGTAACGTAAAAAGCCCAGTAGCCTTGATACCGGAACTGAATCAATTGTTTCTCGATTTGTAAATATGCTATCAATCAGTATCCAATGACTGGGAATATAGACCTCTGCAACTGCAATCTCTTTTTTGTCGGAAGTGCTCAAATACTTCATCTGTGGATGAGTGTCCTGTGGATTTTAAAGAGGGAGGAAATGAGACAGTGAGTGACTGAAGAGTTTTCCAAATCACCTGAGATTACTCAGGATGTTATTCAGTAATCTTGAGGATATGAGCATCAGAAGGTCTTACAGCTTGGCAGTAGATGTCAGCCTTCTCAAAGGTTCAAACACTAATAATGTTTGTATACTAAAAGGAAATTTCAAGAGTCTGGTAAAGAAATGGTCACCTGGCTGTGACATCAATTTACTAGCAAGACACAGTTTTTTCTGTATCTCAGGCTCTGACTAAGACATGGTCCAAAAAAAAGGGCATGTAATTATCTGTTTGCCTTTAAGTCCTAGGTTGTCTCATAGGTAATTTTTTAAATGCAGAAATGCCACCATGTTTCTCCTTTTAACTATGATTTAAAAGAAATCACTTTTATTTAAGAGTCTGAATTTCTCTATGACAGGCAATGTCTTCGTCTGACCCAAATTTACTCTTTTTGGAGCTGCTTTGCTGGAACAAGATGAACAAATGTCAATTTTCATTTGCTGTTTTTGTGGGAATAGATGAGAGTGGATATATTTCCACCAATAAGATTTGGAGGGCAATGTGTAATGTTAACATGTAAATTAGGTTGAGATGATATTTCTGTCAGGGGAAATAAAAGCCCATCCATGAATTTCCCTCATCATTCCTTTCATTTTCTGCATATAAGCTCCATGTAAAACTGTCAGGCTGATAATTAGGCAAATTATAGGGACCTTCTCATATGAAAAGTAATGCAATTTCCACAGAGAAGTTCCAGTGAAGATGCCCACAAGGAAGGCAGAAATCTGGGCTCGTTTTCCTTTATTGAGACTGATTCCTAAGTATGCAGGTTTTTCACTGTCTAGCCTTGACCGTAGCAAAAGGATGAAAAGGTGGACTTTCTTGCAATGAGTAGGTCTCTGAAAAATTCTTGTCTTCCAGAAAGTAACATATTTTAATGCGATCTAATTTATTTGAAAAATATTCCTCCTTAGCTCTGGTAAAATTGTGCAAGCTGTCTGCATAATGCATGATTTTCATGTGGAGTCATGAACTGGTGAAGGTTTATCCAAAATCAGCACAGACTTGTAAAGCTTTCAGCAATCTTTCCCTAGAGAGAGTATGCAGGAAAGCCAATTATAAACTAGGTTTCAAGGTTTCATAATTTGCTGTAAACTCTCTTTGCAGAGTTCTATGGAGAAACTTCTAAGAACATGGTAAGATAGTAAAAAGGTGTGATCATCAGTCTTTGTTATTTTAAAAGCAAAAAGTAACATTCAGTAAACAGAGAAGAGAATGCTCAGAAAGGGAAAATATAATAAGCTAAGTAAGCAGGAACCACCTCTCAAAATGGTCAGGGGAAAAATTTTGAGGTGGCACAGACAATGAGAAATAAATAAGTGGCAATATAATGAAAGAACAAAATAGACTATTTTGATGCTCAAAATTGTGTTGACATAATATTCTTACACTTTCATAAGGCATTTTTCTCAGTCCTGCATTATACCCGTGTAAAAAGATAGCATTTTTCAAAATCAGTGATGAACCTAATTTAGAAGAAGTTAATTGAAAAATTGAGAAAGTTAGTCCTGTTGGCATGTCATCCACTTGACTATTTCTAGTTGAGGTCTCCACGGGTAGGCTTGCAACCCACATTTAATGTTTTTTCATCACTGATGTGGAAGAGGGAATGGCAGCCACCTGCCTTGAGGGGATCACCCTGGCCCTGGGAATGGACCTGCTTCAGGTCCACTGGGCTGGGATAGAAACCCTTCTCAAATCCTACAGCCCACTGGGTCTGGCTCCTCTTAACAATTATTAAATCATGTCCACCAAAATTTACAGCTCACACTGACGTCACATTTTAAGCCAGTTAGGGGCTTTACCAAGGCATGGATATCTGAGAGTAGGTGTTGCTGTCTGTGTATTACAGTTTAAGTTTACTCTCTTAGTAGATGCAGGATCCAGTGTCTGGGATCTACCTTACTAGTAATACTGGACAAATGCCCAGAGACACTAGTGCTCCCTGTAGAATTAAAAGCTAGCCAAGACTAATGTCCTGAGAAGGAACATTCCTCAATCATATTGTATTTGTTTAAAGATGATTAATTTAGGCATATAAACTATTTTATTCACCCCACATACTTTTCTTACCCACTTAGGAAATGATCCCCAAATCCTAATATTAGTTCTGCAAGTATGGTTGATTATTTTTTTTTGTTTATCTCTGTATGTCTGATAACTATTCTTTTCCTCTACAACCTCCTCATTCCAGAGTGAAGCCTGAAAATACAAACATCATCTGTTTTTGAATACCAGTCCCTGTGATCAGCTGGGAACATCTTTGGTGTTGAATGACTGGTTGTTGTTCATGCTTATTATATTGCAGTGGAATGTTGTGAGGGCAATTATGGAAACAAGGAAACCATTTCCTCATAAAACTGCTTGGAGCAGTTGCTGGAGACAGTGTATTCTCCTCAATGTATTCATGAAATCAAACACACCACATAGAAATAACCTGGGACAGAGAAGCACAGCCAATATACAGGAAAAATACTTCACGCTGTTCTTAAAGTTTAATTAATCTTCAAGCAGAATATCTAGGGACATGATGGAGTCTTAATTTCCTCATCGCTTGAAGGGTTAACCTCAGATGTGCCTATAAAGTGTGCTGCAGTTCACATGACAGCTCTGAGCTTTTGCAGGAATCAGTGCATGAAATGGTATTATCTAGAGGAAAACATTAGATAGAGAAATGTTTCTCTCTTTTCTAGTCTGGTGTATTTCATTGAACCAGAGTGATTTTATTTTGATAATTTGCATTTTGAAGATTGGTCCAATTACCGCCACCATTAATGAATGTTTATATCTCTGACAGCTCAGTCAATAAAGTTACAGTGAATAAAATATTGCAGCCATAAAGTTACATAGAATTTTTCAATCCTAAATCCTTGGGTTTGGTGGTATTTGGATATAATGAAGTAGAATTTAATATCCAACTACAGCAGGAAGGTAGTTCATATTTTTATATCTATACAGCTCAAAAGATGTGACACCCACCCCACCCACCTTTAATTCTGTTATCTTAACAGCCAAATAGGAAAGCCCTCTAGGAACAGTAATCCTGTAAGCTTATGGTAGTAAAGTGCTAGTTTTCATACCACAGCTATACTGTCCTCTTTTGATATTTTTATCCATTTAGTTGCCAAAGAGTTTTGTTACTTTACCACACATTTTCTAATAACTCCCCTGACTTCCAGGAGATTTGGGTCAACATTAATATGTTGGTATTACCAAGACATGTTACCCAGCATAGGACACTTAAATGTATGAGAAGGTGAGGCAGGTGTGCTGACAAGAAGTCACAAGTGTACTTTCACAATGACTAAGGGAATAGAGAAACTACTACTGAGGTCAGCGAGAGAAGATCTAAGATGGTGGTTATACCACCTTGCCTCAGACCATCATTACAAATGACAGGCCACAAGTTTGCAACCTTGTGGAGAACTGCAAAAGGCATCTTTAAGGTTTTAGTTCTGCAAAAATGGATTCTTTTCTTTAGGAGAAGAGGAAGTGATAAGGGCATAAATCAATTTCTTCTGATGTCAGCTGTGTTTCTCTGGCCCCTTGGACTCATAGGGATGTCTATGTAACAGCAAATTTCCAACTAATCTTATGATTTAAAATTTAGAAATTATTTTCTGCAAATATAGGAGGTGTTCACTACAGCTCACCTGGGAGAAGAAAAACCTTTTTAAAGAATACGCAAGTAGGTTCTTGCTCTCTCTCACTGCTTTGCTGGATTAATTTTCAGTTCAGAGGTGAAGCTCCCAGCCCATGTCCCTTCAACATGGATGTCACATCGATGTCACAGCATGGTACCACTGTATAGGCTGAAAGATGGATGGGGAAAGGGTAAGGGTACCAGCTGACTGTGAGGTTGAAGTATGAGGCACACAGAATAGTTCTTGTTGCTCCAGGAAAATATGCCTGTCTACACAGTGTTAACTGGAGACCCATGTCTGCCTCTTCGACAGCTGATGGACTGACAACGCTTCTTTCCATTTGTCTTTGAAATCTCTTACCAAACAGGGAGTCTCCTCTGGCTGTGGATGCTGCCCTCCTCTGAGCTCCTTCCACCCCCTCATGCCAGCTCTATTCTGTCAATCAAGGTCTGCCTCCTTCGTGGTAAACAACTTTGGAAAGTAATCATCAGTCAGACCTTATTAATGAAAGGGAAGGTGAGGACTCCAAGGATAACTAATCTATTGACACATTGCTTACTGGTGAATTTCCACATGCTAGGCTGTGTTTAAGTTTTCACCCAATAACTAAAGCAACCAAATTCAGCATCCACAGCTGCATTCAAGTAATTTGTTTCATATGTAGAAACACTGTGTCAGTTGGGGAAGGAGAGAAAATTTTTTATTTTTTTCTTGCTGGTAAGTTTGGGAGGAACAAGAGAAGAGTTCTCATCTGAGAAATCTCTTGCTGTTTTAAATAATTAAACCACTTCTTTTCTCAGAAAGGTTTACCTCATCACCTTTCATGTGTGCCTGGGATGGGGAACCCTCCCTTGCTCTGCAGCAGCTAATTATCGAGCTGTGTTTGGAAAAAGCTCTGTTCTGTGGCAAACAGATGGGAGCAAGAAATTATTACAAGTGACACTGTAGGCTAAATGCAGTAGCAATGAGAAGTCTTTAGAAATCCAAAACAAGAAAATGGGTCATTTGGTAAACACATGTGACTCAATTAATTATAGAATCATTATGTCTATTTTCCTTGCCTGTGCTGGTCTCTAGACCTAAATATTTTGCTTTATTTTAAATATTTCATTTACTTTTATGGCTTGACATAATTTTCTTCTTCTGATGTGCTTGCTTATCATATCATTGCAGAGAATTGCCTTCACTCTCTCCTATCCCCTTTTCCCTTCTACTTGCTTTTGCATGATTTTAAAGACATACTTGCCCTTTCTACTTAGAGCAGTTCTGCAATGTATTCAGACCACGTTTGACTCCATGAAGAGTTTCTTTTGCCTCTGTGATTTTAGAGAGCTGGAATTTATAGGAGAATATCATATATATATATATATATGTAAAAATTAAGATGGGAAAATGCAGGGAGAAATCTCTTTGAACTGTCATGCTAATGTGATTTTATTTTTGAAGCACATTTGGAGACCTATCACTGATCATTTTAATGCATTAGCTTTGCATTTGCTGATCTGGCTTTGGAAGCAGAGCCGTGGGTGAAAGTTGGCTTACTTTTGGTGTCACAGCAGTTTTGCTCTGGAGTCCACAGGTCTACAAGCCAGGCCTTGATACAATTCCAGACCTCCAAGCTTAAATGAGAAGGGTAATATTGCTTCCTGTTCACATTGTCTGCTGAGAACAGAGTCTGTCTGATCTAAGAAAGCTGGTGGGTGCAGCTGAAGTTGTGTTCAAAGGTGTGTGCAACTCTGTAGTGGGTGTAAATTTGCCATGTGATCACTAAGAGTGATGGAAAAAGAGTTAAGCACAAGTTAAAGAACATTACTGTGATGCTCTTTGAGCATGTTCTCAGCTGCAAACAGTACATCAAGGTGCATGTCTGTGCTTTGTCTCTGTGCATATCAAAGTTAGATTATGCTGTAATTCCTCTTCTTGGTCTCACCAAGGGTGGAGTATCTCTTAATCTCAAAAGTAAAGAGAGCCTTATTTTTGAACAGACGTACAGACCTTTCCTGGGTGGAGACAGCTTTGGAAAAGCAAAAGGCTTAAACCCAAGGGAGTTCTGCCCTTTTTGCATTCTCTGTGTCCTTATACTGCCACCAAGATCAGGCTGTTGAAACCATGGTGACAACACAAGAATAAAAACCACAGTTTTGGCTGTGCCTGTGAGAAAAGGGATTGCCCTGTGGATTGCTCAGGAGACCTGTGAAATGTTCTCAGAGCTGTCACAGAAATAATTACAGCAAAATCATTCATGTCAAAGACTGTAAGCATTTTCCTTTCATTATTATGTTGTTTGTTTATCTCAATTCAAACACTGATTTTGTGCAACTCCTTTTTAATATTTGCTTGACAACTCCAGTTTACTTAATTTTCTGTTAAAAAATTTATAGTGTTCCAGGTACAAACTGAAAAGGAGTGAGGTGCATACAGGCATGGACAGACTGTGAAATTTTCAAATTTTGAAAGAAGTCACCTGCATGTGATTTACGTCTCTCATTGACAAATCAAAACTCTGAGCCTTTGTAGAGTTAATCCTCAACGGCAAGAGTTATGTGTCCTTGAAAACTTTATTTGGAATTTTCAGTTTGGGGTCATTAACTTTCAATCACTGGGAACTGTGAGAGAGCTGGGACTGTTTAGCCTACAGAACAGAAGTCTCAAGGAGGGATCCTATTAATGAATGTATATACCTGAAGGGAGTGTGCAAAGAAGCTGGAGACAGCCTCTTTTCTGCAGTGCCCAGTGACAGGACCAGAGGCAGTGGGCACAAACTGAAACACAGGAGGTTCCTTCTGAACATGCCTCTGAACACTTATCCACTGTGAGGGTGTCTCAGCACTGTCAAAGGTTGCCCCAAGACACTCTTCAGTCTCCATCCTTGGAGACATTTTGAATATCCAGCTGTTGAAGCTGTCTGGATATGGTCATTGGCAACACGCTACAGGCGGTTCTGCTTAAGCGGGGGGCTGGACCAGATAATGTCCAGCGGTCCCTTCCAACCTCAACCATTCTGTCATCATGTGATTCTCTGGTGCTGTTATCACACTTAGATGTCACGTACATGGGAACTTTATTAACATTGTTATTTAGCTCTGGAGAGCTACTATACTGCTTTTACCAGTTATTCATAAATATGTCTCTAATTCTGTTATCTGTTTCAGTTTGAAAGGATTCCTATTTCAGTGCCTTTCCACTGATTTAAAAGATTTTTGGCTCCTTGTCTCTACTAATTCCTAATCCTCCATGTAGCCTGAAAAAACAGCCCACTTTCTGCAACAATACAATAATAGAAAATGAAAAATCAGTAGCACTCCCATTATCCCCAACAGGTGTAGTTTGTAAAGCATTAAACCATCTTCTCTTTCTCACAGATGAAGGACAAATTCAGCTTGCAGCTGCAAGAGTAAATCTCATTTCTGTCAGCTTTGTTGCTTGGTATGGCATTTTATTTTGCCATATACATTCTAGGGTGTTTTATTAGTAAATATAATTTGCCCTTTCGTTTTCTTACATGTTATATTTTGGGGGCAACAAATCAGTAAGAAGACTTTAGTGTGTATTTGCTCACATCCAGGTTGGTTCACAGTGGAAATCACGGGCACTGAGGAAGGTGAGGGACTCAGCAAGGCAGGAAGCTGAGATTAACTGGTGGGGTTAAATTCCCCACCAACCTACCCTGGAGAAATAGACAAAAATGGAGTATACCAACAGAATCAAAATTACAACAGATGAAAAAATTCCCTTATCACCAGGCAGGTAGATAAGAAGCCAAATAAGAAATGTTGCTAGACCTACAGTTTCTGCTGTTTGGTACTGTGTAAAATGATTTCAAATGGTGCTTTTATACACAAAGGACTGTATTTAGTGTGTTAACCCCACACAGTAGAACAATACATCTGTTCATTCCTTGCAATTGTGGAATTGCTGTGCTACAGACTTTCTAATGCTTTGCCTTGACTGCCATCAAAGGGAAATATCTGCATCACATAGAGCATAATAATGAGAGGAATAACTCATATGACCTACTTCTAACCACTGCCTTCAGGCAGTAGTATTTCTGTGCCTGCAAACCTTGAGGGCAAGCATTCCACAGCAACCTTGAGCTAAGAAAGTGGTGAGGTATTTTTTTGAGTTAAACACCCCCATCAGGAAGAGAGCTGCATTTTCTGCAAAGAGGTGTGGGAGGTAAAGGTTCTGGATTTGGGTGGTGTTCCTGGGGAGTGGTGCTGAAGGGTAGCATTTGCAGGAATTTAGAAAAGGCAAGGAAAACAATGTTTTAGCACAGACACTCATCTCAAAAATAAGTGAATTAACCCACACACAGACCAAGGAGCAGATCGGGAGAGCCATCTGTTATGGAGGGCTACCTTTGTAACACATTGTAATTCACCCTTGGGCTCTGAGGGCAGTGTAAATGAGCAGCAGTCACGACCATAAGCACTCTCTGAGCCAGAGATGTGGGGCAGAGTGCAAGCTCTCCTGCATTTCCGTAGCCAATTCCACAGAATTTCGGCTATTGCTCCAAAGGAGGATGGGAGGAGGGAAGGAGTCACCCACAGCCCCTGCTCTTCCCACCTTCATCTCTCTCTGTTCATCATGAGGAGTGGATGGCTAGATGACTTAGGAGAGGAGCCGAGCAGGCTGTCTGCTCTTGGTCCCATAAATACACGGATTGATATGTATGGCTTCAGATGATAACCCCAAAATGTGATTAGGGCAAGGAACAGGACAGGAAGGAGAGTGGTGTCTTGCAGGGCTGCAAAACAGACCACATTTCCTCAAGACCCTGCTAGAGATTCCTGGCTTTGGTTTCAGCAGAGAAAGGATCTCACTTCAAAAGCAGAAATGCCTTCCTCAGGAAGGATAAGATTTCATACTTCAACAGTTGGTAGAAAGCCCTTTACCGGCTGTTCCCATTTCTTCACAGTGGTATGAGGGAAAAAATGATAATTAAACTCATTATCATTGCTTTTTCTGTAATAAAGGACATGGGAATAAGCCTCATATATTCAAAAAGGCTTTTCTGTGTGTTTTAAAAATAGATGTCATATTAAGTTCACTTTAATTATAAATTGCACCTATTCTGATGAAATTGAGGAAAAGATAGCTGTGGAGTATCCCTGAATAATAGTATTTTATCTGCTTTTTTTAAAAAGATGAAGAACAGCAATGAAAAAATGATCATATTTACTTGTCAGCTCCATAAGCTACTTTTTTTTGAAGCAGTGGCTTCAAATGACTAGGAATGTCACTGATGCAATCAAATTGAAATCTGTGTGAAGGACCTGGTCTGTCTCCTTCTCTCTTGCCCCCATGTTCCTCCCTTCATCCACCCTTTCCCCCTGCCTCCCTCCCCTCCTTTTTTTTTCTTTTTTCCTCTTTATCTGCCATCCCCTCATCTCTTGCTTTTTGTCTGTCCTATCTTTTCCCTTTCATTTTAGGTGAATGCTCCAGTTATCTGGTAAGAAGCCTCATGGAGGGCTAATTCAAGGATAAAGGATTATATTTATCTGGTCATAATATTGGACACAATAGATTCTCTCTGATTTCATTTGAAATAATAAAACATACTTAGCTTATGCACTATAAATAATGCTAGCTTTCACAAATCTTTTCGAGAATGGCAGTGTGTCTTTGCTAAGCAGAATTTAAAACTTCTTGTGTGAGCTGATAAAATGAAATAAAACTCCTCTGCTGTCAAAGTTCAAAATGTAGTAATGCACCAACATTCATTCTTCAGCTCCATATTTAGCTTTCCAGGCAGACAAAGTCAGCTGTATCCAATTGATCCAGCTTCTGTCTTGTAGGAACACTAGATGGTTGTTTCCAAGAGATTTTTTCCCCCTGCTTTCCTCCCACAGCAGAGCAGGTGATATAGTCTTATTCCACCAGATGGCAAGCTTTAACCAAGGGAAAAAAAGAAATACTTTTTGCAACTATCCATTTATCTTAGAGGAGCGGGGAAAGAGAGTTTGGCTCATTGGTTATTTTTGTTGGTTTTTTCCTTTCTTTTTTTAAAGCAATGTTTTTTACTACAACAGGCCCACATCCATCTTCTGGCATGATCTGTAGTGTTTAGAAGAATAAATCAATAGGACAACATTTGCTGTCAGCTATTGAGTAACTGACAGGTGTCACAAAGGGAAGCAAAAAATGGTTTAGAATATATGATCTATCCCCAAATCTCACTGAACAAAGACAGATTCACTGCTCCTAAACAAACAAGTATGATGATTCCAGTAAAAAATGGGAAAATATTACTGAGCTCTCAGTGCTGCATAAAAGGCCCTGAGTTCTGGTTATGCCAAAACCCTGCATTAATCCCTACAATTGAGTCTCAGGAAGGGGTTGCTCTGTCATGTGTTTCTGCCATCATAACCTGCCTGCAATGCCTGGGCAATGCACAAAGCAGAGAAGGACTGTGCTTGCTCTGTCCAAGCTACATTATCTCTTCAGTCTAGAGTAATTTCAGTTTCAGACCTCCTGAGAGTGGAGTTAAAGTTTGTTTGTATTAATGTAGCAGACTTCATCTGCTGTGTTAAAGTTAAATATGCTCATTTTCATTCACTTATTTCATTTTATGGACTGGCTGTTCCAACTTCAGAGAGGAAGCAGTTGTGGTACCAGGAAGTGACTTGGCTTGGCAGAGGTAACTCAGCCATGGAACATTACAACAATGTGTGAGGTCCAAGTCTTCCAAGTCCAAGCTCAGAAATCTGGCCCTGCAGATCTGGAGACATCTGTGCTATCCTCAGCAAGAGGAGAGAAGTGCTATGAGGGCTCTGCAGCCTTTTGGGTTAGAAGGCCTGGCACGTAAAACTGCAACTGTCAGTTTCTTCAGTTCTCTTCTTTTTTTTTTTTTTTAAATTAGCATTTCCCCCCACTTGAAACAACAGGTCCATCCCCTCTTTGTAGCTGAGCTTCAGGTGAGTAGCATGGTGGAAACTTTGGAAACCCTGGAAATTGCTGTGCCCATCCCTGCAAAGCAGAAAAGTGGTACCCAGCAGTTCCAGAGGAGTCACATGATTAACTAATATCATGAAACTCTTCAAAGGGTAGGGAGGAAATAAAATCTATGTCTTCTTACTTGCTGACGTAATGACTGTAGAAAATTTTTTTTACTCCCATGTGCTCTGTTAAAGTAAATGATTACGTTTCCATTATAATCAAGTACGAAAATAGCTTTACCTGTGTCTGTACACCTGTTTTTTAGCTCTTTCTAAAGAATAAACTGCTAAAGAATAAGTCAAAGCCATGGGCATTTGTAAAATTATGCCAGATGAGCCTGAGGGAAATTTATGCAACAAACACAATTGTGTGGCAGTTTGTGAAGTAGTCAAAATTTGTGAGCCCCAGCTCTGAGACTGAAAAAAAAATACATAGGGTTTAGTTATCTTTGCATTTCCAGGTGAACTGGTTTTTTTTTTTTTTTTCTCAGCATCAAGGGAGGTTGGAAGGCTCTGTTTTTCCAAAAGCGGGAATTCATTCTACTGTTACCACATGATTCCTAGAACTGAGGCTTTACAAAAGGCTAAGGACTCATTGTACTACGAAGTTTGAAGAGCCGAGCAGTGCAGACTGCAGCAAAATGGAACAGCTAAGGAATACAGGTGGCAGGCTGTTGGTATCTGCTTCTGTAGTCATGCTTTGAGGGCTTAGCTCGTGCTCCATTTCTCTCAGGGAGAGGATTTATGGGCTTTGGAGTTTCGTACTGTGCTTTGAGTTTGTTTATGTCTTAGAATATTTTTTTTTTTTTTACTTTCAGATAAAACACTGCAAATTCCTGCAGTGTATCTGCCAGAGCTCCAGGCATACCTGGGGAAGTTCTGAATGCCCTTTGTCACTCCATGATCCTTGTCTCACACATCTCTTCTCTCTGGAAATAAGCAATATCTCTCCAAAGCCACGTCGGTTTGACCAACAGGTAGGCTCATCTCACCTTGCTTTGCTGCCACTCATCTTACTGACCACTTAATCTTTTGAATTACGGGAGCTTTGGAAAGCATCACACCAAGGTGACAGCAGTGAAGCCGGGCAGGAACTGCTTGGGGCTCAGGCAATGTGCCTGTTGGGAGACATGGGAGCCCAGTGCCCTACCCAGGCTGTTCTCACCAGAGCAGTAGTGTTCCACCTTGGGATACCTATAAGCATACGGTTAGCAAGGTTACTTTTGCCCTGCATCTCTTTTCTTTGCTGCTACTGAGAAATACCACTGTGGTGGTATAGAGAGTCATGAGAAGGCTTTTTTTCTTTCTGTTCTTGCTGTGGCTTTTGGCTCTGAATTTTGCTTTCGTTTCCCCAGTGAGTGTTAATTTAGAGATCACTTGGTTTTGTGATAGAATGGGATGAGACCAAACTGGTGACTTTGGAACAAAACCACAAAAACCAGGGCAGAATTGTCCAGGTAGAGAAGTACTTTTTCTTTACTGCAATCAGTTAATTTGAATACTGTGGAAGCCCACAAGAACCTTGCATGTATTAATATCTTTTACTTAGTTTTAATTTTACTATTGGTCCCATATGTGAAACTCTGCAAGTCTGATTTTCTCCTTTTGTTTTATAATTCAATTGTTGATACACAAACTAAAATAAAATCTGATCCTTTTTCCATATTAATGATGGCTTTGCAATTCTGACAAAACTAAACTATAATAAACCGATACTAAACAAATGTCTACTTTTTCTACTAAGAAATTCTGTTATAAAATTCCAAGTAAAGGTAGAGGATTTCACATTCACATAATAACTTTTCAAGGGTAGGAATGGATTTTAAAGTCATGCATCTTAGTAAAAAAATGCTTTCAGTTCCTCTCTGAATGGCATTTTGCAGTCTGTAGGGTTTGTTTAAGCACTAATCTATCACATACAGAGAGCTGAGATCACTGATCTAAGTAATTTGTGGAGAGGAGACAACCTTTCTAACCTTAAATAAATCTGAGCTTGCATTGAAAGAACTCAGAAGTGCCAAGCTGGCACATGGCTGAAGTCAGATGTGATGTTTCATCCCAGATGTGTGGAAATCATCAGGCCTACAAAAGTGTATCCAAAGATGTATCTGCAGTGGGCTCAGGAAGATTGCAGTGTTACAAATAGACTCATGGTTGAGTTTTTGAGGGAAGTGCTAGGTGTACTTGCCTTGTCCTCAGTCTTGTCTGGGATTCGTAGCAGCCATGTTGGGGGCAGGGTCCTGAAGCAAATGAACATTTGGTCTGAAATGTATGGGTTCCCTCATCTTATTTATTTGCAAGGTTTTTCTGTGCTGTTATCTGTTGACAGTATTTTAAAATCTCTTTTTATACTTCCTGAGATAGAAAAAAACACTTTTGCTACTAATGCAAGATCCTAGTCAATCTTTCTCCCTTAAATAAATGTTGTTTTCTTGTTACTGGTTCTCTCTGCCACTCCTAAAATAAATCAGAATCCTCATCTCAATGCCTGTAGAGACAGGAACATTTAATTTATAGCAATTTCCTTTTCTTTTCATGGTTTCCACTAAACAGAACATGCTGGGTCTCAACCTCCATTTGCATTTATGCTAAATTACAAGCAGAACAATCAATACAAGTCCCAGCTCATGCTGCCCACAGCTGAACACCAGCAAAAAAAGAAAACTGCCAAGGAAATATTTCCCTCCCAGCCAGCTTATTGCTTGTTTCTTGTTAATATACATTGATAAATGGCATTTAGCCCTCTTTATGCCAGTGTTCTTGAAGTGACTCCCAAGAGTTGTGGAGAATAAAAGAGGAGCTTACCCTTAGACACCTTATGAACCTTCTTTGCAAGTCAGTCCCAGATGGCCACTTCTCAGGACAGGCAGAGAGTGTCAATGCAGTATCTCCTCTTTGAGTGCCCAAAGAGATGGAGACAGGACTGGCCTTCACACAGGAATGCTCCTGGGTGGGACCCCCATTGGAGTGGTTATTCTGGACTCGCATAGCCTAAAGCTAATTGATTCTTCACCTGTGACTTTAGGTTCACCCTCTTTCCTCCCTCCTAGCTTCCCTTATACACCAGCTCATCCTCCTTCCCCTCCATGCCCCCTTTTCTCATCTGTATCCCTTTCTTTTCACTTTCCTTTCTCTCTTTAACATTCCCTAGTGGCCACAACTTTACATTTTTCATATCGTCATCTTCCTGGGATGAGAACAGCTTCATTGGCGGGTGCTGATGCACTCTGGTCTGTGCCTGTATCTCTTAGAAGTGATTCATTGCAATGCTGTGCCTGCCCTGCTCTACAGGAGGTTCAGATGTGCTTGAGTGAACTGTCCTCAGGGTTTTGCAGCAAAGTGAACAAACCCATCTAAAGGCAGCGTGGCTGTGCTAGGAGAAACTTTCTAGTAGAGTCCGCAGTCTCTGTGGACTGGGTTTACTGCTGGAATACTGTGCAGATGGAAGAATAACAGAAGTTACAGCAATTGTTATCTGCTCTTGTGCTCAGATCCTTTCTAGTATGTCCTTTCTAGTCATTGGCAGTATGTCCTTTCTAGTAATTGGCTTTTAATTTGAAAGAAAAACATGGTCCTTTTTGCTGTCAGTTTGGGCCTATCTGAAATTCTAACTAGCCCTTCACACTGCAAAGTATTTTTTTAAAGCCTGACAGAAACTTCCTTGGAAACACCTACAGGCTTGCTTGTCTTTCTTGGATTTCTGCTTTGGAAATGTCTCTAAAGTGAGAGCTGCCCAGCCACATTTGATATCACTTTCTATCTTCACCAAGCCTCAGGCAACAGCAGCATGGTGAGGAAACACTATCTTGCTGATTGATATTGCTGTGTGCAGGACAGCACAGCCCCCTTGAACGTGCTGCCTCCTTCATCTTCAGAAGTGGTCTATTGGCATATCCTGTGGGAGAAAAATCTCTGTCATTAAATTTAGAAAAACGGCAAAAGTCTGCGAAACAAAAGGAATATAACGAACAGGAAAATTTAATTACAACACATATTGGGTGCCCAGGTCACACAGGATCCCTAGGAGCACACCTGCTGGTTCAAAAACTGCGCTTTTAAACCTTCTTAAGGTCCAACCCCATTTTACAACATGGCGGGGCGTTTCTCTTCTTTGGACTGGTTCTTCTGTGCCCTCCTCATGTCAGGGATGGAGTTTCAGGCAACATGAAGGCCTCCATGTCCAGCCATGTGTCTGAGGCTGTCTCAGCTATATTCCTAGTTAATATGTAATTGCCCTATTCCTGAACACTTAATCCCTGGCATACATTCCAAAATTGGACTGGATGCCTTACAATTTCTGCGAAATGCCTACAGGTTAGTAACAATCAAAAACAAAAATAAACCTTAGTTTAGTAACGCTTGTTCAGTTTATTTGCTTGTAATAAGACTGGTTTTTCTATTTCTCATATCCTGGAAACACCAGGCTCCTGGAGCACATGCAGGTCCCCCTACCTGGGACACACTCAGGGTGTTGTTCACTTGAATTTCTATGCAAAGCATTGCCCAGGAAGCACCCCACTGCCATTTTCCTGGATTTTCAGGTGCTGGTATGAAAATTGCAGTCATACTCAGTATATGTGTGCACCTGCTATCCATCCCACTGACCACAGGTGACTGGCTGGAGGACTGATCATGCTGGAAGGCTGCTGAGCCTGAGTGCTGCAGTGAACATTCCCAGAGCCTAAGGGCACACCCTTCTGCCTCACTGTCCACCTCCTGAGTTGCTGGATGTGTGGGTGAAGACACTGCTGCATCTCAGTGTAGACCTCCCAATACAGCACAATGTAGGAAGGTGTTCACTGCTTTTGCCTCTGGACCCATGCTGATCTTAAACCAAGCAGAAGAGCGTCTCTGTGATTCTGCAGTCAGCAGCCATATCCTGCAGAGCCGCAGCAACTGACTGAATTGACAGGATTAATGTGACTCCAGGGGGTCTCCCTGCAGCTAATCAGGAGACTCTGGTCCTAATGAATGAAACACAGCGGAGAGAACTAGTACGCTAAAGGCAGCGAATGCCCCCTTTATTGTAGTTACACTATTAGTGATTAAAACATTACTCTGTGGGATGCAGATAGCTCTCAATCTAATTCTTGAACTGACAGGAAAGAAAAGCCCATGAAATGTCAGCTTCAAATATAATGGAAGTCACTGCTCAGGACATTCATATTTTTTGATCAAGGATCATGCTGTTATTGATGCAGGTGTTGGGGGCTATGGCTTCAGGTCCTGCCTGTCTCTCATGCAGCTTCAACTTAGAGCCTGTTCCACAGCTCAGAAACAAGAAGTTTCAACAGAAATGAGATGAATTAATCATTTCCCCTCCATAAACTGATGCTTATAATGCTGGCTGCGATTCCCTATTATGTCTTCCCTTCTGCAGAGAACTTTATTCCCTACTGTGATGAAATAAAATGAACCAAACCATTGTCAAAACAATTCAAAGTGCTCTGCTCCTTTGGGCAGAAGGATCAGCTCTACAGCCTACTTTTCCTGTTAACTCCTCAAACTGCTGAAGAAACAGGTGCAGGAAAAATGATAGCGTGCCTAATATTATATTGTTAAATTTAAGTGCTGTGTTTGTTCCATCAGTTTCACAACATAGTGTGCAATATGTCTTTTTGTCCTGGCAAATGCCCTGCCTTAGAAGAAATCAAAATCTCTGTGTACCTGTGAGTTATTGACTAGCATGCAAATGAGCTATTTATAAATATGCATGAAATATCATAGAAAAGACACACAAAAAATAGCAGCTGTGAAGACTGTACCCTCAGTCCCTGTTCAGTCACACTGTTAGACCAGAGAAGCTGTTGGTTAAGCCAATGTTAATCATACTAATGGCACAGCATAGCTTCCCTGTAGCATCAGCTTGGAGTTCTCTGCTCTAACCATACAAAGAATTTTTTGGCATGTTTTAGACACATACACACCTACAAGGGACACCTTGACACAGTGTATAGCCATGCAGGCAGGGCCCTTGGTCAAAGCTAAAACAATAGCAGCTTTGTGGTTGCTAAGTTTGCATCCACATGTGTCTCTGCTTGGAAAATCAGGATCTAAGAGGAAGGGAGGGAAAATAAATTGGGATGATGTTTAACTTCCATTTTTTACCATCTTGACTGTAAAAAATTTACTTTGTTGTTGAACCCCTCTTCCTCTCATATTTTATAGCAATTTTCTGCACTGTTTGTCTTTCCTGTTGCCAAAAAAGCAGGGTCCGTGCAGGAACTGGGGCAGCAGTGCTCTGTGAGAAACAAATCCAGCTGCCTGGCAACTGTTGAACTGTATTATGATGTCAAGCAAGAGTTGTGTGTATATGTATGACCAGTAGGAGTTCTCTGTTTTGCATGGAAAGGGTTTTTTTTTTAATTTATGTAACTGTAGCTTCTTTTAGAGCTCTCTTGGCAGCTCCCACTCAACTTTCCCCCAAAATCCTCAAAGTCCATGAATTAATAAAAAGTTCACATTTCCATTTCAATTTTGAAAAAGGGGAAAGACAATGATGGCCAAGAATGTGGTTTCAGCAGAGAATGAAATGTTGTTATCCATCCTGTCCTTGGCAAAACCTACTTTTCTCCTTGTCCTGTATTTCTAAAGGTTCTCTCTCCCATTATCTATGTTATCCTTATTAAGTCCTAAATTCTACTTTCTCACTTTCCCTCTCTCCTATTTAATTAACATGGTGGATGTTGTCTTTTGTCTTATGGTTACAATGAACAAGGCTCATGTGAAAACTGATGTTTTCGGAAAACTTTTTAAATTGAAATGTCATGAATTTAAAGACTGTCAGCCAGTTCTAGTAATTTTGTCCCATGAAAGTTGCTTTGGACACTCTTCTCCCAAAACACATTTAAAACCCCTCAAAACAGCTTTTTATTTAGGCAGCAATTGCTGTGCAAAGGAAGATAAAATAAAGGAGAGACATTAAGGAATATTAAAATATTTTCTAAATTTTGGCAGTTGCACTTAAAACATTGCATTCAAGTGTGGATTCACTCTAATTTACAATAAATGCCCTTCCTCAGAGAATAAAACTGAGATACAGACCATTTTTAAAGATTGATCCTGGGTTCCCGTCTGTGGTGTGTTTCCATATGAAGTTTCCATAACTTCATCTCACCATGCAATAAGATCCCTCTCCCAGCACATGGGGTTTAGATATTTCACTCTTTCAGGTCAAAGCACTTTCTTAATTACCAGGCCCTGGAGCGAGCACCCTCTCCAACCCAATTGAAGCTGGGTCACTCACTCACATGAGAAGTAAGCCACAGATATTGGAGGACAGCAGGGAGATGACAACCAGAGCCAAGTGAAGAGATGGGTGGCTCAGCCATGAGAAGGTGGACACTGATCAATTGCCCTTCTACTTTACTTTGTTGTTATTGCTCCTGTGATTTCTGACCCAGTTGAATTCCAGTGAAATGAAAGAATCTGTTACCATGGCTTTGCCTGTTTGTCTGAATCAGGTGTTTCATTCTCAAATACTACTATTGCTTCTTTCACATTTGCACTTTATTTGTGGAGATTTCTACTTGTGCCTGTGTTGTACTCTGCATTGCTGAGGACCTGTGAGGCATGATGTACTTGCAAAGCATGGCTGTCACTCCACAGAGTATATTTACACTTGTTATTTGAATTTTCTCAGACAAATATAAATCTGAACAAATTGCAGTAAGGTGTTTAACAACAGCATATAGTAGATGCTTTGATTTTTTTCACTCTCTCACCCACAAATAGCTCAAAAACTCATTTAGACATTTTCCTCTTTGTCTGTACCTAATGCATAGTACCTGCTGCAGAGTGGAGAAGTACCAAACATAAGAAATGAAATATTGTAGTATGTTTCTCTCAGCTTTTGCTGCTAAAGCAGATGGAATCAGCTGTGAAAGAGGTCCAGGATGAATCTCTTCAAACTGAGCTATATGCCATAGCTGCAGTGTTTGATTGATGCTAAAATGTCTGATTTTGGGTAATGAAGTACTGCATTTACTAAATGCACCGGCATCTGCCCCTATATGTTTTATTTCTCCTTTCCAGAATTCAGGCTGGAAACCTGTAAACCTCCTGGGTCCTGGTGCCAATATTTATGTAATAGAATAATAGCAGAGACCAATACTAGATCAAGGCCTTAGTCGAGTCATTATCACAGCTATTCACATTCTGAAAAAGTGCATGATGAATATCTATAATGATTTTTATCACAGAAAAAGCCATGGTATTTTTCAACGGCAGGGACACTTTGTAGTAAGTCTAAGATCTGCTTCAGACTTATTTCACTGCAGACATGCTCATATGACTTCATTTGATTCACTAATAGTCATGCCAATTATAAAGTGAAGGCATCTAATTACAGTGCCTGCAGCTTGCGAGACCTGATTCAAAGCCCACCAAAGCAAAAGGATGCTTTAAAGCCAAATCAAAGAAGTTTGAAATACAGCAAGCAGTCCAAAGTCAGCTGTAACTAGTGAATTATAGAATCATGAAGGCTGGAAGAGACCTTTTAGACTATCCAGTCCAATTGTAACCCTGGCACTACCACTGTAACCTCTAAATCACAAAACCACATCACCCATCTCCAGATCCAGATGCCTCTTACACACCCCCAGGTATGGTGACTCCACTGTCTCCCTGGGCAACCTATTCCAATGTCTATACATCTTTCAAAACAGGAAGAATTCTCTGTAAAACAATGCTTAAGTTTTGGAACTATGCTTCTAATCACTTCTATTTTATGAGCTTTTCCTTGCCTGACACTGCTTTTCTACCACAATATTTGTTCCTTGATCTAATGTATTAGTATCTTTAATTTACTCAAAAGTGAATGTGCACACAAGTGTTATGCACTGGGTTTTGGTGGATTTCTTTCACTTCTGAATTAAAACAAGTTGCTTTTAGCAACTGAAAATTTAATTTTCCATATATTCCCATATAACTGAGTTACGCTTACTCAGCAATGAAACCACAATGCTTATTTGCCTTCTGTTCTTTTGTAAATTCTGTTTATGTTTTATGTTTTCTCCAGGTTATCATGTTTCAATAATACAATGCAACCTCATGGCAGATAAAAATTTATCACAAAATTGTTGCACTTTGCCCTTTTGAACAGACAGCCAGGATATGGGTTAGTGTTTATCAGCACAACCCCAGTGAAATCAGTGGGGGAAGAACATTTTATAGAAACACATTCTAGAATATATCAGAACTGTGAGATGTGATAAGGCTGGACATGGTTCTTGGTTGCCCTCGACTTCTGCAAGCATTTAGACTAGAGAAAGGTGATGCAGGATTTCTGTTTGTGTCCTCTCAGCTCCTAGCTCAGACACTAGACCAACCACAGGTGGCATGAAGTAGACTAGTGCTGACAGCAAAATATTGTGATTCCAGCCAATTTTGCAAACGTGTCCCTTGGCTTAGCAATAAGCAGGATAATAATGTGTAAAATGCCACATTATGGGTGTGGAAAGTCTTACTTTTGTCCTTTGCATGTGGACCAGTGACTAGGAGAGGTAGGTGAGTGCAGAGGTGGGTGGTGTAACTGCAGAAAGATTGATTTTACCCCAGAGATAAGTGTACCTCTCCCGAATTCTAGTCACTCCCTATTGAGCAGCTTTTGTAAAAATGGGGCTAATCAGCATTCCCTTTGCCCACTGAAGGAGCCATGGGAAGAAATGTCTTCATGGTTTTCCATTTAAAGGTCTCCTCTGTTTTTACCCCAGGGAGGTACACAGCTTGGATGTCTAGGCAAGTCTCTAGTGAGCCTCTGCCTCCTGTGAGCTCCTCAATATTTCTACAATACTATCAGTGCTCCTGACATTTATTGAATTAGGTATTGAGTTATTGCAAATCAGACAGAGGTAGAGAATTCATCAGATAACTCAGGTTTCTCTAGAAAATGATGCTGATTGTTAAAGCAATAGCAGTAAGGTACCAAACCCACTTTGAAGTTAACTTTAATCTTGGAAACAAGGACATCAACTTAACTGGGGTTATTTTGTGTGTGTGTGTGGTTTTTTTTGTTTTTGTTTTTGTGGTGGTTTTTTTTTTTTTTTTACCAGTGTAGCAATGGGTCTCTGAAGAGATGGAGAAAGCTGACCATAATGCTTTGAAAGCAGGCTTTTACTCGGTTGAAAAATGGAGTCTACCCTGTCTGTGTTACCTTCTTGTTCCCAAAATCCCCTGGGAACACCCTCATTAGGATGCAAGAATGTACCTGGGCAGGTTTATGTGAAAAGCCCCCTCATTGGTCTTTTGTTAACCCCTTCCCTATTTGCTGTTAACCCTCAGTTTTCATTGGTTGTGACTCACTTCCCCTAAAACCCCATAAAAACCCTGACCTTGGGAATAAGCTTCCTCTCTCTTTCCTCTCCTGCTGCCATGTGTGTGTCTCTCTGCTTCCTGGGACATCTTGGAGACCACGTGGCAAGAAGGGAGAGGGGAAGGGGGAGCGTTCCAACTCAGCTGTCGTATGCCAGTGCGTTATTAGCATCAGTTAAATTTCTGCTATTATTTAAGAAACTGGAACTCTAATGATGTTGCTTTATGTGAGCTATCATTTAGACTTACACAATTAAAGCTTACACTTTGATTTGTGAAATGCGTTTTTTCACACTGCCCCAAAAAGACTGAAATACTTTCTTATCTAGTACCTTTTTATCCTATGAGCTTCCTGTATTCAAAGGGGAACTTTGAGAATCTGGAGACCACATCTATAGGTCCTCACCATATCTTTAGTGGTGTACTCTTCAGGCAGTGGAAAGAAGTGGTTGGTGTAACTACACTTGCTAAATTTCCACTCAAAGAGCTCATGTTTGTACCAGTCATCTGCATTTTCCAAGTATTCCAGAACTAGTTCTATCTTTCACACCTAAAACCCAAGTGACTGTACCATGTTTAAATCCCGTAACTTAAATCATGGCAGAGATACTGTGAATTGTGACCTATTACTCAAGGATTGCAGTCAGCTATTTTTTTATAGAAAAATAAAGTGAAACTTATGTTTGGCAGTCATGCTATTTTCTGCACAGTCTGTTTCACATGCATCTAGGCATTTTGCATATTGTTGTCACTGTGGCCCAGTACCTTGAAGTGTCAAGGTATGTGCTGAGCACAGCTGAGGTAACACAGCTGCCAACTTTCACATCAAATCATGAACTTACTGTCAGTTTTTTTTCAATTCTGCCAAGGCTGAGACAAATTTCAGTGAGTTACAGTGAATCTGGTATCAATGGTGCTGCATTTTTCAGAGATGTGCATGTTACTATAGCTCTTTTTGGAGGTGAGAGCATGAAGAAGTTGTGCCTTTCTTGATTTCATCAAAACAGGACTCTGATTGAGTGCTGGACCTCATCCTGTTTTGATAGGTGTCACTGCAGCAGAGTCAGTCTGGTCATGGAGGGATCAGAGTCATGAAATTAGATTCTGCCTATTGATTGAGACTGTTCTGAATGCCACCAGCAGCATTAGGATAAATGACTCTAACACTGTGAAGAAAAGCAACTAGCGCTGCTCTCAAATATTTAATAACTATTGATGTTTCCAATCTTCATATTGTTAGCTCACAGGATGGATTGTCAAGAAAGAAGAAACATTAAAAAAGATATTATCCTTAATGTAGTGAACAGCTGAGAACTGCAGAATCTTAGGCTATAACTTTCTACCCATTATCTGCTAGAAGAGAGATCTGAAATGACAAAAAGGTAGGGCAATATTGCAGAACATCTTGAGTGAGACATTGAGGTGTTCCTCTTCCTGCAGAATTTGAATGAAACTATAAGAATTACTGTAGCTTCAGATGTACTTAACCAAACCCCTGATGTTGTTTTATAAACATTCTGAGAGTACCTTCTCTGGGAGCCATTCATCTCTGGATTAAAATTAACTGATGTTTGGGCTTGTAATAAAAACAAGAAACTTTTCTACCTCAACTTTATGTTATGATGCTATTTAAACAGACAGGAATTGCATTGTGTCCTCATACATGGGCTGTAGGAGCTCAGGCTGGAATGTTCTAAGAAAGAAATTAGTAGTATATTCAACAAAAAGGGATAATTGCAATCCATTGTAATTAAGTTCTCTGTAAAACGAGAATTGCATTCAGCCAGGCAAAGTAAACAATATCTTCATACAAAACACTGGTATTTGGTATGAATTGATAGAAAGCCCAGTATCTGTATCCTGTTTTCTGAACCAGACTGCTGCAGTGCAGCAGCAATGCAGAAGCATGTCCTTGGTGCATCATGCATGTTCTTACATCTGTCCTTGCGCAAGACAAGTGCCATGACATTTTTTTTCCCTGCCAGGCCATTTCACTTTCTTGAAATGCTGGATGAGCATCTAGGAGTGGAGCATGCAGGAAAAGATGTATTATTCATGCTTGTGTCTCTGCAGATCCAGATTTGCAGTAATCAACAAGAACTTTTAAAACATATATTTTGATATAGTCTATTCATACAAGAAATGACAGAAAGGCTTGGTGTTGTGGTTTGACCTTGGCTGAATGTCAGGTGTCCACCCAAACTTCTCCAAGCCCCTCCCTTTCCCAGAAGGAAAGGAAAAGAAAAAAAACCAGCGAAGAATTCATGAGTAGAGATAAGGGCTGGGAGAGGTCTGATGATCTTCATGGGCAAACCAGATTCAGAGTGGGGATAATAGTTAAATTTATTGCTAATAGGATAAGAACTGAATAGTGAGAAATAAAACAGTTTTAAAAACGCACTCCTCCACCCCTCCCTCCTTCCATGTTCTCCCTCCTCCCCTCAGCAGTGTGGGGGGACAGGGAATGGGGGTTGCAGTGAGTTATTGTTTCTGCTGCTGCTAATGTGCCCCTTGGGCAGCAGCTCTTCTCAATCTGCTGTCCTGTGGGTTACTCCTCCGTGGGGAGCAGTGAGGTCTCTGCACCCCAATGGTGAGTCACTCCTCCATGGGCTGCAGTGGGACAACCTGCTTCACCGTGGTTCTCACCATGGGCTACAGGGAGTCATAGCTCTGAGTCCTTCCCCTGCTCCTGTGGGGTCCCTTCCATGGAGACAGTCCTTGATCCAACATGAGTCCACCCTTTGGGTAGCAGTTCTTTTCAATCTGCTGTCCCATGGGTCACTCCTCCATGGGGGTGCAGTCCTTCACAGATAAGCTGTACTGATGTGGGGCCCCCAAAGGGCCACAAAGTCTACCCAGGAAAAACCTGCTCCAGCGTGGGTTTCCCACTCCATGGGCCATGGCCACGGGTCTCCTGCAGGACCCCCCTCTATCCTGGGCCTCCCACAGGGTAACAGCCTCCTTCATGCATCCACCTGCTCCAGCATGGGCTCCTCCATGGGCTCCACAGGCTGCAGAGGGACAACTTGCTTCACCATGGTTGTCACCTTCATGTCTGCATTGTTATCCCATGGTTGGAATTTTTCAACTGTGCAACACTCCTCTTTTCTTAAATATGTTATCACAGAGGCGAGACTGTGATTCCTAATTGGCTTGGTTTTGGCCAGCTCCAGGAAGTCCCTCCTGGACTCACTGGCTCCACAGGACAGGAGAAACTTGTAGAAGCTTCCAGCAGAAGCCACCCCTGTAGCCCTCCCTTCTACCAAAACCCAGCCACAGAAACCCACAACACTTGGTCACTAAGAGGAAAAACAGAGAAGTGTGAGGAAATATGTTCATGCAGACCAGCCAGGCTTACAATGATGTGTGGCTGGTGTGTCAGGACCAGCACCTCTGCAGAGGAAATCTGGAGGTCTGTAGTGGGAGGGAAAGAGGCCGTCCTGAATGGCCATTTATTGACTCCAAAGTCAGAAGCAGGAGATATGAGAGTAATGAACTAAGCTCAGGCTTACTTCAGCACTCACATCAAAGAACTCTTGTATCAGCTCTCCTTGTCATTTCAACTGGTAGAAAAGTGAGGCCTCTGGTGATAGCACGTATGAGAAAGAGAAAGGTATTGCTGCTTGAGAGCCTTGTTTGAGGACACACAAAATGTGTTTTTCACAACACTAGAAAACAAAAACTTTTGTGTTAAAAATACTTCAGCAAAAAAAAAGATCTGTAATAGTATGAAATCATATATGTCATACACGTCAGTGTGGTATCACTGCACCATGCCTGGGTAGCACAAGCTTATTATAGTCAGGGAGTTTAGGGGTTCTTTCTCTGCTTCTTCTCTTCTTCCTGATGCAAAGCACCTCCTCTCTGTGATAAGTCATACTGCTCACCTGGTCACCAGGCATGCTGATGCTGCAGCGGTGAGTGAAGTGGTGGCTGATTCATCAACGGAGTGGTGTTCCCCTTGAACATTTCTAAACTTAAGTTAGACCATAATTTCTTTTGCAAGGTACCATTTGCTAATGTATTTAATTCTGGAAGGAAAAAGCAGGCTTTTCCTCCAAGCAGCCTGCTTTCTGTGAGGCTCTTATGGAAAAATGCCTTGGTGCTTTTGATGGATGGTGTGAAAATCTTGCTCTGCCCTCACTGCCAGTGTTGCAGAAAGAGGATTTCTTTAATGTGCCTGGTTGCTACAGAGACCATTCACAAATGTTGTGCTGATTCATATGGTCTGGGTGAGACCTTCACAACTGAGTGTAGCTGTCTTTTTTCTCCTCTGAACCTGAAGAACTGCAGTGATAACACCCCTCATTACTTCCTTGCTGGTCCATCGCTGAAAGGTCAAACTGGTCTAAATCCAGCCCCACAACCTAATGGCAGCTTAACATGTTTAGGGTCAAAATGTATGGATGTGAGCTGTTTGCTCAGGGAAAGTGCTCACAGGTTTCAGCCTACGGACTCTCCCTCAGATAGACTGGAATGGGAATTTGCATGAGTAGAAACAGCTGTATCAAACTCTCTGTAAGTAATTAACACACAGGAGAGACAGTTGTGCTTGCACTTTATCAAACCTCTTGGTAAGATTATGTACTCCAGATAATTAATCATTACATTTCCCTATACACATAATTACCTCCACTTTCTTGCTCTCTCACCTCCACACATATAAACAATTCATATGCATGTATTTACAGAGTAATTACAGAGTGCATATGCTGTGATTAAAGGCAATATAAACTGTGTTACCCTAATTACAAGGGAAAAAAACCAAGTATCCTAAATGAAAGCACAAGCATGAAGCCACACAGCTTCTTTAACTGAATCCAACCCCTTGCTTTGCAAAATATTAAAAAGAAGAAAATAAACTCAAATAATCTATGCTATGTGCCTGACACAAAAAGCTGAGAGTGTCAGATAGCCCAGCAGGTTCCTTGTTTGTAAATTATTTAATATACGGGACATAGAAAGCAATGTAACTTGAGACAAGATGAAAGGAATGCTGCATCTCAAAGTTAGAGCACCATTTGTGTTTCCACTAGATAAGAGAAGCTCCTGTAGATGTAGCTTCAGTGGAAAATACCTGCAACCCACATGAAGTGAATCCAGGCATGTTTGCTTTTTGAAAACCCTTGCTGGTTTTGTTTACATGGGATGGTCTGGTGCAGCTCTTCTACAGCATTGCGTCCTCCTTCTGAAGTCTCACATGCCCCCATGATGTTTAGACATATGATTTGTGTGTTTTCTATGGAAGACTACCCTGATACCTTCCTTCAGAGAATTTGGGCTCAAAGGACTCCAGACTACTGGCAAATGAAGTGATTCTGTGGGATGGGGGGAACAGGATCAAATGAAGTAATTCTGCATATTCCTCTGTTTTCGTGTAATGCATCCTGTTGTCTGGGCTTCATGAGGCAGGATAGTGAAAGTAGTCAATGATGGGAAGGAAGGACACATTTCCTGGATTTATTTAATCTGGCATCAAGTTGTTTATCAAGTTACTACTTCAGTTTTGCTGCTAAATTGAATTGTGAGACTGCACTTGCAGCTTTTGGCTGACAAACACTGCTAAGAGATGATACTCATCTTTAGATCTAAGAGTGAACATAGAGTGATGGTTGGTTGTATTTTTTATGCATTACTGGGGCAACTGGGAGGGCCTGTACATATCCTATGTACCCAGTGTTGGCCTTGGAGTTCAATAGAAAGGGCTGTCATTTCTGTATCTCCAATACCAGACAAACCAGAATAGGTCCTGGACACCAGATTCATGAGCAGGCCGACTTGCTTTCTGCCACAAGAGGCTCTCAGCATTCATGATTTCTATGAATGTCAATGGCATTGTTCTCTGCTGTTCATATTGATACACCATGCTTATTGTTCTGGGCATTCTCTGGACCTCTCTTTGTAGAAGTGAAAGTACTATCTTCTTTTCTGAAGTGCTTCCATGATAACCTCTGGAAGAAATCTAGTGTGCTTAGTGGAAATCTTAATGTTGAGGAAAGAAATATAGTAGATGTAAGAGATGGCAGAGGAGGACTGGAAGCACAATATCCTAGGGCCACTGAGGAAGAAGTATGGCATAGCAGAGGATTGTCAGGGAAGAGAGGGACAATGTCAGGCAGAGAAAGGGCAGGAATTAAGATGAGCAGAGACTTTCTGGTGGCACAGGAGTAGGGGTGGTCTCGAGCTATTGTAATGTGCTTACTGCTAGAGACTGTAAGGAAACTCAGAGTTTCAGCATTCCTGTTGTGGTAAATAACAGGGAGCTAAACTCCCTGATGTCTTGTAGCAGTTCACTGATGTTGATGGCAGAGCCTGCTACAGACACCATCTTGTGTTCTATCAAAGTGAGTTTGGGCAATAGGTCTCCAGACCCTTGCTCATGACACTACCAGGGGCCTCTCGAGGAGCCAGGTGTATGACCATGAGATTCAGTCCTAAACTTCCTTCTTCCCAGAATAGTTTGCAGCTAATGGCAGGAAATGAAAGTTGATCATCTGATCTTATTCTGGCGTGTACTTTGACTCTGCAGCCTTCAAAGTTAGTTTAATGTAGGCATTACAGCACAATTTCCTGTCTGTTTAAGATGAAAAAAATGGTCTTCTCTCTGTTCACCTGAAATTTCAGAGCCTGACTTGACTTTCCTGCAGACCACGCAGCTTTGTATCACTGCAGTGCCAAACCTAACCCTTTAGTGTCTGGCCTGAGTAAAAGTGTCTAGTTAATACAGAAGCTGTGAAATGGGATTGGAGCCAGGTGGCTTGAAATTCTGCAGCCTATGAGGTGAAATGCTGTGCTGTGTAAGCCTGAACATGTTGATGCTGTTTGGCCCATTGGAAGAGAAATCCAAGGTCTTTGTCTCCAACTGAAATGATGCCTGGGATGAAACTGTTGTGCTTGAGCCAGAGAGGTGATTGAAGCTCGCACTGAGTGTCATTACCTGAAGTGCAATTTAGCCAGGAAACAAACCTGCACTTACAAAAAGCACTTGAGGATCTTTAATTATCACAGCAGGTCTGGACCCCAGCTTTAAATCTCATCAGATAAGTGTTTGCCCTCTGATATCAGGCTGAGTCACTGGCTGAATAAAGAGCTTGGAGGAAGGAGAAAGTGTGCACTGTGTCAAAAGACAGAACCTTTTCTTACAGGGATCCTTGGTCTAGAGAGAGATTGGGACCATTCATGATTAGTACCCTGCATCACTTGGAAGCAAATTCACTGTTCGGGTAGGGTCACTCACAGTATTTGTAATGCTTTCAAAGTGTTTTATAATTGCTTATTTGTTTACCAAGGTAATATGTATTGGACACTGTGCACATTGTTCTGTACATCTTTGCCAAGTCTGGCTTTACTTACAGTGCAGATTTTTATTAGAAAATCGTTATAAAGCTCCTTGCATTCCTCAGTGCATAGGGACAGTTGCCTGTGTTTGTATGCCAATACCTTGTATAATAAGTTTGTAGTGAGTAAATTAAAAAGGAATCAAGGTTGCCTTCAAGCTTGCCACAATATCAGGAGTGAACACTGCAGAATTTGTGTTGCAGTGTCTTTGCTAAGATGGTGTGATCTTTTGCCAGATGGGTCATAGTGTGACAAAGGTCTGGGCTTTTTAGATCAAATGCAGCCTGAGTCTTGCTGGGGCAGTAGACCACGGTCAAGGTTAATAGACTTAGTGGACAGAGGGAGCAAAGGCCTCAGGTGTCAGCCTGGCCAAATAGATAACTTGTGTTCGCAGCTATCGTCATGATCTAAATTGTGCACGCATTCCATGCAATCTCATATACTAACTGGGTATTCTGTCAGCTGCAGACAAAGCAATTAGGCTAATTTTCTCAGTGCATATGGCATGTCAGCAGCTGGCAAACGGTTTGCAGGAGGGCTCCTAAAAGTGCTACCATTAGCCAGATTATTGTCACGGATAATCAGAGATAAGTTTCCTCACATTGCCAGTGTAATGCACAGCTTGGTTAGGCTTTGAGATAGGGAATTTGATTGCACCAAGAAACCTTTTTTCTTCTTATGGAGATACAGTGATAAAGTAGTTTTACTAAGATCTTTTTCTTACATGTGTTAAATCTGGTACCTGGAAATAATATCTAGAATTTACTTGACTGATAGTAGTTTTCTAATCCCCTCATTTCTTCTGAAAAATACAATTTGCTCACTGTTTTGTCACCTAAACTGTATGACTAATGTCCTAAATTAAAACACTGCACTGTTCTACTAGCCAAAAATTTCATGACAGTTACAAGTCTGATGCTAGAGGACTACAGTAAAAAATATCATATTCTTTCTCTTTTCTCTGAGATTTTCAGTCCACAGGGATCAAATTGCATATGACAAAAGATGCTTGGCTCAGCCTGATTAAATCAAAACAGAGAGAAAGGGAAAGGACTGTATTGAGAAACATGTGTGTGAGACATGTCTGCTCTGCATGTGTTGTGTGTCGTTGTGCAGTTATGTTTGAAAGTCACTGACATGAAAAAGAAAAAGTTTATGGATTTAGTAGTATGTGGCAGTCGGCCCCTGAAGAAAATGAACAAACCAGCCATAATGCCTTAAAAACTGAGGCTTTTACTGCATTGTAAAATGGATTCCTTGCCTTTTTCCCCTGAGTCACCTTTCTTCTTCGCAAGACCCCTTGAGAAAACTCCTATCTCCCTAGCCTAGTATGCAGGAATTTGTTTTGGCAGGACTATGTGAAGCTCCCCTATTGGTCCTTTGTTACCCCTTTCCCCATTGGTTGTTATCCCTTGATTTCTATTGGTGGTAACCAAAATTCCCTAAAGCTCTTTAAATACCCCTGACCATGGGAATAAACGCTCTCTCTGCTTTCCCCTCCTGTGGTCTCTGAGTGTCTCTTTCCCGGAGCATTCCACCATGCTGTCGCAGTAGTATGCACAAATCTTGGTCAGTTAATGAATGTGTTAAGGTAGGGGGTGAAGTGCAGAACATGTCTGGGAGCGTGATGAGCAGCACTGAGTCACATGAACAAGGAACAAAGGACGGGTTCCACCTTGCTCAGAGGATCCATCCAGAAATGTTTCTGGAGACTCTCTTCACTTTAGGCCATCTTCACTTTAGGCCTTCCTGGTTTGGCTTCCAAATGTAATGTCCAGCATTGTGACTGCAACTTAGTGCAAGCAGCAAAACAGTTCTCACCTGGTACTGTGACTTTACTAGTATTGAAAATTGCAGAACTGGGCTCTCAGAATTGGTGTCTGTTTGATGCCATAACACTCCATACATTTTGGGGCATGACTTGCTAGTCACCTTGCCACCTCCAGGCCAGTGTTCTGTGACATTCTCACGTCTGGACTCTTGTTAGGTAATGGGGCAGTATACAATGAGAATTGCTGCAAGTCCCAGCCAGGGAAGGCTGCATAAATTACTGGTTTAAAGCCAGGCGGGGAGAGTTCATAAAACACGTGCTCAGAAAACTTCAGGATCAAGGTTGTGCCTGCAAGGGCAAGATAACATTGATAGAATAGGATTTTCACATTGTTTTAAAGGACTTGTCCAGGAATTTACACACTGGCCAAGCTCACCTCTGTTGTGCCATTGATCTCAGAGCTGCTCTTATATGATAATGGTTGCTTGGGGTCCTGGAAATAGATTTGGAGAGGAAAATAAAAATACCACCAAGTTCAGCAAATATATCTTCAGCTACAACACCGTATCTGAAAAGTTCTGTTTGTCATCCTGGCCCTGAGTTTTCTCATGGCTCTTTTGATCTTCAAAGGACTATACAGGTATTGATTAATCTCAGAGTGGGCCTGTAAAGTAGATGCAGTGAGTAAGTATCACCTCTGCTGCAGAGGCTAGAAAATTGAAACAAAAGAGTTTTGGTAGCACAGGAAGCTGAATTGGCCACCACATGATCCTGACTGTGCACCCTGGCTTCAGATCTCTTGATCTGTCAAAAAGAGTATTGTCTTACATTCTACTCCTTGCTCCCCTAGCAAGTATTTCTTTTGGTTTAATTGTTGATCCTTTGGGACACTGAATTCAATATCAATTGATATTTTGACAATTTGTTTGTCATTGAAGAAATGCTGGCTGGAGTTAGAGTAACTGGCTAAATTTACCTGAACCGTATTGCATCATTCCTTCTCTGTTTACGAAGAGAAGCGGTGTGGGAGAGAACATACACAATAAAACAGAAATTGATGAGGTTTATTTGGATTGCCACTTAAAATCATCTGCCAGCACTTTCTTTACTGGATATAAAATAAGTCTGTCTGTACAAAGGTGTGAAGTATGCACAGAATGATCTCTCTCTATGGAATTGTGAAAGCAGTTATGTTGTGACAGATAATGAGAAACACTATGAAGATCATGTGGGATCTGGTAAAGAACCATAGAGAAATTTGCAAGCAGACAACTTTTTCTGAGAAGCAGTTTTGCAATGAGCTAAACTGAGTCAAATTCTTTTATGTGGATGAAGCCAGGGGGAGGCGAAAAAACAAGGAAAAGGAGTAGAAAAGTTAGTGTTCAGACTTGTCATTTCAGAAGAGTTGGTGGCTTCAAAGTATGGCTGGATTTTATTTAAAAGAGGAAAACTCAGCCATGATGCATCATCTATGGTTTTTATTGTTTCCTGGAGAATTCTGCTACCTATGTGTTAGCCTTTCTGTGGAGAGGCAGACGTGAGGACTCCTCCCTTTCAAAGTTTTGATGTTACAGAATAGACAACTTGAGGATGCCAATGGATATCTTCCAAGAAGAACTTTTAACTGGTAACTCACCTCTTAAGTTTTTCCAAAGAAAGAAAGTTATTACTCCTGCCCCAGAGAATGGCAATTCTAGTGTAGGTGGTGTTTAAATGTGATGTTTCCTAAACTGATACACTTTACAAATATTTATAATTTCATCCTGCACCTAAACTAATGCTCAGAGACAGCTGGAGCCTGCCTTTCCTTTTTACTTCTCTTTTCAAGGCTCAGATGAGTAGTTTGCATTTGGTAAGACTGAGTGATCTTCTGCAGCCTGCACATTATGTTGAGTATTTCATGTGTTTTTTCAGGATCCATACTAATTATGGCAGTGCAGAATAACTTGAAACTAATTTTAATTTTATTTTTTCATTTTAATTATATTATAAAATAATTGTGGTAAATCCTGAGTGGTCTGATAATAGTGTGGAGGTTTCTCAAAAAGGGTGATTAAAACCAAAACATTTCTATAATCCATGAAAAACTTGGAAGTCAGAATTAGTAAAAAGCTAGATATAAACTTTAAGTAATCCTACAAGTGTTTTCAGGTTTTCCTTCCCACAGTAGTCTGTGAGGTTTTGACCATATTTCCAGAAACTGAATAAATTTGTTGGCAGGATATTATACACCTAAAAATATTTCAAAGTTGGCACTCTAATACATTAATTCATTCAGACATGGTGATGAGATCTGTGGATTTAATAATCACATTCCCAGCAATCACAATTATGAAAGTTATGCTTGGAGATAATCATGTGAGGTTGATATAATTCCGTGTTGTTAACTGAATTTCAACTGGCTCTGTATCATTGAAGTTGAAAAATTTTAATTAAATGCCTTTCCCTAACATTAATTTCTCTGAATACTTCTTTTTTTCCTCTCCCCATTTTCCTTCTATTTTTTGGGAAGGACCAAATGAAATGTACTCATAAATGCAGAAATAAGAGTTTTATTGAAGGTATTAGAGATGGAGAGCATAGATGAATGTAGTACCAGAGGGGAAAAAAAAAAAAAGAAGAAGAAAAGAGAAGTTTTCTTATTTAGAAAAAACTAGATTTTTCCTTTATTTTGTCCTATAAAGGGAAAGGTTTTTCCTTAAATGGAAATGATGTCAGAGGGTCCATGAATTAAAATGACCTTTTGGATTATGGAAGGGAAAGAAATTACTCAGAGAGCTGCTTGAAACAGCTGATGAGGATATATTGGTAAAACTGAATGAAAGGCAGCTTTGCTTTTAGTGCCTGTTGTTTTGTTGCTCAGCACCAGGTAAGAGATATGGGGGTCTTAAAAAATGGTGACATGCATTTGAATCAGAGCACATACATCATCTTTCTTCCAAGGGTCTAGTGAGTTAAAGGGTTAGCATTCAGCAAATATCACCTCTCATTTTTATGTGGAGCTGATGGATGTTTGATTCATCTGGACTCTCACAAGGAGCTAGTGCTGGAGTCAACTTGCTATAACCATTTGTAGGCAATTAAGGAAGCATAAATGAGCAGCATATTAAAATAACCTTCCTGCGTGATTAAGCAACTTCTGATATTGCACTCCTCTTAGCAATACCACTCATATACTTCACTTGATATTGAATGAATTACTAATACAGAAATTTCAGTGGATAGAGATGTTAGTGAATTACTACACCAGTGAGGCAGGAATGAAAGAAGAAGGCCTGTATCTCCGGGAGCTCACAGGAGTTCCTTTGAGTGACATCTTGCCTTCAGAATGTGCCCCTTCTGCACACTATTTCTCATTTCTTATTCTCTACTATCCATCTGACTATCTTACTAAACATATGTTTTTGGTTTTTTTCTGTCCCCCCCGCCCGGTTTTTCTTTTCTCCAAGCAGAGGCTGCTTGTGAACCTAAAATGACAAGATTAAGATACAATGCTGAGACTCTCAGAAAAAATCCAAACTAATCCAAACTCCCCAGCCACCACAACCAACAGAAATCTGTTGGTATAGAAGCTTCTTTCTCTGGTAGAAAGAAGAAAGCAGAAAGTATTCTTTCTGCTGGGACACATTTCAGAATCTAGCAAGTTTAAAGAGAGGAAGAAGCTTCCTTCATTCTGGAAAAGACTGCAACAATTTTTACCAAAACTGCCCCCAGACTTGAAAAAATTTTTCTCTCCATATTCCTTCTCCTCCACCTGATGTTTGGTCCCAAATGGAAACTGCTCCTTCGCTCAGTACTTGGTTGCTAAGTGACCCATTCAAAATCTCTGAGCTGATTTTCCTTCTCTTCCAGCCGTGAATGAGAATACCAGGTACTCCGAAGATGGATTTTCATTCATATGCAAGATTTTTCAAAAAGCATGAGAATTTTTTTCTATACTCCTTTCAGGACTGGGAAGGAGAGTAGGAGCCCTAGTTGTGAAATGCAGCTAATATCTGACAAAGGTAAACAGTTCTCACCTCCAGTGGTTTAATTCAATTTCAGAAGAAAGAAAATAAAAACTTGAAGGACAGTCGAAGCCCTACATTCTCTTTCTGAAGGCACAGTTGATTGATAAATGGCTGTTGAATTTGCTCACGTGTATCTGATTTTTAAATAAAGCCTTGCACTAGGGATAGCTACTGAGGCAGGGAACCTAATATGGTTTAACTAATGACTTTACGAACTGGTTTGAGATGGAAGAGGTGGGTAATGAAATCAACTGGTAGTACACAGTCTGGTATTTTTCTTCAAAGTGGCTTTGACCTGTCTCTTTCCTGTCTAAGAATTTCATCTGAGGGGGACAGCAGTGACACAGAGGAGGGGTGGCAGAGCAGCAGCAAAATGTAGACACATTTGTAGTAGGAGGTGATGTGTATTCACACCCACAAATCATCACACACACAAATCAGAGTGTGGCTCTCAAGCCAGCTGTTAGAAATGTTATGCTCCAGGAGGGCATGAGGATTAAAAGATCACCTGCAATGCAGATTGTTGGAGAACACTGTCTCAAAGGCTGCCAAAACAACCAGGGTGAACAGTTTCAA
>JAWWTY010000088.1:25903094-25916118 GCA_035222235.1 Margarornis squamiger | reverse complement strand
ATAAGTCTCATGCTCCCTGAATAAATCAGTTCTTGCCTTCACCCACCATTGGCTGGGACTGATCCCTTCCCTCCCTCCGGCACGCGGCAGCAGATCAAATTTTCTTTCAGGGAACAAAAGGAGTCATGAAATATGAGCAGGTGCAAGCTCTGGTGGTCAAGAGGGCTCTTCTGTCATCTGGATATTAGAAATAGGACTGTCAGCTGAGTTAATTCACTATTACTACTTTACACCTGATTTTATTAAAAAGGGCAACGACTGCCAAAATGCATTGTATTACCAGAATATTGTCACAGCATTGCCTTATAATGGGATTCAAAATCTGAGCCAGAACACTATGCCTTTCTTCAATAATACATTGCCATCAGTACTTTTCCCTGCAGAGTAGCTGCATCTTCATGTATGCCATGACAAAGGAGATAGTCTGGCACAGAGACACTGTCATCCTTTCTCTGAATAACACAGACCCTTTTAACCAACAGGAAAAAAAGCTGAATTATTTTTGTTTTTGGTCTTTTTAGATATGGGTCACAGCTGTGTAGATTGTAGGCAACAACTGCCTGCTCTGATGTAGCATTCTGCACAGCTAGAAAACTAAACACTGTCACTTCTCTCCTTTATTTTGAGCATTGGCTTGTGCATTGGGAGTGTCAGTGTGCATCTGCCTGGTTGTGAAACACTCACTGGATCATGATGCAAGTCTGACACTAAGTGCTGCAAAAGGGTTTGGACTAGTGATTTATGGTTGATATCTTTCACTGTTGAATCCCTGGGCACTGCACATCTTTAAATAAAGACACATGCCTCAGGGTTTCCCAAAAAGAATCACTAGCTGTGGAAGGGAAATGACTTTTCAGTTTTAAAGTTTTATTGTCAATGTAGCTTTGATGCCGATGTCTGGCAGAACCTGAATGATTGTAGATTATGATGAGCCATTTGCTATTTAACAGCCTTCACTGAGCAGGTGTCTTGGTGTAGATGTCTATCTGAAGGTGGCAGAATGAGGCAGTGCTGTGGGATGACAGATCCAGAGTTCATTCAGTTCCCAGAGGAAGCCTACAGCTGAATTTGGCAGTCAACAGTATATTAAAAAAAGTGCTTTCATGTCAAAGAGCTGTTCCAACAAAGCAAAGGAAATTTTGGGTTTATTTCCCCCCATGCTCCACACCTGCAAATTTTCCAGATGTGTTTCTGATTATGTAAGATCCAGTGAAAGTGCAACCTTGATCCTTTTCAGACACAGAAAAGGCCACACTGTGACAAAGGGTTTAACAAAATTTCTTGACAAATATGAAGATGGAATATCTAATATCAGCTTAGCTGTGTTTTCTCGTATATGGATTCTGATCTCCTTTTATCACCTGCAGCTATGGTCTAAATTTCATCAAAGCCTTTGACACCATCTCCCATGACATTCTCCTAGAAGAGCTTGCAGCCCACAGCTTGGGCATGTGCACTCTTTGCTGGGTTAAGAACTGGATGGCCAGGTCCAAAGAGTGATGGTGGACAGTGTTGCATTTAGATGGTGGCTGGTCACCGATGGTGTCCTCCAGGGCTCAGTGTTGGACCCAATCCTGTTTAATATCTTTATTGATGATCTGGATGAGGGAATCGAGTCTACCTTAAGCAAATTTGCAAATGACACCAAGATGGGGGGAGTGTCGATCTGCTGGAGGGTAGGAGGGCTTTGCAGAGGGACCTGGACAGGCTGGATCGATGGGCCAAATTTGACAGTATGATGTTCAAAGACCAAGTGCCCAGGTGCTGCACTTTGATTGCAACAAGCTCATGCAGCATGACAGGTTGAGGGCAGAGGGGCTATAGAGTGGCCAGAAAGAAAGGGACCTGGGGTTCTGATTGAAAACAAGCATGAGCCAGCCTGTGCCCAGGTGGCCAGGAAGCCCAATGGCATCCTGGCCTGTATAAAGAATAATGTGGCCGGCAGGAGCAGGGAAATGATTCTTCCCCTGTGCTTGGCACTGATGAGGCTGTTCCTTGAATTCTTTGTCCAGTTCTGGGCCCCTCAATTTAGGAAAGACATTGAGGTGCCAGGGCACGTCCAAAGAGGGGCAATGAGCTTGGTGTAGGGATTGAAGCATAAGCGCTATGAGGAGAGGCTGAGGGAGCTGGGCGTGTTTAGCCTGGAGAAGAGGAGGCTCAGGAGAGACTTTATTTCTCTGTACAACAACATGAAATGAAGTTGTAGTCAGGTGGGTGTCAACCTCTTCTCCCAGGCAATAAGCAAGAGGACAAGAGGACATGCACCAGGAGTGGCTTATGTTGGACATTAGGAAGAAGTTCTTCACAGAAAGAGTGACTGGGCATTGGAATAGGCTGCCCATGAAGGTAGTGGAGTCATCATCCCTGGAGGTATTTAAGAAGAGACTGGATGTGGCACTCAGTGCCATAGTCTAATTGACAATGTGGTGTTCGGTTATAGGTTGTCTTGATGATCTCAGAGCTCTTTTCCACCCTAGTTGATTCTCTGATACTGTGATTTTCAATTAAATTGATGTAACATTTTTAATTGGGACATCCGGCATTTCCTCATAAGCATCAAAAAATCTTATTTATAACTTGCATAATATTTATTTTTAAATAGACCCTTAGTTATCTGCCCTAATTTTTAGCATTACTCTGTTGTACTATGCAAGTTCAACGAAGAGCATGATAACAACATAGAAACACTGTGAGGTGAATATAGATGTTCTTATGTTAACTTAGTCCTGTGTGGAAAGCTGGCTGGAGATTCTGCACAAATTACATCTTTAAGTTTGCTTTGGCACATTTGAGAAATTTGAACAAGATTTGCAATTCTCTTGCATTCATTCAAACTCTACCTGAGCTGTATCTTAAAGTATAAAAAAAAAAAAAAAAAGGAAAAAAAGAATGATCTGAACCACTAGAATCTTAGTCTTGATTCAAATCAGCACTGTAAGAACCAATCCCCCCAAGTATTAATGAACTAACTTCAAAGAAATCAGAGGAAATGAAGTATCTACATACCACTGAGGTTCTGGTTATTAGATTTTGCATTGAAGTGTCTCACTGTGGTTATTATACAGGTATGAAGCATCAGAGAAATAGGCTGATGGTGTACTAATTTTCATGCAGCATGAACAACAACAAAAGAAAAATGTATTATTGAACCATCTATTTACAGGCCTGCCAAGTCAAGGGTTGGAAACCAATGACAAAAATATGTATGTAAAATACAAAACAAGTTCACCTCCAGGCAAAGTGCATGAGAAATTTCAACTGTCAGTTGAAATTTCCAAAAGATAGAAAAATAAAAAAAGATGATAAAAATCCCACAACATTTGCAGATTCCTTCCTTTCTCCCACCTTTTGGATCCAGGCTATTTAACAAAATGCTAGTTATAATTAAATGAACAGCATTGTTTTATAAATATACATACACACACATATATACACGTGCATATATATAAATATACATACATATACATACATACATGCATATATTTTTATATACACACATGCACACATATATATGTATAAAATATAAAGAAATCATTGTCATGTTATCTTCCAGGCTTGTTTGTATGATTTTCTGTGCAGGCAGAATGTGGGGCAGTCACAGGAGGCAGCTGGAAGGCAGCTGGGTTGAGCACCCAGCCTGAACACACTTTTGTTTGGTCTAGCTGAGGACGGCTGTGGGATGGTGCTTTCCTCCCTGGTGGGTCCTCCCCTATGGTGTTGTTGAGTATGAGTTGAGCATCCAACAGCACACCAGGGACTGGGAAGGGAACTGGGACAGCTGTTAACACCCCTCTCTCATGTTCTAGCAGCAGGATAAGAGCCTTGAAATAGGAATGGTTGTTTGCATCCCCTCTACAGCTCCTCCCCATTCCCAAAGTGGGCTCCAGAGGTACTTTTTACCAGAAGAGTAAAATGACCCCACCAGTGGGGCCACTGGATGAAAAGCTGCCTATAACAGTGCTCCAGCCTGGAAAGATTCAACAAAAGCTCTCTAGTGCTCTTGGGTGTTTACTTGGCAGGAAGCTATAGAGGATGTTAAGCGAACACCACTGTGCATATATGCAATATAAATGTGGAGTATTCAGAGCACTGCCTGTGATGCCAGATGTTCACAGCTCTTCTCTTTACTTTTCAGTAAGGGTTTTCCATGCTGTACAATGGTTTATAGACTTTGCTCCCTTGGTGTTTGGGGGTTCCTGCTGTGCCTAAATTCTGCTAAGGCATCAGGACAACAGAAGTTTCTTTATGCCAGCAAATACCTCCCCAGTGCTTATGCTGAAAGAAGAAAAGCTAATGAAAAAAAAAGTGAAATAACATTTTGCAAAGCCAAAAACTTTTCATCACAGTAGAATCTGAGATTCTGTGGAATTAGAAAGACTTATTTTATAAACGAGTAAAGAAAAGCTGCAGGAAATTGGTGGCACTAACTCTAAGTGACAGGAATGGGGTACTGGGAGCTTAACTGTCTTCAGCTTTCTCCCTTGCATATGATTTGCTCTGTGTTGAGCGGCGTGGATGCTGCTTTGGCAGCTAATTTCTAATTACTAATTTCTGTAGTAGCAGGTTAGGGGTGGGGACAGCCTTCCACCTATCACACTGATTCTGCTAGGTCATGGACCTCTTTCTGCTCTTCAAACGTTGAGAAATCCTAAAAGGAGGGCTGAGCTGGAAAGGCTGAAGCTGTTTCTGTAGCAGAGATACCGCAGAAAACAAGCAATTTTACTATAGTATTTTGCTGAGTATCAGATTTGTGTCAGCTTCAAACGCAGTTTCTGCTGGAAGGGACTGTTCAGCTGGTGGGAAAGACGCTGAGAGGGTGTGGGTGTGAGTGATTAGTGCTACATTTCTCTTTAGTCCCTTAGAGTAACAAACCTTCTTGTGTTAATTAAGCCTGTGAATTTGTGTGTGTGACAGGATTCGAAAGCCATTCCCACTTCATGAGGGTGCAAGCATCATTGGAAGGTAAAGACATCCAGTCATTAAAATACTGACACAAGTGATTTAGTTTTCAAGAGTACCATTGTCTGTTGTGTGAAAGCCAGGGTGTTCTTCCAAAGTTTTCTGTGCACAGGGTGTTATTTATACATGCATACATGCACACATACATTTTTATATATATATATAAAATTATAATTTTACAAATATATACTTTCTGGCAGGTTTGAAAACTCAGCCTGGGAGATGAACTTTAAGCCTGGTACAATGTGGATTGCATTATGTATTATATAAAGGACACCATAAAGAGATAGGGAGATCACACACCCAAGGCCAGAAAAAAGCCAAGGCCAGAAAAAAGCCAAGGCCAGCCTCCTCATCTTTATTTAACAATTCTCTAGCTTCCACAAATTATATTTAATCAACTAGACTACTTTATCAATATTATTTTTATTTTAAATACTTTTGTACAATCCTGTGTAAATATTTTTATATGAGAACATTTTGTTATGTTTATATCTTGGGTATTTAACAGTACAGAAATTCTGTTCTTAGTAAATAAATGCATACTGGGCAATTCAGAGCACTTTTAGGTTGTCAGAGGTATCTTAAATGGAATAAAAAGCCTATGATATAATCCAGTCCCAGCTGTGGACTACAAAAACCTGCAGAATTCAAATCATGAGCTTGTAGGAAAACTCCAGGGACCATTTCCTCTTATGCCACTGTAAGGCAAGGTTAACTCTGTTGCAGTGGCTCAAATCTCAACAAGGTAAAATGGATATACTGGGCTGATAGCTTTCACAAAGACAAATAACTGAACTTGATTTGCTACGACACTATTAGTTAGTATTGTCTTGGCTTAGAATGCTCATTTTGATGAAGTCAGGAACTGATATTTATCATGATCTGTAAACAAATAACTTCACTGGGTGTGTGCACAGATATAAGAGAAATGGTACTGCAGTTACATGCTATACTTCTACAATCTTGCTATTCCTGGTCAAGAATAGTATTTATTACAGCTGTACCTGCAACAGGTCTCAACCTTGTTATCTGCTATAATGAATGAGACAGAATCATTCAGATTTGCATCCAGAATTTTTCTCAGTAGAAAAAGGTGAAAACTATGTCCATGTGTTCCTGTCACCTTATCTCCTGCTTGCTGCAGACCTTAATGACATGGGAAAGGTGGTAGCAGAGAAGCAGACCCAGAAAAGCAATTGTGACAGTTAAAGACACCTAGAAAAACTATCTGCTTTCCTTCTTCGTTTCTTCTTCTAACTGCCCATTCATCCTAATGAAGCATTTGTCTTGTGCGTGCAGTGAGTACTGTCAGCCAGAGAACTGCAGGAAAATTGGTAAATGCCTGGTTAAACTGTCTGAAACCAATGTTTCTGAAACCAGGTAAAGTGCTATCCCAGAGATTGTCTGGAGGTATTAAATGAAGGGGAAATATAAGAATAATATGCTGCCTTCTGCTTACCAGATTTAAAGTAGCTCAAGATTCTAGCCTTCAGGAACAGAAGTTAAACACGCCAGGCTTAGTGAAGAAAGCTTGTTATTTAGGGTAAAGGGATTTAGTTATAACATTACAGAGGTTGTGATGGTTTTGCTCTCTGATCCCTTCATCTTCTTCCAAAGGATGTTGGAATGAACTAGCTTTTAGAAAGACCTCTTGCAGAATGCTGGAAACTACTGCAAAGAGAGTTTTCCTTTCAAAGGCGCAGTGTCCCAATTTAGCGGAACAACAAATATGTTTTCAGTAATGGGTGTTGTGTTGAACATTAATGTCAGATTTAGAGTTCATTTTTGACACTTGTGTTATTCAGCTTGATCCTTGGCATGGCTGCTCTGTAGGTTTTTGGGGTTTATTAATTTTATTTTTTTTTTATTTATTTTATTTTATTTTTTTAAGTTGCTCCTCTCATCAGTTCTTTCGTACGGGATATTTTCAGCATGTTCTTCAGATAGGAGGGCTCTTTGTCAACAGCAGACTCATAGGTCCTTTCTGACTCTAAGCTTCTGAGCAATAAAATCCTGTTTTCATCCCCAGGGCAAGTTAGGGCTGATATCCCTGCTGCAGCCAAGAAATTCTAGACAACACTAAGTGAAACCCTGAACTCCCTTACCAAATTGCTTTCACTTTCTTAGATATTCTCTGTTGCCAGCTTCATTCCTGTGCTCTCGGGGTGTACATGGGGCACAAGTATGTTGAGGACCAGAGTCTCGCTCAGGGGTCACTCTCTTCACACTCCCAAGAAATGATGCAGAAGGTCTTCAAAGTGCTCCTGCAGACTGGCTAAGCAGTGTGTCCTATGGGCTCAGCCCGTCCTGTTCTCTACTGGAGACCTGATGGCCCTGTTTAACTAGAAGTGGTCTCAGAGGTTTACCTGTGAAGGCAGTAAACCAGAATTTTATACTGGCTAGTTGAGTTTTTTCTTAGGGATCAGGTAATATGAGGACTGCACCCAGCAATCAAGAATTAAGGTTTATTGGCACAGTCATTGTGTGAGTTAGGACTCTTCTTTGGTATTGAAAAAGACAGCTAGTCTAGGTATCTGGCAACCAGATGTCAAACTGAGAGAAAGTGCTGACTGCCAAATAAAGCTATTTATTTTGAGAGAAAGCCCATGAACACTGAGAGACAATTAGTTATATCCCCTTTTACCTTTGCTGAGATTCTTTCATTACTTCTAGATGTCTTGAAGACTTTTAGTTTATGGCCAAGGCCATAGCTGTCAACATCTGCTGGAACACTTAATAATTGGAAACAAGGTAAAATTCTTTCATGTATAATCCTGTAAAGCACGGAAGTCCACACAATGTACCCTATAAGTTACTAACTGTAATTTTCACTGATGTTTGGAGGCAGAGGAAGTATTCCCATTTTTGTCTAGCATAATTTGTGGCTGTTATATAGCTTATACAAAAACATAGTAAAAAAAGCCTCCTTAAAATTGATGCTTCAATTAAAAAACAAACCAACAAAACCAAACAAACTAGGAAGAACCATAAATCTGAAATTCAAATATCTCAGCATGCCAGGAAGTGTGATTAGCTGCACTCAAGGGTTGTATCTGCTTTGCTTCATTCCCACAGACAGCAAGCTGCCCACAGAGACCACACATCCTCACACTCCTTCTCCTGTTCAAGTTGCTGAAATGTTGCTCAAACCCAACAACGCAAAATCTGAAGTACCTTTTCAGTGTGACCCCATTACCCACTTCAGAAAGGACATTTGTTGCCACCTGGTTAGGATTGCAGGACATGAATTGTGGTGTCTCAACTTTACCTATTTTGTTGACTGAACAGACTGCTCCCAAGACAGTTGACAACACCTGCTGTAGTTTCATCTGTCTCATTCCTGTGATGGATGCAGATGAGAAAGGAATTAGAAAGGTCCTGTCTGGGAAAGAAAATCACTCTTGTTTATAGGAGATTTGCTTTCATTGGGTCTAAAAAATCTATTACTTCTCTCTTTTAAGTAATTCTTCTGCAGAGATACTATTTAATAAAACTCTGCAAAATACCTGCAGCTAGAGGGAAAAGTACATACGTGAAGGTGGCTTCAAAGGGATATGCTTTATTATGAGCCTTCCCTGCTCTCCCTTTGATTTAATTTTCTTCTGTGCTCTGGGTCACTCTTAGTTTATTTCTAAATTTATTGTCTTCCCCTCCTCCCCAGTGGAAAATAGATGCAATACAGCATCCAATTTATTTCAAAAACTATTGTTTCAAGGGAAATCTGAACACAAGTATTCTGGGACTTTGTACTGGAGCCTATTTTGTGGAGGAAGATGAATGCACATGGGATATAACTCTTCCCATGTGAAGCAATATCCCACAGACTGAAAAGTTTGTTGTCCTCTTCTACGTGCCTTTCTAAACAATGTTAATATCTGTTAGTGGTGAAGATTGTGTGTCTTTCAGTGGAGATCCTGCTGTGCACCTGTGAGTTAGACAATGAGTGACTCTGAGAGACATCTTCCTTGGCAGTTGCATGGAGCAGGGAGTGAGTTGTGAACCTGATGTGTATTTGATTCTCTGTGTGTTGAGCCTGGAGAGACTAGAAAATCTTGGGTTCCTATGATCTCATGATTTATCTTAGTGGGTCAGCTCACTGGGTCTGGCTTGGTGGCTTTTTCTGTGTAACCACTGTGCTCTAAAGGACCTGGGGTAATAGCAGAGGAAGAAACAACAATGAAATTGTCTTCCAAGGAGTCTTTGTCTGAAGCACTCTTCTAAGAAGTATGTGTCTCCTCACAGGGTTGTGCTGCTGGCCTTTTCTGAATATGGAGAGCCTGAAATAGTAGTGGACGTGGCAGGATTTAGCTTCCCTGATAGAGTTATTTGTCTCCTGCAAAGATCAGAACCAAATTGATTGTGGCCCTGACTCAGGTCCCCTGGTATCCACAAGGCTGTGACCAGTTTCTCCTTTGGCCAGAAAGCTGTCATCATTGGGAAGCATGTCAGCAGCATTTATTCAGTGGTGGAGAGTGGTGGGAGGGATTAGCTGCAGGGAAGCTCTGTGTTTTGCTGAGCATTTTGAGTTTTCCATCCAGGAGAAATCAATATGACAGCTTTTGCTCTACCCATGTGGAAGGCTCTTAGCCATTTTTATGCTGCCTGCAGGGAGGAAGAGCTGTAACAAGAGCCAAAAAATCTGCTCTAGTTCTCCTGCTGCTCTCCCATTTTCCCTCAAGGAAAAGAGGATTTCACAGATATTAGAAAAAAACCCCAAAACAACCAAACCACCAAATCCTTTCCCAAATTTGACGGAATTGGGAATAACAATGTTTCTGTTTGTGAAATGATTGTCAGACTTACCTGCTGTCTGCAGTGTGTGTGCTGCATCTTCTGGACTGCGCATTTTGAGGAACTCCCAGAACAGGCTGAGGGGCAGGCCGTGGCCAGAGGGGAACAAACGCACCTCCTACACAACTGGAGCAACTTTACAAGCTGGTTATTGCAGTCTGTCAATGCATTTCCATGTACGATGATGTACCATGGCAAACATATATTAAGGCAAAGCAATATGGAATTGATATATAAATTCATTTGCATCTTGATCAAACTATTTTTCTCCCATTGTTTTCTATTGTTTATACATACTTAATTCCTGAAAGTTGCCTCTTCAATACAAATAAAAATATAAACCAGAGGCAACGGGGTGCCTTGTCTGAATCTGTAATTCAAGTTGCTGATAAGACAGACCATGTCTCCTTTGTGTTAGTCTTATAAAGATCCAGCTATCCAGAAAGTTGTTCTCTTCTGATCCCATGGGAATATAGGAAAAACTGGCAAAAATAAGGCAAGTGTCATCTGCAGAAGACCACAGAGCATTTAGAAATAGAGCTTGCTTTCTGACCAGCTAACACGAGATATTTCAGAGCACTAGTGCTATGCAGAATTTGCAGTGCAAGTTGTTGAGGCCAAGCACTTAACGACCATGCATCCAGCTCCCTATAAATAGATTGGCATAAATATCCCCCAAAGTTCGTCCCACAAGCTGCAAACTTCAGGAAGAGTTAGGCTTAACTGCTGAGACTTAAATGTGTTTTTTTTTTTTCTTTTTTTTCTATTCACAGACATGAAGATTAGCAACTGAAGTGTTTATACAGGGTTTTAGTAGGTAAAAACTAGTTAGTTCTATTTGTGAAGCAAAACACCATTAACTGGGAGAGGCAGCAGCATCAAAACCAAGAAGAAGCCACAAAAGCACCTTCCTGATTCTGTGCAGTGTAACTGGAGAAAGGCAGAAACCAGGCACAATTCACATTTTTTCTGTTTCAGACAGGAATATAAGTCTGTGTAAAAATGCATGTAAAAATGTATAAAAGTGGGAAGTGGCTCAGGATGCATTCTGTCATCCCAGCAGATCTGTGCAACACATGGCCTAAGTAGAAGAGGATGCCACGTTGGAGAAGTCTGAAGATGAGACTAGAAATAAAGACAAGACCTTGATATACAGACCAGAAGTTTAGTGTCATATGAGTTCTCCAGGATGTCCTAGAAGCCTCCATGGGTACTAAGGTATTGGGCAGAATGGGGACCTTGCCTAAGAGTATAGAGCCATCTTATACCAAGGACTACAGGGAGTTATGTTTTGGTTGTGATCTTCATGTTTATCAAGAAATGATTATTCATAAGTTTTTGCAAAATAAACAAAACAAGCTATCTAGTTTCCTTGTCAAGGTATCTTCATAGTAATGTGGCAAAACCAAAACAATTAGATGTTTCAAATGGTAAGAGAATCCAGAAAGAGACATTTTTCTAGTTCTAACAGGTTATTTGTAAGCTTTGTCCAACCAAACCAGTAAAGAAGGTCTAAACTTTTGTTACACAATTTTATGCCTTTCAAAATATTCATGGCAAAATGTATTGAGCAGACATACAAACATACACCCTCTTTGTCTCATTTTCCTTCTGTGTGCAAATACATAATTTCCATTGTTTCATTCTCCTCTCAGCTCAATTGTCTTATTTTCATTATGCACACATACATATGTGCATGTATATGCTTTTAAATAAAAAACATTTTTCCTCAGCATCAGCCCTTCCTCCTTCCACAAGCATCCTTCCATGGTTTCCTCTCAGATAATTACCAGGTTGTCCCTAGGATTTCACCCCACTTTCACAGGAAGGTCTCTCTGTCTCATAGATGCTTTTTTTTTCCCTCAGTGAACAAGAGCCAAATCCTTTGCAGGACTTCAGGTTTCTGTGACGGACCTGGAAAGGCCAGGGCGGTTGTATTAGCTCTGGGTGGCACCTGAAGGCAGCTGCCGCTTTGGTTTGCACAGCTGTATCCACAGGGGACATGCATCCATGGATTTTTAACCCTGTGCCTTCACACCTTTTTCTTTGTGGTTGCTTTTCCACTAGGCTGTGATCTTATTAGGACTTTGCCATATGCTCAGCATTATTCTCCTGCTAAGCATATCAAGATGTTTTACTGGGATGAGAAGAAAATGGAATGGACATTAACTACTCCTATGGCAGGGCCTCAGTCCCGATTTGAACATGATTACTTGCTTACAAATGCATACCAGTAAACTCCAGAGCAATTTGTAAAATTTTTCTAGTAGAAGTCCCACTTCTCAATATTATCTCAATGCATTTGAGCCAGTGTAATCAATTTTCCTGTGCCCATTGCCTGTATGTTATCTAAGTTCAAGATACTATCTTCTCATTATTTTGCTTTTACAACTACTATTCACCATACAATTCATTCAAACTCTTCTCAACTGCCTTAGAAAAATCAGTTATATGGTCCTTTTAATTTATTTATTGTGGTGAAAACACACTGAGGATCAGCACACTTCCTGCTTAGTTGCCTGAGAACATTTTCTTCTTTAGCTATGAACATGGTGTATCTTAAAAATATACATAGATTTAATTAAATTATATTTCCCTTAGGCTATTCAGACAATGCAAAATGAATATTAATCCCCCTTCTCTCTTTTCACCCATCTCCACAGTCTAATCAAAAAAGTATTTTGTTGTAACACTGGGTTTGTGTTCTCTCAACAATATACATGTTATGTTCTAATGCCCTGGGAGTCATTAAAGCTTCTTGCAAAACACAAAAATGTGAAGTCCTCCTTCTAATGTTTTTAAATTATCTCATGTGTCATCTGAACTTGCCCAGCACTTAGTTCTATCAAAGCTCCAAACCCAGATTAACCTAGGTGCACCCCCTCACATTCTAGTCATGGGGTAATTTTTCTCTCCCATTGACTTTGTTTTTTAATTGGTATGTTATTAAAAACTGAGAAGGCAATACACTGACAGAAATATACTGGATGGCTAATATTTATTCATGTAAAAGGTGAGAGGAAAATACTTAATCCCCAGATTTTGTCTGACATCCCTATTATTTCACAGTTTCTAATGTTTCTTACTAAAAGTATTGAGGAATTAACCTTAAAAAAAACCCAGCTTTGTCTCCCCAAATCTTTAAACTTCACATTCTTTGCTTTCATTTAGAAGGCTCTTTTTGAAGTAAAACTAGTAAACTAATACGAAGAGGTATTTCAGAGGCTGTTGTTTTTTTTTTTTTTTTATTTTTTTTTTTTTTTTTTTTTTT
>JAWWTY010000088.1:25886843-25897314 GCA_035222235.1 Margarornis squamiger | reverse complement strand
AATTATAGTGTACCTACTTCCTTTATACCGAATAAAACATTTCAGGACATGGATGTGTGAAGTGGTTTATATTATTACATTGTAGAATATCTTAAACAGGAGTGAGAAAAGCATGATGAGACCAACCCACTCTTGGTGTCAGGCTGGGAAACCATGTTGCACACAAGAAGAAAAGGAACCACATTCTTGATACTCTTGAAGAAGAGGATAGAACTGTACATTGGCCTCTTCATAACCTTACCAGTACTGAAAGTATAATGAATGATTGCTATATTTTAGATACACTTGGGAAAAAAACCCACTGGAAATATACATTTACCTCAATGCAAAACGAACTCATCTTTAATTGTTCTGTTATGGTTTTGCAGTTGCAGTGAAAACTGAGGTAATTGGAAAAAGGCTTTAGATAAATATAACCTAAGTGGTACCCATATCCTCTTATGAACTTCTGTCTCTCTTTAAATATGTATTTCACCTAATGAGAATGCAGGTATTCTACGCAGTCATTAGGCTGAGAGTCTGACAGCAAACAGACACTGCTTGCATAGACATCCCCCACACGCCAGTACAGTTTTCTTCTGCTCTACTGATGTACATAACTTGCTGATGGTTTGAGAGAACTGATGTGCACTTTTTCTGGGTAATAGTTCTTTATCTTTACTTAAAAGCATGATTTGTTTTTTATCTTTTGGGACAGAGACATCAGTTCTTACCCTCTTTTCTTCATTACTTGCATTACAAGTCCAAGTGCAATTACAGTCTGTGCAAGCAGTAACTCATAGATACTTCAAGTAGAAGCTACAAAAACTGAAGGGTAGCGGTGGCTCTGATGTGCTGGAAACAAGAAAAGGTTGTATATTAGATCTCTCTGTCTGCTGGAAGAGGAGTGTCAGTCAGTACCGAGTACCAGGAGTACTTCATATCATTCACTTTATAAAGAAGTCACCCTGCTTACTTCCTCCCTGAGCAGAAGGATGCTTAAAGAATTACTGTAGGTCTGAGTCATGCTATGAGCTCCCTTGTTGACTCCTTGCTGATCCTGGGCTAGTCACATAGGATCAGTCTTGTATTGCACAGGCCATTCATGGAGTATTTGTCTCCTGTGGCTTCAGCCCAAACTGCTGGGTAAGACCAAGGCTGTGATCACTGGATTCCTAGCTCCATGAAACCCTTCTGTTCCATACAGGAACCTTTGCTTTTTATCTTGTCTTAAGTGCATTTTGGGTTACAGCAGAAAGCAAAACCCGTTCATAAGTGCAACTTTCTGATGTCCTGGTAGTTTGATAGCTCTTCAATGTCTCTTCAGCCTTAATTCCATGCTCGTTAGAAGGAGGTTAAAATATATACTTTGGAAGTATAGGCTGTTTGTCACAGCAGTGTCTTCTCTGTCTTCCCTGCAGGTATTTATCATTTCACAAACCTAGAAGCCCCAAACTAATGCCTTTAGAATATTAATGTGAAAAAACTTCATATACCTCCTTGGGATTAACTGAGTTTCAATCTTTAAGTGTCTATTTCAGTCTGTCCTTATTGTCTCTGCTGAATTTTATTTGACCTCTTGACTTATTGTGTTGTAGTTATTATTTGTACTTTTCCAAGTGTGAGGTTGTTTAGGAAACATGGTTGTGATGCTAATTCCTGAAGGTGTGGTGTCATGGGACAGTAGCATACTTTTTGTGTCTCTCAATCTATTCCTCTGTTCCTCACCACTCTGACTTTCTTCCAACAGTGACTTTGTTGCTTTTAAGATTTGAGAAATTGTTTTTCTTTTCTCTCCCCCATTAATACATAACTTGCTCATGGTCAGAGAGAATTGATGTGCAGTTTTCCCTATACTGACTATAAAAGCCAGAGATAGCATACAGCATGAAATCTCCTTCTCCATTGCTTCTTGAGTGTCATCAGCATGCCTAGTGTTGAGTGTCACAAAGAGCACTGCATTTGGGGGAAGTTTTGGTTTTTTTTTTTTGATGTGTTTATTAGAATAGAGGATAGTTTGAATGTAGACAAAATTTCAGATGTGAGCAAGATTTTAGCAGGTTTTCTTTCAGCCCCTGAAAAATTAAGAACCATATTTTGCACCCAGTCACTCTTTTGCTTATTCTGGTCCCTCTGAGTAGTTTAATAAATTCTTGGTATCAGAGTCTCTGATCTTGGAATCATTACATGAAAGTACAAAAGACACAGAGCTGTTTCAGTGTCAATGCTCCACTGGCCATCACAAAAGTGTGTGCAACTGTGTCCTTCTCTACCCAGAAAAAATTGTGGGGAGGTGCTAGAGTGCTCTGCTGTCCGTTGACATTGTCACTTTAAAAAAAATGAAGCAGACATTGCAGATAAAGAATTATTGACACAGAGTAAGTGACCTTGACATACCTAGAAGTAAAATTTTTAAGTCAAGATGGAAACACACACTTAGTAAAACCTGTGCAACCTTGTAACTATCAGCTGTGGCTACAAGCATTTGGACATATATCTCTGACGTGTGAATTGATTGACAGCCTTCATGAATATGAAATTCTCCTCTTAGGTGTTGGGATGCTATTGACATAGAGTGGTTTGAAACAACTGATCCTGTTTTCTTTTTTCTTGTTTTTCCCTTTTCAGTAAATAAATCTTCCCACAGCAGAATCCTGCCTGCCCCTGTCCCTATAGACTCTTTCTGTGGGCCTCTCTCAGCATCTCTGGGGAAAAGCTTGCTAGTGTCAATTACAAGTGACATTCGCTGACTGATTAATTCTGTTTCTTTGCATGAGGACTTGGATTGAAGTGTGTTCAAAGATGAAAGAAATCTGGACAGAAGCAGAGGAAAGTTGGAATTAAGAGGATTATGAAATTCACTGACTTTCTGAAATTAAATTGGCAGTTTGGTATGTTTTCTGACATAATTGCAATGCTGTATTATAAACCATACTCACAGCAGACTTCTGAGGTTTTCAAATGTTCCATATTCTAACTGTGCAGTCTATCACGCTCTGCATGACTTTGGGAGGTATAGCCGTTTTAATGGTGACTGTGACATCAACATGATCTTGAACAGCAATTCTGTGGGATGCATTAATGCAGTCCAGGTCCAGAAACATCGGATTAATGTTATGGAAGACAGAGTATCCACACAATACATGGATTACAAAAGGTACCAGAAGTACTTCTTATAATTCACCTTGTAGACTAGTGGCTCTTCCTGAGCAGAAGGATACTTAAAGGATTATTATAGGTCCGAGTCATGCTATGAGCTCCATTGTTGACTCCTTTCTTGACCCTGGGCAGGTCAGACAGCTCATCCTCAACTTGCTGGACACATGCCTGTCCACAATAATTTCCTAGCCATGAACATGAATTGGAATGACACTGATACTTCTCTACTAAGAACTAGTTGAACCTTAAAGGCCTTCTGACTTCCACATGCTAAAAGCAAGCCCTTGACTAGTTAATATCATAGAATAGCAGAAGCATGTTCAGCCATTGGAGGTCTGAATCTGATTGTTCACCCAGCAGCAAAGAAAAGGATAATAACAGCATTGCACCTTAGAAATGTATTACTATGTTGATGAAGGCAATTACACTTAATTTCATAAACATAAATATGTAAGAATGCCATATGCAACCTATATAATAATTTATTACCTATGCCCCATTTCATGTACTGACTGCTACCTGGAGCTCTGTGTTAATTTACCTGGAGGGGAATTCTCTTCCTAAATAAACGGTGGTTTTATGCTATTACTGAAAGAAGGATTTGAATAGCAAAGTGGCCAAACTTGCTGATGAAAAGACTACTGCAGGTAGCTTGAGACAGTTGGGCAACATGATGGTAAATTGCATTCATTGTTGATGCCTACAAGGGAATACAAATCAGATGGAACAAATTAATCTCCTTAAATACATCGATGGCTTCTGAATTACTTGTCACCTCCCAGGGAAAAAATAAGCTATGGTTTGCATTGTAGAAGCTCAATGAAGATGTCTGCTCAATTTGCAGCATCAGTCAGAAATTAATAAGCTGTTGAACAGCTTTAAACTGAGGCTAGGGAACACCACAGCAGCAATGTTCTGCACTACATATTTTCTGAATGGGGCCCTGCTGCTTTGGGTACAGGTTTATTTTAGACTCCCTCTCATTACCCTCCTGAAATCCAGAAGTCAAACTCCATAGCAGATATCAAGAATAGATCCCTGGACAAGCACAAAACTTGGCAAAATTGACAGCTGTTATCCAAGGAAAAGTCGTGCAGGGGCCCTTTTTTCACAAAAAGTGAAGGAAAAACCTATATACCCTCAGTCTGTAGTCAGCTTTGCAATGACATGACCTGCTCTATGACAATCAAACTCGTGGCTGAGGTGAACAGAGATCCCCAACTCCAGTGTCATCAGCTATGAGAGACAAGCCTGGTCTGGGTCATAATAGCTGAGGAAAAAAAAAAACTAACTTCCTTTTTTCTTTTTCTTTCTTTTTTTTTTCTTTTTTCTTTTGTTTAAGAATTAAAAGTCTTTCTACTATTTTGTTCTAAAAAGTTTTTTATAAGTGTTTCCTTTTATCTGTTTGAATCTATTAATTTTATGATTCTTATTATAGAAACCCTTGTTGACTGCTGGTTAGGTGAGGAACTAGCACATTCCTTGTAATAGTATACATAATTACCTATTTTGTTATAACATAATGTTTTTCTTCCCCTGAAGCAGTATTCTTTGGTTCTTTTACAGGATTTAGGTTCCTAGTGAGAGACATTTTGGCAATTTTTATGTTCATATGTTTCTAAGAACTGCAACTTAATTACAGTTTTTCTAGGAAACCAATGGGCTTTCATACAGGATGTTTTCTTCTACTCTAATTTTCAGTTATTTTCTGTCCATCAATCAAAAAGAATGGATGAATTTTTTATTTTTTTTTATTCCTCCCCCCTCTCCCCTCCCCCCAGTATTATTGTATTTAAACAGAGAGAATGTGAGGTATCAGGTAAGAACTAATGAAAAACCTAAAGGTTAAAGGCTGAAATATTCCCATGCTGAGTAAAGATTACAAGATAATGCCAGTGCCATGGTAGGCTACAAAGGGGGAAAGGTAATGGACTATGAGATGAAATTATGCATCTAGAGAATGCTGACAGGTATTGATTTCAGAAATAATTATTAATTTTTAAAGGTGTTTCTTTGCTTTGTGCTGAACTGACCAGCTTCCTGGAAGCGGTCGTTTAAGAGCATCAGCACACAAAACACTTTTTTCATATAGAATACTAGTGATATAACAGGTTAAGATAGTTGGTTTTCATGGATTTTTAGTTAACAGTAATGGGGGAGAATGGCAGCTTTGCTATCACATGTATTTTGAGAAGACTATGCTAAATATACATGGAATTTCATGACTGATATGAAGAATCCTGAATGCTCTCAAATCCGTTGGATTTTAGGATGCTCATTCAGCCCTCTTTAGGGAGAAGGTTTCAGTGTTTTTCATAAAATCATAGATATGGTGATGGAAAGTGATGTATAGAACTCCATAGTATAGCCTCTGGTTCAAAGTGGGTTTATTGCTAGCATGACATGACATCAGTGTCTTTTTCTAGTCAAGCCTCAAAAAACTCCAAGGAAGAGATGTATAACATGTTCCAGAGCTGTACTGATTTCTACTATATTTTTTTTTTCCTGAGGCCTGAACAAAATCAATATTACCTATTTAAAAAGAGGGAACTATGTCTGCAATTTAACTCTTTTTTTGCTTGCTTTGGACAGATATAGATTTGTTTTCTAACCTTATATATCTACCTGACCAGTTAATATACTTCCTGTTAGGTACTTTGTATTGCTTGAGCCTGCATTATTCTTATATGAGGCACCACTACCTTTTAGCAAGGCTTTTAGGTTCCTCAGTAAGAGAGAAACTGGGCATGCAGTACCAGTGGCAGCTGTGTCTGTGTTCTTAGAAAATGTAGATATAAGAAATATAAAAGTCCCATCTCAGATGAAGATCTGCAGTGATGCTGACTCATCTGTAACAGGCAGAAAGATCTGCAGTAAACTTGCTTTTTCCATTCACTGGATTTTCAAGTTGCTGTTGAGCAAGCAACAAAGATCTGCCCTCATGCTTTCAATTGCTTTTGACCACCAGATGAGCTCAAGGAAATGACTTTGATACATGGTAGTTGTAGGGTAAGCTCTAGCAGCGTTCTCCTGAGTTGGTCTTGTTGAATGGTGTTTGTCCACTGCAAAGAAGATTGCATTCTGGCAACCTGCAAGTACTGTGGCACTTAAGGATGTGCTGGAAATCAAGGCCACCTGCATGCAATTCCTGCAAAGACATCAGTCGTGCAAGCTTTCAGCTAATGCTGTGATACAGGGACCATGCAGGTGCATCTTCTATTCATGCATCCACCGACACTGGTTTCCACTTGCTTGTGGCAGCTGGGGAAGGTGCTTCCTCCTTTCTGATTTAGTGCCTCACTCTCTCCCTCTGCATAAAACCACTGTCCCTCATATTTTGTCATTCTCTTTTCTTCTCTTTCCTGACTGTTGACACAGATACATTCAGGTAATAACCTTCTTCCCTGTTTTGCTGCTGTGCTAGCAGTATGAGACAGAGGGAGGAGTCAGACCCTTGCTCTGCAGAGCTGCAGTGTTGCCTATGCATCCCTGCTCCTGGGAGAATGCATCTGGACAGTGATAGAGTAGCCTGGCCATCTTCTTTTTGCTTTATCTTCCCTATCTTTTTCACTCTGACCTCCTCAGCTGTAATGTTTCTTCATGATCCACCAAAGGCCCTTGCTGTGACTGCATCATTTAACTGGGACATCACTATGGCCTTTTCAATGTACAAAGCCAGGTGATTGACATGAGGTGGAAAGCAGTGGGGCAGGTAATACAACAGCTGTTCTCAAACCTCCTTAGCCTTGCCTGAGGAAAATAATCCCTCAGCTGTGTCAGGTAGGGTGGAGATAGATGAAGCATGCATGGGTGAGACTCTAAAGGGTGTCACTCCAGACAGACAGACAGACAAGGAACAGCTAGGGGTGAGAGTAATGTGCACCAGTTGTATTACTCTAGCTTGCTCCCAGTGTTAGTTTTATGACTTGAAATTACAGGGCAATACTGCTGTGAGGAAGAGACATCTGAAAAGTGAAGTGGGGCGCTTTTCAAAAACAGTTAACTTCAGGGGATATTCATTGCTCTGTGCCCCTGTGTTTGCTCTGAAGATAAACTAGATATGCTGAACCTCTCAGACTGAGGGACACAGTTGCATTTTTAATAATAATTTTACACAAAGATACAGACTTATATATTAAAAAGATATACATATATATGTGCATATATATTAACATGCATTTAAATCTCTGTTTCTCAAGAGCATTCCCACTGCAGAGTGAGAGTGATGTAGAAAGGCATGTGAGGGCTCAAGGGCAAAATTCTCTGCAATTAAGCTGTGCTAACAGTGCTGGTACCTCTCCTTTCCTCCATCTTCCCCATTAGATTTTTATAGCTTTTTTTGCTTTGGAAGTCTACCATGGTTGTACCTCCTGGTGAAGACCAGGTGAAGAAAGACTCTGGGTAGATCTGACAAGTTCTGCTTCCAGGGAGGAGACTGCAGGGCATCTCACTGGAAACTATTCCTGGTATATCATTATATACTGGTCTTTTGGTATATTAGTACATTCTTACCATACTCTGTTTCTGGAGTGGCTGTGTTCCTGTTTCTCCTGGAAGTGACTGTGCCCAGCCTCGTCTGTGTGTGCCTCTTCTGTGATCTACAGTCTGGCCCAGGGTGCTTAGCTGTGTTTTGCTGCCTGGTAAAGTTTGCCCTGATGGAGCACTTAGGTTGCAAAATTGCATCGATTCAGTTGACCCAAAGCAATTGGAAGAGGACAACATTGCGTCCACTACAACAAACGATTGACACTGACCTTTCTTGGGGAAGATTGGGAGTGAAATGTCTGCAGTGTAGACAAAAGGACCACAGGCAAACTTCTTAGTTTCTGAATTACCATTTTTAAATTTGTGTATTCCAGAATCTAAAAAGGCAGGGCCCTTTCAAATACTTAAGGGGATATCCTGTCCAAAAAACCTGCTACAGGTTTTTCTCCACATGATAAAATATTATCTTTCCTAGCATTTTTAAATCCATATTTGTGGGGGAAAAAATAAAAATAAATCTATCTGAATTTTCTCAGATGTGGTATAGAAATGTAAACCCAAATATTAACTGGTCTAAATTTATAAGTATTTCTCCAGCAGTCTTTCAAAGATCCTATTGATACCTTTGCAGATTCAACTATATACTGCTGTCATTATTACAGGTGTCACCTCAAGAAACTGAAATATTGAACAATGTCAGAACTGGTATTAATTTCAGTGGAAAAGACCTGTACAAATCCTATCTCAGTCAACCAGCTCTTTTTTGAGATTTACTATATGACATTCTTTCCCATCAAGGAAAGTCTCTGGAGGTTTCTGAAAACCTCTCTTCACTGGGCACCATCCTGTCATCATTCTTGTTTTACAGACAGTAAACTGAGACAGACCAAACAAGTGAACTGAACTCTCTAAAACTATCTGGTAGGCAGTGGCAGATTTGGGACTCATATCTCCCATGTTGCCATGAAACCTTTTATATTTTCATTCAAGATTCCATAAGAAGGGCTGATGAAATCATGACCCGTATTATTAAAACTTTGCCTCCTCTCTGTTGGACAGAATTGTTCTTTGGAAACCTGTATGGATGATGAAAGTTTGGCAAGGGAACAGAAGAGAGGCAGTTACAAGAAACAAAATCAAAAGAAAACCAAGAATGTAAATAATTCTGAACCAGTGCTTGGCTAAGAAAAAGCTTAAGGCAAAACTTAAAAAGAATTCTTTGTTTTCCTCATTAATTTATTAAAGGAGAGTGGTTGTTATTACAAAGAGCAAGTTCAGTGTAGTTGAATGGGGTTTTTTTTTGGCATGTGTTTCTTTGTTTGCTTTTAATTTTCTTGCAATTCAAAGTTGGTTTTGTTTTTTTTGTTTTTTTTTCCCCCCTTTTTTTCCCAGTGATAGCTTATCTTATATTGAGTGTTGAAACAGTCTGCTGCAATCCCAGAGTTTTGCAACAGGGCACAGCCTCATCATGAGCCGTCTCCTCATAGTAGATTGTAAGCTTGTCTCCCCAAGAGTCTGGGCAAAACTGGATAGGATGGTGTTCCTAAGACAAACGTGAAATGGAACAGCTTGCAACTTTCTATGGATTTCTCTTCTTATGAGAAACAATTTCATTCTGGAAAAAAGAAGGTCAAAGGGAAAATGAGCACAAAAAATAAACTCTGTGTCAAAGTCAAGCACTCACTAATGTCAGTACTCTCAAATTACCATGGTCCTAATACTCTTCTAACTTGTTTTATGTCACCAACTTTTTACTGATTTTAATGTCATTAATTCTGATTTATAACACTAGCTATACAGAGAATGGTGTTATCAGTTTGTAATATCATGCTGCTCACTGAATTTGCAACCAAAATTATATTTTTAGAAGCAAATTAAAGTTTCCTATTGTAACCACAGCAAGATGTATTTAAAAGATAGCAATTGCACATCCCAATACAATTTATGCCATTGAGGAGTGAACCAGCTTCGAAAAAAGCAAGAGAAGAGCTGTATCTCTTCTCATCCCTCACAACTCCCAGAGAGAATTTCTCAGGTTCCATTAATGTTGAGAGCTTGATTGTTCTTTCTCCTTTCACATACCAAAATTCCTCACTTCAGCATCACGAAGCTGAAACATGGTACCCTGGAGTCTGATATTCTACCTACCTTACAGAAATGCAGCGGACCTAATCTTACCTGTTTTCCAGGCAAAATCCTCACTAGTTCCAGTGGAAATCAGGATCAGAGTAGAAGCAAATGAAACAGAAACAAGTCTGAGTTGGTGTGTGTGTGCGCGTGTGTGTATTAGCTGTTACACAACAGAGGAATTTATTCTGTGACAGTTGGTGCTGATAGAGGAGCAGGTAGTGAGGGTGCCCCAATTTTTCTTACATTGTCTGATAAATCTACTTTGGAAATGTTGTTCACAGAGAATCTGAAACTAAGCTGACTTCCCTAAACCTCAAACCACAATGCTATTGCCTGGGGGGGAAAAAACACCAAACAACTTTTGCTGTTACTTTGATGATATTGTTGAGGTTTCTTTTTGCTGGAGGCAAATTCAAACAGTGAATACTATCTATATTCAAGCAATGAATATTATCCACTATCTTCTCTTTCTTCTGTTATCATTCCTCTTTCCCAAAATTGCCCATCACTGACATCTTTAACTATCTAAAGAAAAATGTAACTGTTTAGAACTTTGAGGAGTCTAGTCTTTATTGACATTCTGGTTTGGAAATATTTCAGGGAAACAATCATTGTAACTTCTACCTCATCTTGTAAAAGAAAATTCTTTTCAACTTATTTAGCCTGGAAAAGAGAGACATTTGTAACATGTACCACAGACAGCTTTATGCTAAGTCCA
>JAWWTY010000088.1:25850015-25867702 GCA_035222235.1 Margarornis squamiger | reverse complement strand
ATTCAGAAAGAATTTGGAAGGAAGGAATTCGGAAGGAATTCAGAAAGAATTTGGAAGGAAGGAATTCGGAAGGAATTCAGAAAGAATTTGGAAGGAAGGAATTCGGAAGGAATTTGGAATTTGGAAGGAATTCAGAAGGAAGGAAAGAATTCGGAAGGAATTCAGAAGGAAGGAATTCAGAATTCGGAATTCAGAATTTGGAGGGAAGGAAGGAATTTGGAAGGAAGGAATTCAGAAGGAAGGACGGAATTCAGAAGGAAAGAATTTGGAAGGAAGGAATTCAGAAGGAAGGAAGGAATTTGGAAGAAATTTGGAAGGAAGGAAGGAATTTGGAAGAAATTTGGAAGGAAGGAAGGAATTCAGAATTCGGAAGGAAGGAAGGAAGGAATTGGGAATGAAGGAATTTGGAATTCGGAAGGAAGGAATTTGGAATGAAGGAATTTGGAAGGAAGGAACACACCCAGCACTTTTGGTCATGTGATCAACTTTCTTGTTTGACTTTCATTGTAGTAATTCATTGAATCCTCCCTATATCCTTACAGGTTTCCTTCTGAGATATATTTAGGTACAGTGATTTGCTAGTCAAGATTTCAGTGCAGCTATACGCACAAAACTTTTCTGAAGAAGTCCAAATTATTCCTGTTTGATCCTAAGTGAACAAAAGAAACCAAAAGTGCTGTTTCTATCAAAAATATACAAAAATTTGAAGAAACAAATAACGTTTTGATGTATGAAGACCCTTCTCAGTGACTTAAATCAGAAACAATCATCATTGATCTAGATAATGTAAGGTCACACAGAAATATAAGCCTCCAAAGATAGTTTTCCTTTTTTCTGTTGATTGAATTCTGTAACAAAATTGTCACCACGTGTTGTGGGAAGAGAGTTTTTGCTTAAAACCCTCTGCTCTTGAACATCACTAAATAAGAATATTCTCAAGGTCCGATTTAGGATATTTATTAGTTTGTCTGAACTGCCACATCAGCAACTTATTTAAGCAACGTAGGAGTTTGTCTGAATTGCCAAATCAGCACTTAGATAAGGATATACAAGTACTGTGGCTGAAATAACAAAACTGACACTCTTGCATGTACTCCTTGAGGCAGAGAAACAGACTGATCAAACTACTAAATATTTCAGCTCCCTTCCAGTAAGAATTCCTGGCAAACCATGATATCAGATTTCTGCGCAGATGTTCATTGGGTAAACAAACACAGAGCAGGACTCCCAATCCAGTCTTTAGCAAACTGGCTGGAATAGTAGCCCTCCTGCAATATAAGACCATCACTCTTAATTACACAGATGTCTTGATATTCTTTCCTTTTCTAAATGCATTAGGACACTGCCAGGTCTCTGTAGCAGAAATTGGAATAAAAGACCATTTACAATACCCTCTAAGAAAAATAGTCTGAATTTTCTTCCTTCTTGTCTTTACTTGTCTTTCTGAACAGTGGTAATGAAGTGAAAAACAAGCTTTCTTGTGAACTTCTGTTGACTTTCAGGCAACGAAGTTTCTACCCCTGATATTGATGTCAGATGACCACGACAGAATTTAGCATCTTGAGTTCCCGAAGCTTAATGGTCAGTTTTGCAAAAGGGATGGGACACAAATCACAAATCAACGACACCTTGACAGCATGTAGCTCAAAATTTAGGATATCAATATATTATTCTTCTGCTGCCTGAAGTCCTGAATTTTTATGCTGAATTCCCCCAGAACTTAAATTATTGTTTCTGGGAGTGTCTTGGTGTGTTGGTCACGTCAGTGTAAAAAAACCCAGGCAGTGTCTCTTGGGATTCCCACAAAAGTGTTCCTCTAATCATCTTGACTGAGAAAGATTTAAGAAAACAACCACCCACCTCAAATTCCAATTGCAGCACTCAGAAGTGTGATATTCATATGAAATGGGTATGGTATCTACTACCTGGATTATTCACAGAAGGTGCTTGTTGAAAACAAAATCAGCAGCTTTTTCTCCTGATCGCTCTGTCTTTGTCTATTTTACAAAATGCTAGAAGGTTTAGAAATCAGCAGTCAGAGGGAACGGTTTTGTCAATTAGTAGGTTTTGACATCTTCCTTGAAGACTTCCCACCTTGCAGGAGCTTCAAAGAAGGATTTTCTTATTGTGGGCAAATTCTGAAACAAAGCAGACTTGGAGAATGTTCTCTGAGTCTTCATAGCTCTTTTCGTGTTTCTGTATTACTTTCAGGTTTACTTGTCCAAATTTTACTTTTGACCCAACTGCAGTAAATCCCAGGCTGGTACATGAGTTTAAATTGTCTCTCTGCCCACAGGCTCTGGAGTTAAGTGACAATGCTATCTTTGTGATCTCACTTTTGTTTCCTTCTTGACCTTCTGATACTCCTTCCACTTTTTATTTCACTCTTCTTAAATCTCTGCTTAATGGGCTTTTTTGTGAGCTTTCATACATATCTAGAGAGGTGCAATTTGAGTCTAGCTGTAAGCACCAGCAGGAGAAGGACTGGAAATAGTGACAATGACAGAAGTTTGCTAGATAAATGGAGTTAAGAAATGGTAGTTCCAGAATTCATATAAGGTCCTAAGCACTCTTGAAAAGAGAAACTGTAATGACATGGCTACTGAAGTCACATGGGAGCAGCTGTTTTTCTTTGAAAGTTCATGTGATGCTGTGGCCAACCACAAATTTTATTCAGGCTATGTCAGAGAGACCACTCTTGCTTGTGAAACACAGCAGGTCTTGTTTGTTGCTGTTTGGCCAACAGTGAGCCTTGGAACAGTGGCTTTGTCTGTGACTGCATATTTTTCACATGAGAAACAGGGAGAATTACTGGAGTGAATAGTCTAGAGCCAATTTTAAGGCAATAGGCAATCTTTAGGGCCCCTACTGTGTTAAATGCTACATGCACATGTACCAAGAAGTCATCACAGGTTCCAAAACCATAATCCAAGAACAGAAGACAACTGAAAAGACCTTTCCTTTTGATGACAGAGTTACAATTACAGACAACAGACTTGTAATATCTTGATGAAGAACTTACCACTCCAGAGATCAACTCAGCTGCCTCACATGTAGGAACCTTATGAAGACATAAAGGACCAATTTTTCCATGAAGAAGTTGAGGGAAGAGAATTACAGCACTGCTATCTTTTCCTGATTTGGAGGAGAGGGACTTTCTTCTCCTGAAAAAGTAATTATAAATCATAAAAATGATAAAGGATTATTTTTGCTCATTCTTGTTGTGAATATTTAACAATATTAGTTGGGGGAAAAACTCCATCAAACCCCTAGGCATCTCATCTATGAACATACAGGTGGCTTAAGAATTAATGAGAGCAGATTTGCAGTTACCGGGTCTTTGATTTGCTCAGATTAACATCCTTCTGTTAATGATTGAGGTTTATTTCCATGAACGACATCTAGAAATGTTATTTGTAAATTAGCATACAAACATTTTTGTTTTTTATTTCTGTTGTATTTCAGTGTTCATACTGGTAAAGAGTAAGACCTTCCTCTGATTAAATGACATAATAATACCAGTGTATTACAGAGAAAGAAATAATGTGTAGAAAACACTAACTAAGGATTGTAATGATTTATTTATATATTTATTGATATTGATATATTAATTTGTTGATATATTACTATTAATGATTTATTGATATATTAATTATGTCATAATTAATTGAAATAATTAATCAGCAACTCAGTGGACTATGCATGGAAGATTAATAACATAAATGCAACATAAACTACAGTAATAAACAGTTATAAAACATTAGGAAACACATACAAAGTTGCAAAGACTCTTTTGGCAAATGCCACAGTCCCACCCATGCAGTCACAGGCATGCACTCACAGTTGTGCAGGTTCTGGGTGTCACAAACCTCTCCTTACAAGTTGGAGTACTTCACCACAGGTGTGTGGCAGCACTTCTGCCCTAGGTGTGTATTCAAGTACGGTCCACAACTTCTGTGCAGACCTACAGGAAAGCTTTTTCAAAGGATTGATTACAAGTATACAGGATTAAAACAATAATTAAAGTGCTACCACTCCCGTTGCATGCAATATCGAGCATATGACACTCTGCTTTTAAAAACTGGATCATCACAACTATCCTCTACTTGGGGATGGCCCATTTCTATGTTTCTGCATTGTGTATTGTATTGTAGGGGTGTCCAGAGACAGAGTTTTGACTAGGGACCTTAGTGACAGGACAAAGAAGAATGGCTTCAAACTGAAAGAAGGCAGGTTTAGATTAGGTATTACAAAAACATTCTTTACTGTGAGGGTGGTGAGGTACATGTTGCCCAGAGAAATTGTGGATGTTCCATCCTTGGAAGTGTTCAAGGCCAGGTTGGATGGGACTTTGAGTAACCTGCTCTAAGGTTCCCTGCTCATGAAAGGAAGGTTGAAACTAGGTAATATTTAAGGTCATTTCCAACCCAAACTGTTCTATGATGCTATGATCCTATGATTACTTTAGATCTTCAAAGCTGCTCATTTGGGTACAAAGTGAGGCTTGGAGTTCTCTAATTACATTTACTAACTCCTTTTTTAAGTGTTTCCCATGGCAAAATCTGGGGTGTGATTCCATAATTTCAATGTTCCCTTCAGGTTTTGCAACCACGAATCACTGCTCTATGCTTTTATTGAGTTTTACACGAATGAAAAATCAGAGAAACATCGACAAACAAGTCTTTCTCAAGTTTTACTCATTGTTTTTTTTTTGTTTCAGAAGTGGAATCACTTCATCAAAGAATTACTGAAGTGCAATCATCCTAATTTTTTATCATTATTTAGGAATGGAGAACAGCAGTGTGATTGGACTGAAGAATGACGCTGTAACCTACTTGGGTTAATAACAAGGGAGTTATTTTCAATCTCTTTGTCTCCATTCTGCTCTTTCCATGGTGTCCAGTCCTTTACGTATTTCACTTTGATTAGTTACCAAGAAAACCCTAAGCTTTAGTGTGTGCTTGAGGCTTTTAACAAACTGTGCAAGTAACTTAGGTAGCTATGTCATATTTCTTAGGCACCCTTCTACACTGTTATTGTGAACTGAATCTTGATTTATGGAATACATCCTTAACCTACTACTGTCTGCAATTGTGAGGATGTATTTCTTCATTTAGTGTATAATTTCATGGTACAATATATGAGGTTAATATGCACAGCTTATTAAGACACTGAATTTTAATGTACGTAAGTAGAATTAAAAATGAAATACAGTACATGTAGTTCTGTCCTATCTGAGAATCATAATTTTTTTGCAAGATAACATCAGTAAAAGATGAGGTACAGAAAATAAAACATTAATTTGAAAATGGAAATTCAAGCAGATATTCCCAGCACAAGGCAAAGGAATGTGGATGGCTCTGTCGTTTGTGGTACAAGCTTTATTCATCATTTGATAATAACATCAGTAAGCAGTGTTGTGAGAACAAGTCCTTCAGGTTTGCTTCAGAGAGAAAATCTGAGGTGTTGTTTTGATATAAAATATAAAGCTTCACAAAAGCTTTCAATGAAAAAATTCAGACTGTTAAAGGGATTAAGTATCATGGTTTGACAGAAGTAAGAGATACTCAAGTCAATGTAACTATCAGTCACATTAAATGTCACTAGGCTAAATCTGCTTAAGGTCTGTGTTTGTAAAGCTTTTGTTATTTGTGAATAAAAGAAGCTGTGTCTCCATTGAAGATTATAGATAGATGAAATCAGAGAACTTCATACTGCGGTTTGTCTGCCACATAGCATATAAGCAGACCTAGCAATGCCTACATAAGTTTCAGGTCAAATTCATCTTGAATTTTATGCTTTCCCCAAGCAATTTGAGTCACACTTCACAATTTTAGAAAAAGTCTCCAAAAGACTTGCAAAGGCACAAAGGCAATTTGATGCAGCACAGCTGTATCTGAGATCCTAACAAATATCACTTACATAGGAAAATTTTGACCTTTCTACATACTATTGATCCAGTTTGCTGAGATCTAGTGACTACAGTTAAATTTTGGAAGCAGCAGATCAAATGTTGAGATTATTAAAATCTTCATAGGACTTAAAATAATGTGCTTTACAGAAATTATGACCATATCTTGCATAGAAATGCATGAAGCAAGTGACAGAAGCAATGTATTTTGCATTGGTTTTACACAAAATGCACGGGCATGTGCCTTTTGTATTATGAGATTTTCTGGTATGGCACACTGTCAGACAGTGGTCTGACAGAAGTAGGACAAAAGGAGTTAAACTTTGTTTTATTTTTGCCAAAATTCTCCCGTAATGACAACTTGTGGAAGTTTGGGTTGGCTCCCTGCCAGACCCAGCTGCTGGCCACACAGACTCCCCCCTCCTGAGAGAGAAGAAAAAAAGTACCAAAAGAAAATTGTAGTAAAAGTATATATATACATTCACATATATTACAGTTGTATACAATTAAACACCATGAATATACAGAACAAGAATGCCAAACAACCTCAAAAGGGAAAAAGGGGGAAAGGGGAAAGGGAAAAGGAAGAGGGACAAAAATGGGTAAAAACAAAACAAAACAAAACAGATACACACACTCGTAAACTCAGGGAAAAGCTCAATAAGTAACTAACACAATAAATTCTCACCTAACTCCCCTCAAGAGAAGCAGTTTCTCCACCTCCGTGTGTCTTTCGGACAATGGCTCTCAGATTAGGCCTCAGCTCACATAGATAAGAGCGAAGCCGACACACCAGGACCTGCTGTCCTCTGAACACCCTAGAGGAAGAGAGGGAGAGGAAACTTTCCTCCTTGTCTTTATATACCCCTGATTACATGAAGGAATGGTGTGGAATACTTCCTTAGCTATAACCCTGTTACCAGGGAAGACCTAGACCAAAACCAAGAAAACTAAACCACGACACAACTGACTCTCTTGGCTTGCAGGTTCACAAAGCCATGTACAAGGGCTCTCTTCTTTGCTTGCAGTAGGGGCTTGTGGCCTTGTTTGTGTTGAAGATCTACTCCTTAGTAGTTTCTTGAGAAGGCAATGAATGAGAAAAAGCTGTTGTAAATAAAGCTGATCAATACGTGCTGTCATCAAAATATTTTTCCAAGACCACTTGTAAATGCTGCAGCTTCAGCAGTCTGTGCTTCAGCTCCTGGGTAAATGTATTAATAAATCCTTAATTAATATTTGCATGCAGTATCTCAGGTTAGCTGTGAGGACTGAGCAATGGAAAAGAGAGTTGTATCTCATCTGACTTAATGGCTAGTACAGACTAGTTACATGGCAGTTACTTCATAGCATTATTCTGCTTTATGTTATGTGAAATTGCCATTAATCTATACACATCCATTGTAAATCTAAGAATAATAGCACAGCCTGGCTATCCTCTTGTAATGTGTGTCTTCAGATCACAGAGAAATTCCATAAGTTAACTGGTTTTGCTATGTGACTGGCATTTTTTTTGTTCTGAACTTAGATAATGTATTAAAACTAGTCAGTAGATTGTTGTTAGAGGGAATTTGGTACAGCACAGAACTAATTATTCAGAGTATCTCTGGGAATGTCCCCATTCAAGGGCTCAGTACTGAAGGTGGGTGAGTGGTTGTGGGTGAAAACTGGAGGCATGAAGTCAGAAATGATCTCAGATACAGTGACTGTGTCTGTCTCAGTTTCTCCCTTAACAAGGTAAAGTTGGAGACATCTCTTCCCTCTCCAGCTGGAAATTTAACTTCAGTTACATGATTATATAAAGCTAAGCTTGCCAGATCTGGCATTGTGAGTGCTGGTGGATTCATTTGGTCCAGTACAGGGGGAAATAACCCAGACAGACAGGAGGCCTGAGGGGAATAAAGATCTCAGGCTATTGCTTCAAGAATGATGCTCTGGTGCCCTAATTTATCATCCTGTCACTTGTGCAGGAGCCTGGTAAGAGACAGTGGAGGCAAAATATTGTTGCCCAAACAGCTTAAGGACAAGATGTAGGACTCAGACACAATAACCAAGCACAGGCATAGAAAAGACAAGAATTAAATGATTCCCCTGTTTTAGCACCATGATTTCTGTTTTCATCTCTGAAATGTCCCTGCTGGTCTCAATGATATACCTCATTTTTTTATCATACATTATCTTAGTGCTTTCTCAATATATTTCTCATTAAAGACTCTAACCTGAAAGGTAATAATACTCCCAGATTTATAGGTAGTTAAGCACAGCCTTTAAAATGCTTCCATTACCCAAAGTGACCTGAATTTATGGCTTGTTTAAACCCTAGTGTCCCTTTCCCTGAGAATTCTGGTTTTGAAGTCCTTCATAATGGATTTAACTTCAAGAGACAATCTTTATGACAGAAGAATATGACAGAAGTCTATTCCTCCTTATGGAGGAGTTTGGTGGGAGGTGTGCTCAGTTCTCTCAAAGGGAACTGGATGGGGTCTGTGGGACCTGTGTGCAGAGTAAAAGCAGTGATGCAATACAGAAAGATTGTCAGACTCTTGCAGTAAAATTTGCATCTTGCTTGTAGGGTTTCAATGCATTCCTACAGCAGTTTGGCTAATGATAATGTCTGAAAAGCTCCTTCTCATGATGCAGTTAAAAGAGTGAAGCACATTCTATACAGAACATAACACTTCTTACATCTTCCTTCAAAAACCAGGGGTGGGTGGTTAATGCAATGAAGTGTTCCTAGTGAAAATTAATTGAGGGTCCTAAAAAACTATACAGTTAACACACAAAAGACTATAAGAACAAGATCTCTGGCTCTGTGTTGGTGTAGCATATGTAAATAACAGAGGATGTGAAGATATAGGTAGCTGTCCTTCATGTTACATGTATGAGTGACTTTTCTGAAAAAAAAAAAAAAATAAAAAAAATAAAAAAGGCTATTAGACATTGCAAAATTGCAATACCTGAAAAACACAAAGCAAATCAAGAAAAAAAAATTACCATGGCATATTTTAAAGAAAATCTAGTTCACAAAGTGTGAAAACTGACACATACTTTTGCAAGTGGTGACCAAGTATAATGTGGGTTAGGGCCTTTTATGAGAGTGTCCTGTTCTAAGGGTAATATTCAATAAATACCTGTTTCTTTTACGACAGGTGCAGCCATTTCTCAGATAAATGTCAATAGGGTAAATGTCAAGCTACCTATGGATAAAGAGGATGTGACTCAGCCAAAATCCTGCCCACAATCACAAGTGAGGCTGACATGCAAAGGAAGCAAGCTCCTTGAAAAACACTGGTTATTTTTACTTAGTTGAGAAGCAATATTTGTTCACTTGTGTCAGAGCTGAACCAAAATCCCAAGTGACTGTGTCATTGATGATGCTCTTTGCACCCATTACCCCAGTTATACAAAGCAAACAATATACTGGTGAGGCTAGCAGAGCCTTTTTTTACTCCCATATTCAGGGTTTTTTTGAAGACGAATCAGAACATTGGTGCAGACACATACCTGATGACCTGTGATATTCACCTGAGAAATCAAGTGAACTTAAATCCCATTGAACACAGTGCCATGCAATTTGAGCAGAAATACCTGGCATGAAAATATACAGTCTAACAGGCATGCAAATGAAGTTTGAAAGGGGAATAGTATCAAAGAGGTTAAGAGATCAGCTGTCTTTTACTGGCCTGCCTTAATTTACAGGGCATCATCAACAAAATGACTTAGTTCTTACCAGTATTATTTATGGAAATCTCAGAGCAGTTCAAATGGCACTAAGGGGTCTTTCTTGTACCTTGTCTTCCCTGAAATTTACACTTGCATTCAAGTTTTGCAGATAGTCTTCCCTTAATGGCTATTTACCCAACTTCATTCTCTTGTATTTGGTTACCTTGCAAGGCATTACAAAGAGTGAGATATTTAATTCTTATTTATAGCTACTTCTTAATTAGCAGATCACCTTATGCCAGTACTCCCTTGAGATTAGTTGTTTAAAGAGATAAGTACATGTTAAAAAAAAAAAAAAAAAAATATTTCTAACTTAAAACCAGTCAGTCTCTGTCTAAAAGTATTTTGTTTATTATGTGGCAGGTGGCAGATCCTGATGCATTTACTACATATTTAAGAACTCAGGAAAACAAACCTTCATTTCTTTTTCTCTAGTCTCACTATGATGTCAATAGGCTTGGAGTAGACTATGTAGTAACATTTCCTATTTCCTTTATATGCGGCTTTTCGTTTTTCTGTCATCCAGAAATAACTTAAAAAAAATTCAGAAAAGGTATCTACAAATTTGGGAAGACTGCTGAGTCTGGATTCTCTGGACTACCTCTTGTTACTTGATTGCATATCACTATTTTTACTGGTTTTACTGATATACACTGGTTTTAGTGTGTGCTTACATGAAAGACCACTGGAAAGAGACTTTCTTTTATACAAGTTCACTGGCAGGATTATTTGGTATGAAAAGTATTAAAATTCATTAATGTGGTTAACAGCTAATGCTGTCATCCACTTACTCTGAACGGAAGGTTTCTGAATTTGTTTGTACACGTCTGTTTAAGACACATGTTCTGTCTACAGACAGATCAGAAAATATTCAAAATTTTCAGGTTCATTTACCTTGAAAATAAGGACAATTCAGCCAAGAGTTGGAATCAACATCTCCATTCTTAAAGCATGTAGGAGATTTTGTAGAAGTTGAGGCAGGATGAGATCTGCGTCAGAAGAGGGAAACACGTGTGGAAATCTCCTCTTCCCCCTTAAAATTATGGAGATTTTAATGTTTTTTTGTGACTGCACTCTACAGTTGTGGGTTTTTTTATTATTTTTGAAAATCTGTTTTTGTTTTGGTTCAAGAAAAAAAATTAAGCAAGAAACCTTAAAATTTTCAAGAGAGAGACTTGTTGCAGAAAACTGTTTTGGTCCCTTAAACATGTTATTCTGAGTTATATCATAAAAGCACTTTTAAAAGTATCCTTGAAATCAAAGGTCATTCTTAAATGAAAAACTGTCAGTAAGATACATTCAAAATCAACTTTTTAGATATCTCTGGAGTTTCCCTGAAGTGTTTAAAAAAATTCTTGCCAAAACTGCCCCCACAAAACACCTAAACAAAATATTTTTAATTTTTTTCTCTGATATCTGGAAATTCCAGGCTGTGATTTCAAGTCCTAGTTTAAACTCATGAAAATATTTACTTTCTAGGCTAGGAAAATTCTTAATATATTTTTATTAAGTGATGGCTTTAAAACTTTATTTTTCATACAGAGTTTCTTCAGTAGGGCAAAAGATCTTATCACGGACCCTTTCTGCCAAGCCAGAAATCTCTGGCAGGATTCCAGTTTACTTTGACTTTTCACCTGCACCTTTTTCTACAATCTGCTTCCCAGAAGCACTTGTAAACATGAGGACATGACCGAGGAAAACAGTAAGTTTGATTTAATGTGCTGGTTTGGGCTGCTTGGTTATCTCAGTGTAAGTGGGTGGTTGTTCGTATTTCTCTCCGAGTACAGGGTTTTCCATTTATCAAAGCTCATTTTATTGCCTTCTGTTCCGGCTGCTTTCATCTCTATGGCACCCGCATGTTTTGTTGAACTGAGTTTTACTTTTTACTGCTGCCTGCAGATTTGTCCATTGGAGTACTTTGAAACAAAAGCACGGATCATGGTATCTGAGAACTTGTTTGTAATGACAATGTATTTTTATAAAAAGTTTTACTACTAGCCACCAGCAAACATTTGATCATTATTTCTTTAAAGAATAATACCAAGAAACATTTCTTACTCTTCTGGTAGCCAACTTGTGCAATACTGAAGATGCTTTTAATTAGACAGAATGCACTCCTGCCTTGTGTAAGCATTTGTTACAAATAAACCTGGTTAATTAGCTGGACTATACTGATGCAAACCTAGAAAGTGTATGTATTTAGTAGGTTTTATATTTATTCTAGTTGTTTATAAATATAAAGAAACACTGTCATTTTCAGCACTGTTTGTTACCATGCCAGAGTGATGGGGGCTGTCATCATTTCTGTGTGATATTTCAGTATTTTAAGGCTTATGCAAAGCATTTGTCAAAGTGGCACTTGTTGTTAAAGACAAGCTGAGCAATACTACATTTTTATGTTAATATGAATGGGGTTGCCACTGGCAAAACCCATGCAAACAGCCAGAGCAGAGAAAGCCTTGAATATTTGAATTAGAGGTGACTTGTGCCTGTTAGGAATGCAATGAACACAAATGAATTCAATTCCCCTTTTCCTTGCAGTACGTCCTGTCTTCCTTCTGGCATTTTGCACAAAAGGAAGGCATTTTCCCTGTCTGTACACAGGGAAAGAGAAGATGCTGAGAAAGCAGACCATGCCAAAGCAAATCTAGAAAGGTCTATGGTCTGAGCTGTTGTCCCTTCCGCCCCTCTCATTGCAGAAAATCTTTGGTTGCAGAAGCTGCTTCTTAGTCAGCTCTAGTCCCTTTGAATCCCACATTTTCTGGAAACTGGAGCTCTTATCAGGTGTCTGCAATAGCTTTCTTGTGCATTCCTCTCATTGACAGGTCTGCAAATACAGCTTTTTTTTTTCTAAAGTGAACACAGCGCCGGTGAAATATGTCATCATGGCATGTAGTGAAAATGAAGCTGCCCTGGTCACCTCCGCCATTGGTGTACCCCTGAGGGCACAGATAGCGTGTCTGTCTTGCTCCACAGGTTCTACCTCCCTTCATGCTTCTGGGGACTACTGTTAAATGGAGTTTCTGACCATCCTGAATGTGTGGGCCAGGGCATTCAAACAGAGGTAAACACTGCAACTCTACATCACTGGAAGCCAGGTGGGCCCACACATTCAGGATTCAGACTGGAGCAGACACTAGTGTAAGATCCTCTGCCTCAAATTTCACACTACTGCTGAAATTCTCTGCAACTGTAATTCATGACATTTTTGTCTACCTACCTATTCTGTCTAACTATCTCTCATGCCTGATCAATTATTCAAAATAGCTATTCAATTTCCCAAAGTAAAATATTTCTACTTCTATTGCTTTTTATATCTCTAGCAGTCTAATACTTTTCCAATGCACCACCATGAATATTGAGGGAGGATAAATGTGTACAAGTTCTTGTAAGGTTACCCCCCTATCAGCATGAAATATAAGTCCCTCTCCTTGCCTAAATCACATGGACACTGCATCACATGCTGTTCAATGAGTGGGTGGTGGTGGGGAATGAGAGTTTAGCTAATACCTAATTCATTTATTTTGGATGAAAGCTCATGGTAGCCCTAGGTAATCTGGCATTACATTCTCTGCAAAAGGAAGACCACAGTTACCACTGAGATTAGAGTTCAAGAAGTGTTTGGACAATACTCTCGGGCATATGGTGTGACTCTTGGGGATGATCCTGTGCAGGGCCAGGAGTTGGACTCAATAATCTTTGTGGGTTGCTTCCAAGTAAGCATATTTTGTGATTCTGTGATTATGGAGCTATTTTCTGTTCAGTCCTGAGTGATTGTTCTCATAGTTGCCGCGTCCCACCGGGAAAAAACAGGAAGGTCCACACCAGATTAGGGTCGAAGCAGGAATGCACGTTTATTGAGGGGCACATGGGACTTATATAGGGTCGGGGGTGGAGGGTTCTAGAAGGGAGGAGATAAGGGTGAAGCTAGGGTGGAGCATGACACAAAAGGAAAAGGGACGAGGGACTGCGACATACAAGGGAAAACTGGGGAGTGGCTAGCCTTATAAGGTGTTGATGGATTGCACCACAGGCTAGCCAATAAGAAACTGGGGATTCAACGACTAATGAGAACAATTGAATAATGCAAAGGTAATAATTGCCATTCTAATATAACAATTACATACCTATGCTATTAAAAAACTTTTTAAGCCGTAACTCAGTAACTTGGGGTCCGCTTCGCACACATTGAGTCCAGAGCCAGTAGAACCATTCCTTTATGGCAGATTTCTTATGTTCTGTAGTCTTCCCAGTGTTTTGGTCCTTCCATTCAGCAAAATCCATTATTGGTTCCCCCACACATAGTGCCAGTTGAGGAAATAGAAATTATTTTGTTTGATTACAGACAGTCCCCAAACAAATTCTGGAAGTGGATTAAAGAAGAAAAGTCCAGTTAATGCTTTTTCTCTTTTGAGTGTTTTTGGTAGTGTTTTTCGTGGTTCAGCAACTATACTCTTCATCACTGTCTGTTTCACTGGTAGCAACACTTAATGGAATTTGTGTGAACCTAGTCATGCTGTTTTTCCTCCATTTCTCCATCATCTTCACACTGAGTGTCTGTTTTTCATCTGACTGTTGAAAATGGGAATACTTGTGTTCTGGTTTTTATTGGCACGGATTCACCTGCTGAAGCAAGTACTGAGTCAGGACCATTTTCTGAACTGAAGAAAAAGTGACCCAACTGTGCTGTAGGCAGGAAAGCAGTCTCTTCTGGGTTTTCTCATGCACAGCATATTCCAGAGCCCAGTTCTGCTGCAAGTAGGCACTTGGATTACAATAATCACACCTGTCAAAGTGGTGTGGAAGAAAGTACCTCTGGAGTACTGGAATATTTTTGATAGTTCTAGCTGGATTTCAACACCATGGGAACCTATGAAAAGGCCTCTGATTCTCAGCAGTTGGGCTTGAAAATTAAGTTTTGATGAGTACATGAAACTCTGAAATAAAATAGTGACTCCTAGCAAGGCAATGCTGAGTTGTCCTGCTTGCCATTGGTTTGGAAGCTAGCAGAGACACCAGTCTTGGCACTGAAATGCATTCACATTTTCTCCCTTAAATGTGTTGTTACAGTCCATGTTCAAATAAATTTTAATTTGTTTGCTTTTGTTTTGTATTTAGATGCTTGTATGATCTTAAATCTAATAGATCCTTTCCATGTCAGTAACAGCATCTGCATTTAAAGGTGGAATATCTCTTGAAGATAATTTTTTGGTGAAGGATTGGAGATAGACCACAGAAATAAATTGCAAATATCTTTGGGTTTGATTTTTTTTCATCTAATGCCTGCATTTCATCTGAGTGGAAATTCATAAAAATCCCATTAAAATTGGTTCCACTTTAAAATGTGCTGTAAGACTAATTCTGACAAAGTTAACTTTTGATATGCACCTATTATGATTTATAAAAGATAATAAAAATAAATTCCCTTGTATAGTCACTATAAACCCTGGAACGAGATGAACATTACATTTGATACAGATACATTTGATACAGTAAAAAAGGCAAGGACTCTATAAAATATGTCTTTTACTTTCACTTGGCTACATTTTCATCTGCCTTATAGGCTGACATAGTTTTTTGCTAATATCTTTCTTGGGGAAAAGCTGAACTGCTAATAATTTGTCAGACTAACTAAAAATGAAAGTTTTCAGTGATTTTCCACCCCCTGCAGTCAATGAGCTGAAAAAAGATTTATTTATTCAGGAGAAGAACCTAGACCCTACCAGCCTTCCTCTTTGCCATAAGTTTGTGAAGAAAAAGCCACACAAATCTCATTCTTTCAGGTAAACTCCCATTATGGGTCTGAAGAGGTCTGACAAACTGCTCACACCAATGCTCTCATCTTTAAAGAACTTGCTGTATCTGTCTTTGGACAGAACAAATATTTGAGAAGCAGTCCCATGCTCATCACATCATTACTGGTACAATGATTTTTTTTCCCTCCTAAATCACTGCTCAGGAGAACCTGTAATCAAGAGTTTGTTGCATATAATCATGCTGAATCTCTCCCCTTCAGCTTAGTTTTGAGTAGTTATAGGAACCTGTAACACTGAGAACAAATACATCTCTGCTGAAGTGGTCTGAAAAACAGACACTGAGTCCGGATTTACCTGGTAAGAAAAACAGTGAAATCCGAGTTTCCATATTGTAATAAACCCTGATGACTTAAAGACTAAAAGGTTTGGACCTCCAACAGCATTAAAAGGCCTGCATCATCTGATAAACAGAGTATCCAAAGGCAACATTTGCAAAAGCACCTCAGTAATTTAGGATGCTGAGGCTGACTGATTTTAAGATTTATCACAACATATATTTGAGTGATTTGTCCCAGGTGCTGTATATAGATTTTGTAGTAGTAATATGAAACAAATAGAACCACATTTTTATTCACAGCTTGCTGCTTTATGGCTCTGCAGCCATATTCATTCACTTTTTTGGGAAAAAGAGTCACAAGTAGATACACATTGCCAAGACCTGCCTTAGTTTTCACACATGGTACTGTGGAGATAGCTGGCCCAGCAGGCCTCCAGCCCAGTTTTGCGTGAAAGTGTTCTCTTGAGGAAAAAGCATGCTACAAGGATTCCTTTTTCTGAGGAGACCCAACTGAGAAGAAACTTTACTTATGGGAAGTTCTGACAAGTGTAAGCTTCTTGTCGGGTCTTTAATAACTTCCAGATAATGAATTCAGGCACTCCTGACTTCCTTCCTAAAGAGAAATCTGTTATCTATTTTTGTGACTTAACAATTAAAGGGTTATTTAATATTAAAAGTCTTTTTAATATTAAAGGTATGTTTATAACTTCAGAAAATGCCCAGAAACTTTGCATATTGTTTTAAACACAAAAGAGAGCACTCCATTCACATGAATAATATTGTAGCTAGAGATGGTTGAAAACAATGAAAAGAAGCCAGAAAATACTTTTAAAGTCAAGGTGACTTGAATTTCACAGTATTTTGTCCTTTCTTAATTTTTTTGAAGGTTTTACAAAGTACCTTTTCTTCAAACCTGTTTTTGTTACCAACTGCAATAAAATAAAGGCTATCAAAAGAACAGAACATACCTTTTAATTTCTTTTTTCTTTTGCCATTCTGTGTATTTTAAAATCTTCTCCAAATTCCAAAGTGACAGAAATACAGAAAGCATTGGGGTTTTTTCCCTTCTTTTTTTCTTACCTTGATAGTCTGTATTCATGCAAGTTACAAGATATTTCATACCAATTTCAGGCTGGCAGAGAAAAATACTAAGGGAAAAATAAAATCTAAGATGAAAAAAAGAAAAAGCTTTTTGTCTTTTTCATATATTAAATTCTTAAAATGAAGGCAAGAGGGAAATACATGAAAACACCAAACTTTTGATATTTGATTTTCAATATTTTCAACACCAATGAAAACCTGGAATATTAAAAGCAAAACTAAACAAATGTCCTAAAAATATTTGATGTGCTTCTACAATCACAGAAAAAGGCACTTTTGGTCTGGCAAATGGAGCTCGGGTAAACATCTGGCTGACTTCAGTTCAAACACACCCATAATGGTAAATCAGTTCATGAGAGGAGTATATTTGGCCCATGAATAAGAGGTGTTAATCACATGTCCTCTGTTTGCTTCAGGCTTTTCATAGGAGGTATCAATCTCATATACAGTAACATCACGATTTTGGTTACTAGGGAAACTGGTTGTGAATGGCTGCAACTGTAGGCTCCGAGTCCAACCAGGTTTGTTCATCTTCTTGCATTTGGGCTGTCTGAGCGATCTTGTAATATGATATGTTTCATAAACAAATGGTTTTTATTCTCAAAGAGCCAATATACTTAGCAGATTTCAGTATTTTAAAAATAGCTCTCTCACTGACACCCAGTCCTTTTACTCTGTGGTATCTTGAGTACTTATCATTGATTGAATAATGTAATTGAGAAGGATCAAGGTGTTTTGTTTTGTTTTTGTTTTTTTTTTCCCCTCCCTAATATTACCATTTATTTATTGCCATTTTACATACACCCAGGGTTTTTCTTGTAAACTGGAAAAACTGCATGTGAAGTGTTTTCAGCTTGGGAAA
>JAWWTY010000088.1:25821561-25849915 GCA_035222235.1 Margarornis squamiger | reverse complement strand
TGCAGGCAGGGCTTTTCTTGGAAACTGGAAAAACTGTGTGGGAAGTGTTTTTAACTTGGGAAAGATATACTGCCTGGGCCAGCAAACAGGGCTGGGACTAGTGCAGGTAGGAGTGGTACCAGTGATACCCATTTACACTTTTTCTGGATTTGTCAGTCCAGCTGGGTCACACACCAGCTTCCACCCAGTGAAGGTATCAGGAAGGTGGGTAGTGGTGGGGAAGATTAATGCAGAAGAGAAGTAGATGAAGTGGACAAAAACCTCTGTGTTTCAGAAAGATTTTAAAATCGTATCCTGTACCTATGCTTTAATCTGACAAGACCTTTAAAAATGTACAAAACTCTCAAGACAAACTTCTTTCAGAGTGCTGCAAGGTCCAGATACAGTAGCTTCATGTGTGCATAGGTTACAGGGAAAATGCCAGCTGTTTTGATGAGGCAGCTTTAAGGTTTGTCTGTGTCACTGTGGCAATGAGAGCAATGCCCAAGGGTCTGGCTTTGAGATCTTGTCTCTTTTTATATGAGGTCTGTATGAAACTTATAAGATTGTCAAGTCTGGTCTAGTGGAAGGTTCCAAGTTCACGGCAGGGGGGTTGGAACTAGATGATCTATAAGGTCCCTTCCAATCCAAAGTGTTATGTGTTTCTATGATTCTCTCATTCTATAATTCTAAGATGGGCTTGTGTAACTGTACCCTGATGTCATGGCCATCTCTAGGTTTCATCTTATTCACACAATTCTGAACAGGCTAGCTGGCCAGGTTGATTTGAATTGTTGCCCATTACAGCTCAGATGTGCTCCCTAATCAATCCATATGACAGCCTATGCTGTCCAAGATGAGTTCAGTCATCCCCTTATGTTGCATTTGCACAAACACAACATTGACTTGATGGCTCTTCAGTCCCACTCCTGGGCCCAGATGGAATGAACTTCTTTGATCTTCTGGCACATCAGAGATGTTCAACGTCAGTCACAGCTTTCTGGAGCAGTGAATGAAATAAAAAAAATACAGTTGACATTTTATTAACTTGAAGGATTATACTTTCAGCAACATTCTAGCAAATAGTTTATCTATGATGTATTATCTGTTACACCCATATTTGAATTTCAATACTCATCAATTCATAAGCAGAAACAATTTCAGAGAAAACAGGGGTGGCGTTTATCACACTATGCTGTTAACCATTGTAAAGAAAACAGACCAGCATTCCTATTCTGTCATACCTATACTCTCTTTTTCACATTACAGTCTCTTGGTGGATAGTTCTGCTCATGACTTCTCGCAAACTTTTGTCTGCACATAGAGGTAAAATTACTTAACCCAATGCTGTTGAGGGTGTCAGGTCTTTCAGACACTTCAAAGACCAGTTCTGTTTTTCTTGTCCTTTGAGTTCTGAGTGGAAGCTTTCTTTTCCTGAGTGACTATGTACTGTGTGGCACAAAGTAGGTGAGGGGTTTTAGATAACTCTGCCAATATTAATCCCCTCTGCTGCAGTTTCCTCTTTCATGGTGCTGAGTGTGCTCTATTCTCCCAGTGGGCAGTGGGCACTGAGTGTTCTGACCTGGGGACTGACTCCCACTCAGTGTTTAGCGTTGGTGAACTGGCAGGCATCTGGATCTCTGGTTCACTTATTCTGCTAGGAACAGAGATGTAGAACAAGCTAAAAGTAAATAATGACATAGCTCATTTCTTAATATCTCATTTAGCTTTACGGGGGAAAGCAGAAAGGAAAGAAAGCAGGTTCATGTGATTTTTTTTTGCAAATCTTGCAAGCTAAAAAAGGTAGTTGGTATTCCTCACAGTATTTTCTGATATGTTTCCGATAAGTTTCCTCACACTTTTGTGATGAGTTTTTTCCTGCATCGTGGAAACATGAAATCAGAGTAACTTGCCTGTGTGTACAGACATGAAGGGAAAATCTGCACCACACCTCCCTCCCCCTCCCCACCCCTTCTCCTTTTCTCCTTCTCTCTCTAGTGCAGAAGACAGAAATCAGAGAAAAAAAACATTCAAAAGAAGAAGCAAACAGCAGCAAAAACAACACAGCAGGAGGGCTGGGGGGTAGCAGAAGGCTGAGCAGGAGAGAGGGCAGACACAGAATTCAGAGAACAGTTGCAGGAAGACTTACATCCTAGAGCAGCTTTGAAAGAAGCATTTGCTTAATATTTAACAAGTTAATCACTGCATGTTAATTACTGTTAATGAAAAGATTAAAAATAATAAAAGCATTTTATCTCATTCCAAAATAATTAGCCTTAATAACTTGTTTGTACAGCACATAGAAAGAGATTTTGATGGAAATCCGCCCAACATCTGTGTATACATAGTGTATATAATAGCAATAGGATCTTGTAAAATATCTGACAGATGTCGGATCATCAGCCTTGCTGAGACTTTTACAGGGTTCCAGGGCTGTGAGCACCAAGTTATTCTGATTTTCTGCCAGGTTTGCAGGTGCTCATATTTCTGAACTTTAAGATCATCTCTGCAGTCTCCCTTAGGTATGTCTGTTGTGTCAGTCCTGCTCTATTTCTCAAGAAGTAGAAGAGATGTTAAGAGACTTCATCAGGATGAGTGGGGAATTAGTTTTGGTCTTGGGATCTGCCTACCTGGCACCTGTGGCAAGATTTATGCAGGTTTCCCATCCTGCTTGGCCCATGTGAATCACAAGTTTGAGTAATAATGCTCTTTTGATAATGCTGTTAAAGAGTGTTATTGCCCTTTGGGATTGTTGTGTAGTGATTTAACTGATATTTAAATCAGTTTCTTCATACACATGGAAAAGTGTGTAAAGAGTACTTACTGTTGCTTGTATTCAGTCATTACAGCAGTCAGTAAAATCACTGGTAATGCAACCTGAGTGATAAAAGTGTGAAGTGGTTGGGATTTCTCATCCAGGTGACTTGAGTAATTGAAGAGATCTACAGAGAAATTTTGCTGAGTAAAAAGGGCCAAATATTCTTAACTTCATTATAGCTTTTATGCAAATGAATGAATAATACAGGTATTGAGAGGATAATGAGCCTAGGTGAGTGTCACCTGTGAAGATTCCTGATTGAATATCTCTGGTTAAACGATCCATTTTTTGATGACTCTGACTTGTGTGTTTTTTGCCGTCTTGGCTAATGCTGTAGAATAGGGCAGTCTAAGTCATCTGAGCTAGCACTGCTGGCTACCACCCTGACTATTTATCTACATTTAGCTCTTTCAGACATGAAAGGGATGCAGTCTTTTTCCACTTGTTCTTCTCCTTAAAATGCAAAAGCCTCCAGTGATAACAGTGTAAGGAACCTCTCCACAGGAAATGGGCATATATTCTTCTGGTTTCTGCAGGCTACGCTGAATGAGCTGCTGCTGCTGCAGCAGCAGCATGTGATTAAGCTGGTGTAGTCTTTGTGTGGGAGGAGTCTCATCAGTGTTGCTCCCTTGCAAGGTGTTTTTGGGTGGAGATGTTATCTGCTGCACCTGGATAAGAGACGTAAAAGCCTCTTAAATAGTAGTGGTCATGGTTAGTACTTGTAGGAATGAGCAGGATTAGGGCTGTGGTGATGCTGCTGCCATCTCTGTGGTGCTGTGAGGATGCCTGGCTCAGGTCCTCTGCTCAGTCTCTACTGAGGTTCCTAGGCTTTGTCTTCTTGGGCACTGCTGCAGCCCAGGCCTTAGGTGGAGTTCTGGTGATCCTGATGTTCAAGAACTACAGCTACTTATTTTGGCAGTCTTACTTGTCTCTCCCTGGTTGGCTGGCTATTGCAGCAGCACTTATCTTGCTACCTACTGGAGTTATGGCTGGTTCTATTTCTGTTAAGAGCTCCCGCTATCAGCAAGGGACTCTCATGTACTTGCTGCTGCTCCTTCTTTGCCTAGAAGTGTCTTCAGCAGTTCTGGCATGTGTCTACTCTATTAAGACGGCTTCTCAGCTGGAAAGTGCTATGGGTTACCTTATCTATCAGCACAATGTGTCATGCTCCCAGGATCCTGGAAGCAGGGCTGTGGATGTGATGCAGAGGAAGCTGCAGTGTTGTGGGGTCCACAACTACACAGACTGGCTAAAGGCAACAACTAATTCTTGGCATCTTCCAGCTCACGTACCTGAAAGCTGCTGTAAGGAGAAATATTCTCAGTGCAGGGGGCACTTAGGCCACCTAGAGCAGGTTTCTCAGGAAGGCTGTCTAAAGAAGCTGGAAGACCAATTGCGTTTTGTCATGCTGTATGTGTTTTGGTGTTGTACTGTGCTGAGCATCTTGGAGCTGTTGGCTGGTGTCAGCAATGGCATCCTCATGAGGCATCAGCCATTCCATGACTTCCTAATTCTGGACTCGTATACCTTTTCATAGGACTGTAGTCACTGGCTGCTTTGCTGAACCTGCTGCATATTTCCTTGGTTTTGTACTGCTTTGCACTTGTATGGGAAGGCTAATTTAAAAAAAAAAAAGTTTTCAAGAAAATCAAATTAATTGATCACTGCTGGATTTTTTTTTCTTTAATGTCATGATATTAGATCAGTTCTGTCACAGTTCTTTTTCAACAAGTGTTCTGTGTCTGAAAATCTTCATTGCTGGGGATGGGTCTTTCTCATGTGCACACATGAAACTACTGTAAGTGTGAAGAAAGCAGTAAGGAAAAGCATATCTTGCTCATGGCAACTTCTTTTGTGGTCATGACCTGAACTTTTGGATGGAATTTTTTCTGTAGTATAATCTTAAAGAGGAATTAATGTGCAGATTCTTCTACCTTCAAACTTGGACTTAATGCTTTGGTTTTTCTGTAAGAATCCTTTTGGATAAAGTTTAATATATATCTTTTTCCTCCTTGTTTAAGAATTAATTTACTCTTCAGTGGAAATATATGTCAGTTTTTGAAGTTGCATGAGCATACAATCTAAACACGTTTGACAGCAACAGAGTAACTAATAAGATGACACGCAGCAGGCGGTAAAGCAGTCTTGGGAGTTGCTCAGGAACAATTCCCAAATTAAAGAGGAAGCAAGTCTGTCTCTATTTATTAATTTATTTCATGTCAGAGCAAGGAATGAGTCAATTATTTTTGCTGGAAAAGTCATGGTGGGTCATGTGTACTTGAAAGACAAGAGCGATACACTGCTTTTTCTTAAGGTATGCCTGCCCTACTCTTACTAAATCCTCTTCTTACCCATTTTGTGTCAGTCTCATTCCAGTCTGTGTGTGCTGAAAGGGTCTAAGATAGCATATGGACTACTCACATGCTTGTTTACGTCAGTGCTACTGGTGTTTAGAGAAGTGCTGGTAAATGCTTTGCTCTACCTGAATTGGACTGTGAAGTGGTACTTGTACATATGTGCCTGTTTGGGAAACGCACCAAGCATTGCTACTGACATGAGAACAGGAACACCATCAGCTTTAGCCTTGAGTAAGTGTATGTAGTGAATCTCCACGGCCTGCAAGCACACTGCATTAGGTTTTACCAGACTGGAAACAAGAAAAATGCCTGGGTTACAGAAACTGCTGGACTGGACAGCTCTCTTAACACTTCAAGTAATAGCCAGCTAATTCATTATTTCTCTAGGTTTTGTACAAAATTTCAGCTATGTTATGACAAATTGCAGTCCCTGAGTCACCAGATATTAATTTTTCATGAGGAGAAAGAAACAAATCAGAGGACATATGTCAGTTCTTGTGTGTTAATTACTGACCATGTGAAAATCAAGCATGAAACGTACTGCAGGGTTGCTTCATTTAAAAAAAAAAAAAAAACCAAAAAGAAAAAAAAACCCCAAAAAACCAACCCAAAACAGAAACACAGAAAACACCCCAAAGAACTGTCAAAAAGCCACCCCAAACAATTAAGGTATTGATTTAGATAGAGGAAAATAAATAATTCATTAGGCATCAGTAATTGTTAAAAAATAGAAGGTATGTTCCAAAGTAAATAATGGAAAATAATTCTGCCTTTGAGTAACATAATAGAAGGAAACATTTCTTTCATATTGCTTGACAGGGGATGCATGTAGCAGTGATTGAAGTCTGTCTAGTTAAGAACCACAATAAGCGTTTTGTGGTACCCTGGACCATAAATGTTTTTTAATGGAAACTTATTGCTATGATACTACAAAGACGAAGTAAAAATGAAGTGACAGCAACTGGTCCAGGAAGAAAGGGTTTGTTGAAGCAAGGAAAGTGGAGGAGTGGAGTGAATATAGTATACCTTTTTACCATCTTCCATTATTGAGGGAGATATTTTTCTTCTCAGATCTTACACCTTACAACTTGTTTCACAGTTTCTGAGCCAGAGTCTCTTAAAGTGGAATGTGCATATTTTTCATCACTAAGTGGAAAGTATTCATTTTAAGGTGATTGAAGAGAGTTACTTATGTGGATACCCTCATCTACTCTTCAGTCTGCTAAAAGTCGAGGTCATGCATGTTCCCTTTGCTCTTACTGAACTAAGAAAAAGATAAGATAAATAAGAAATAAAAGAAATCTCTGTGCCTTAACTATATGAAATAACATTTAGTAGTTATTTTTCCCCCTCTGTGGTAGGTGCATCTCTAGAAGAGTGGAGCTTAAACCTGGTAATAACTGTGAGGATGCAGAAACAGACATATTACAGCTACAAATGGTTACTAGTAGAGATTTACAAGACAAAACAATAGATTTATTACCCCCTTGGCACTGAGCACTTTGATTCTGAATAGTTACTTCTGGACAGGAATAAGTTCTTTTGAAATAAAACCAGTACTATTTCTAAGCAATTGCACACTATTTGTGTGTTATAAAAGACATAAATCCTTGGGTACTATTGCAATCTATACATTGCATGCTTCATTCTGAAAGGATCACCAGATGTTTTTCATAATCTGAAAAAATGAGCAGCTGCTTAGGAAGACAGCAGATGATTTATGGTCAACATTTCTGAAAATTGTGTTGCTTTGGATTTGCAGGAGAGAAACTGACGTCCAGTAGAAAGCTGGAAATATATTCTCTGATTACTCTTCTGCAGAGTTTATATATATATACAAACGTGTATGTGTGGGTATGTGTGTACATAGCCCATATATTCCATGAGTGAATTGGTGATTACAGTTTTTGTTTCTTAGAAAACAAGTCAGAAAGGTAAAATTATTGCAAAACAGTAAAAATCATTATTGAAGCCTTTCACAACTGTCTTTTGGTGTTTCTTTCTGTCTTTTTTATCTAGAAGTCCATCTTTTTATTTTTCTTTTTCCCTTAGTGTCAATGATGACTTAAATTAACTCTGAGTACAATAAAATTCAGATACTGAATTACTAGTTCTTCATCAAATCTATTGTCTTTTCAGTTTAAAATTAAAATCTTTCTCACAAATGCGAATTAAAAATATGTGGGCTTTCCTAGAAAGTGATTGCAGACTCAATCCCTAACTACTTCACATAGATATTGTCAAATCACTTAAGTTACTCTTTGATTGAAATTATAGCTTTTATAGTCTGGTAAGTTTTTTTGGGTGGTTGTTTTTCATTTTTTTTCCCTCTTTCCCTCCTCTCCACACCAGCCCCCTCCCCTTCCCTGTACAATTGAACCAGTAGGTTGTAGTGTTATGCTATGTATTTTCTTGAAAAATTCAGCTTGCAGGACTGGCTAATAAGGAAGCTGAGAAAAGAAATAAAACCTAACTCTTAAATCTCACAATACCTGCTTAGAAGATGACGAGAAGCAGCCTAATTTTTGACCTAAGAAGTACAGAAAATGAGCCGAACTACTTATTCAATTATGTCAAATGATCAGCATTCACTTATTAAATGATGTAAAGTGAAATTAAATTAGAGCAAGTAAGTGATTACATTATGTAAAGCAATTTTTAAAACTGGGTAACATGATCACCCTTCATTTATTACATTAGGTTCAGAATATTGGATATTGGTGCTGTTATTAAATTCATGGAAATGCTTATAATGATGGACTAGTTAAAACAGAACTTGCAAGTGAAGTCACTCCTTTCTGTGCTTCCTTTTCATTACTGACTGTACTGCTATTTCTTACAAAATGAGGGCTGACATTTCCCTATAACTTTCCAGGAATTATTCATTCTATAGGTAAATATTACTTTTAAACATCATTTGTAAGATGTCCAAAGCAGCAAAAAAGGGACCATCAATTAACCAGCTTGGTAGTGGGGAGGGAAGGGGAGAAAATGGGTACTAAACTTACAAGCTTGTAGGAAAGATGCTAACCCATTTTGAAAATAAAATACTTTTATACTTTTCTACAAGACTAGATTTTCTATTTTGAAGACAGATAGGATGAAACCATCACATTTGATGTTTACATTGAGAATTTTTTATAGTGGGAAAATAAGAAAATGTGATCCTTTTGTCCACACACAGAGGTTGAAATTGCATATTATTCTGTTAGCCTGTTTTCTCATGGTTATACTGGACTAAAGAAAAGAAGCATTTTCACCATATCTCTTAAAATGTCCTATTTGCTACTCAGCCATTCATGTTGTAGAACTGACTTGGAGGTAATAAAAAATACTAGAACTAGGATTCATTATTAAATGGGCTTCTTTTTTTTTTTCACTGTACTTAGTGAAAAACATTTATCTGAGGACTCAAATATCAATTTCTTGCTGAAATTCAGGTATTTTATTGCCATAACTTTTTACTGTCTTAAAGAATGTGTTCTTACTGGGTTAGTCAGGTGCAAAATCCTTATGAGTCCATAGAATTCTAAAATTGATGTAATTGGGTAACTTTATGCTGATTACTTGCAGAGCTATATGGGAGAAAACAGCATTCCAAACTGTAGTTAAGAGTTACTGTGCAAGTGGCACAAAACATTATGCATATAGTAAAGGTAACAGATTTTAGCATGTCTAGAAGAGTTACTTCAAGTATTTAGAGCATATTCCTTGGCTGAAATAAGTGTTGTGTTTTTTTTTCTTTTTTTTTTTTTTTCCTTGGGTCTTTCCCTGCTCTGCATAGGATTTTCATGCAGAGGCAAGCTGGCATGTCTTGTGAGAGAACCTCTGTCATTTCACTTAAAGAGTTCATTTTCTGTCCAGAGTAGTTTGTTTCGCAACTACTCTGGCAAGACCACACAAAGACAAAATAGGAAATTAAATAGTGTTATGGAAGAACCAGTGACTGTTGGACTCTAATTGAGGAGAAAATAGTGAGAGAAATGAGTAATGCAATAGTGTGAATACAATAGTGACAAATATGCAAAGTAAAAAAATGGAAAACAGAAGCAGTATTTTTATCTCTGTGTCTCAGTAATTATGGCCTTATAGTGCTGTTAATAACTTGAGCTTAAAAAACTCACCACAATAAATTTTTGAGATTGTAGAACACTTTTTTTAACCTCTTGCCATAGCAACTGCTAACATATCTAGCCACAGGCTGCCTCTTTAATTTAGTGGGGATTGAATTTATTAAGTTCCCCCAGAAATTGTTTTTTAAAGCTTTGAAATGATGAGCTTCAATATTCCATATGAAAAAAGTATATGTAAATAATATTTTACATATGTCAAGCTGTATTTTTTTTATCTTGTAGTTTGGAAAATGGATCAGCATGTGGCAGATAATTTGTAAAGTGAAGTGTGAAGTGTTTGTAAGTACCTTGTTTAGTCTCGTATTGGGCCAGAGGGCAAAAAATTAAAAAGAACAATGTACAGTAGGCATGAAGAAATATTGAAACTAAAACTAGGTTTATTCAGTGTATATGAACAATGACAATGAAATATGTAGGCTATTAAAGAAATATATTTGAACAGTTTCAATACTTTACTGCCTTGTTTTATGCAAATTTACAGCCATTATTATCTTCTGGCCTAATTAGAAGATCAGAATAGACTTAGCAATTGATGACCCTAAATTAATACTATGTAGTCGTATCTATAAATTAATTCCATAGAGCATATTTGCAGTGCCTTGTATAAAAAGGGGAAAATCTGGATAGCAAAAGCACTGCCACTTTCTGAGCTAATATAATCTCCAATGGCAGCACATTCTTCTGAATGAAGGACACTGTCATCAGTCTTATCTAAGGGAAGGAAAAAAAAAACCCCACAACCAAAAACCAAATCAACCTCCCACCCCAAAGCCCAGCTTCCCTCCAAAAACCAAACCAAAACAAAGAAACCAACCACAACAACAAAATCAACAAACATCACCCCTCTCCCACAAAACAAAACAAACCCAAAAAGTAAAAAAACAAAACAACCAAAAAGCCCTCAAAACCAAAAACCAGTAGAGCAAAAAGCCTGGGTGACCACTGCACAGGCAGTGGAAAATTTTAATGTGGATGTGGATTGAAATGATACTCTTGCTCAGTCCACCCAGGTAATAAGGGCCAGAGAAACCCAGGCCTTGCTGACACCACTTCTCCTGCCTCATTTTTCATTTTTTTGGCATGTGATGGCAGCTGGTGCATGTCCTCTGAGAGCTGTGTGTGAGTATGATAGCATCTAGTATGAGTAGTGCCCCTTCCTTGGTGACACACAGTCCTGACTCCTCAGGGCTTTTCGTCATTCCCTGTGTTGAAAGGTTTTCCAGTTGCTGTTTACATGAAAATTAATGGTTTAGCCATCTGAGAAGTCTGCTTGAATTTACAAGTTCTGCTTGAAAATGAATGGGAACTCTGCAGATAGGTTTAGGCAGAAGCAAACCAAGTCTCATTAATAAGAATAAATTCTTTAAAACTTTTCTGACCAAGCAAGACCATAAAGCTTTGTATTTTATATAGGGATGTCAAATACCTGAAGAAAACATCTATGGGCAAAATACTCCCAGTCTGATAAAAGACAGTGCTGAAAAGCTGCTGTGCCTTCACACAGCACCTGTTAGGTACTATGGTACTCTCTCCTGTAATCACATTAACATAAAATTGGTTTCAACTCTAAGTCCAGATATCAGGGGACAGAATCTAGCTGTGACTTGCTGACCTTGCTGAGTGTCCTTTCAGACCAACTGCTAGCTTTAGTAACTGGGCTCATGATACCATACAATATATATGGAGCTGCTCAGAGTGCAGCAAAATGAAGGACTGTCTTCTGCTTTGCTATGTGCTTTACTCTGGGATAAGAAGAAAGAAATCTCATATGTTTCTTCATTAAAACAGAGTTTTCATCCTGCATTAGCCAAAACTCCAGGGAAACAACCTTTCTCCACCCTTAATTAATCCAGAGAGTGAACAGGAGGATGACTAGACAGATGGGACATAATTTGAGTATGGAAAAAATTGTCATCTTCCCTCTTTAATTAGTGTTATAGGATGGCTCTCTTCAGATATAAGTAGATATGACAAAGATGTGTTTCACATATTCAAGAGGGTAATTAAACTGCCACATGCTCAAACCAATATACATACAGATCTGATTAAAAAGCTGACTCTCAGAAAACAATGATGGATGAGGTTTTAATGCACACGGGTATTAGAAAAGCAGTGAGAAGGGATTGCTGTGAAATGAATTGCTGCAGTTCTTGGCTCTAAAGGAGAAAAAAAAGGAAAATTTATTAAATTTAAAAGAGGAGAAAAGCTATAAGGAGGCGCTGAAGACACAGGAGGATGAATTGATACTATATAGTTTAAAATAATGCTTTAATTATAAAGACAGAGGAGAGCAAGCATGCAGTACCAGTCGTCAAACCAAAACATATATCTCTGAATAGTTATGCATTAAGCACTGTGCAGGCTACTTTTTCACCTTCAGACCACATGGTAGCTCCTCAAGAAAAGGTGGTAAGGTTTGTGTACTTCTGAAGAATGGTTTTAATATTTGCATACAGACAAGCCAAAAGGAAACCTAAAGCCTTCATATGTTCTAAAAGGTCAGAAAACTGGTTTTGGGTTTCTTTTGTTTCTGTATTGCTGTTGAGAGTTTTTTCACCTAGCAGTAAAACCTTGATCCAACACATTAAATAATAAAATTGGGTAAAAGGATTTCTAGCGTAGGCAGCAAGATTTGCTGACTGAATTCTTGCTTTAGTCTGCTTTCCTCTGGGGAAGTCCATGTGGACTCTTGAAGACACTGCAAGAATAGGTGCACAACGGTAGAAGCCTGCAGAACTTCCTGAGGTGGTCTGCATTCTCAGCAGATACTTTGCCCATCTGCAGGTCTATCAACTGCTACAAGCTGATAGGAGGCTTTCTGAATGCTGCTCGTGAGACAAACCTTGAAGTTTTGTTTGGCATTTTGTTTCTGTGTACTGTCACTGTGCTGGCAGAATGGCTGTTGTGACTCAAAATCACAGAATGAACTTTTCCTAATTGCACTGAGGTACCATGGAATTGGTGTGTTACTGCAACACTAAAAAAGTCGTGGGATGAGCTTGATAGGCAAGAGAAATAAGGGAAAAGAGGACTTAAATGTACTCATGGTTTCCTGTCAAAATATTGAATAAATCTCTTTGCATATGAGAAAGTTAAAAAAATAACACCCAAATGTCAGTTTTGTTGCTTTAGGGAAGACTGGCATGCCAAGTTGGGTCTCAATCATATTGTTCTCCATTTTCACTCTATCTGTTAAAAAAGACACTATATCACAATAAAAAGCTTGTATGGAAAACAATGATGCAGTTGCTTTATCTGTGAGATGTAAAAGAAGGCAAAGCAAATGATAAAATTTTTGCACTTCCACAGATGCTTCCTCATTCAGTTCTCTTGGAAGTTTCAGCTTCAAATCTCACTTTTTCTACTATTGTGAATCTTGTTTCATCATGCCAGTTAAGCAGGTAATTTCATTTTTTTAGGTGAATACCACTCACCGGTAAAGAAATATTGTTTTCTGACACATATTTATCTTTATTGTTGACTTTGTACCTACAAGCCTGGCAGCAGGGTCCAGCTAATGTCCAACTTTGGCAGTGCAGAATGACTAGATGTTGTTTTTCCCCATAATCTTACATTTTGCTGGATTATTATAGGAGTTTCCAGATTTTTTTCCTTTATTTATTTCTTTATTTATTTTCCCGATTTGGTTATACAGTTACATTCTGATGGCAAAAATGGCCTGACACTTAACATATCTGAACCAAATGGAAATCAGTATCCATTAAAGTTGGAGAAAGGGTTAAATAACTAAAGTAATACAGAAAATCCCAGAAACCTGCTTCACACTGAAATTTCAACTCCGGTCACTCAGCCAGCAGATTGCCCTTTTATTTATTTCCTGCCACTTTCATTATGATTTATTCTTCTCTATATAAATAATCTCTGTACTGTACCGGGGGAGGCATTTAATTTTTGTGAGATAGAAATCATTCATTTCCTGCCAATGGAAGCTCATAAAACAATATATTGACAATTACAGCTGGCTGAGCTGGTGATTATGAGATTAATTATTGTTGTGAGTGATGGTGTTTAGCTGTTTTAGGTTTCCAGCTCTGTTATGTTGGGCATTTTCTGGGGACAGAAGGCATCTGTGCAAAGAGTGCTGCAATGGCTGTTGGACATGGGGTCAGGCCTGTGCTAAGGACTCACAGCTCTCCCCCAGATGGGCTGGGGCATGATGGCTTAGCTCTGGGATTTGCAGCCGATGGTTTCCTGACAGATGACATTTTGTGAAAATGACTCTACCACAATTTGGGTCAACTGCTGTCTTTGAAAAGCAATCTCTGTGTTTTATACGCAGGTTGAAGGCTATTTTGACTTTTATTCACAGTAGGTTATTCAGGGTATCCCACAGGTAGCAGTTACAGGTTTTCCCTTGCTCAGCCTACTCAGCAGACTGACCTTGAGGCAATGTGCCTCTAGTGCTCAGTTATATCACATGCTCTGTGCACCACCAGACTATGTGGGCCCAGGATGCCTTATGATGAGCCCTTTCTTCTGTGCCCCTTGTCATTGTCCTTGGAACAGATAATTTCCCAGAGCTGCAGTATGAGATAAATATGTACAGAAAACATGACACAATGTCCCAGTGAAAAATCCAAGGACTTTTTGTGTTCTAGGTCACCTCTAAGAAAATTACATTGTCATTTCAACATACAGTGATTGCCCAATGATATATACCCTTGAGTGGAAAGGAAGTGTTTCATGAAATATATATATCTCTATATGTGTATATACATCTATGTATGCCACAGACCTGCCCGGGACACAGGAAGGACTATTCCACACAGTCGAGGGTTGTTGGTGAAATGGCCATTTACCAAACACGGACGTAGGCTTTTATAGGGGCTAGCTAGAATGGACTAGAAACTGGGCGTGGTAAGGGGAGGAGTTAGGGAGGAGTTAGGGCGGTCTTGTGACAAACAAGGAAAGTGGGGGTCGGGCTGCACCTGATAAGGGAAGGTAAGGGAGTGGCCGGCCATATATGGTGCAGCTGCACTGCGCCACCGACCAACCAATGGGAGCAGGGGAAAACGGCAACCAATAGGGGAACAGTAACTAGGGAGAAGTGAACCAATCAGAACATTTGAACAATTGAAATGTAATTATTGCTATTCTAATACATAAAACTTCTATCTACTCTCGATAAACTATAGAACTGGGGCAAACTCGTCGAATCCTGTGGACACTCCATGGTCCTGATTACAGTGTCTCTCTCAGTGGGTCTCATTTCTTATTCTTGTTCCTGTTTTCTTTTTTCTTTCGATTTCTCCACCTTTGGTATTCCCTCGATTGTTCCCTGACATATGTATACACAAACACACACACACAGGCGGATATGTGTATATATATATATATATATATGTAATATAAAATATATATAGAACAGTTTGTCAAGGGTTTGAACTTTTAATTGTATTTTACTTATTGTATTTTAAACTGGTCTAAATGTTAGAGTTTTTGCCATTTCTTTTCCTTAATCTATGTAATTTCCAACTAGAGCATCACGAGATACATAGTTACCTATTAGATTTTGTTAAGGCTGTCATTTGATTTATCAAAAACTAGTTATGATGAGATTTTATTGGGGAACAAAAGATGGGGAGGATGCCAGAGAGCTCATATAGCAAGACTGATATCTGCAAATGGAGTCAGGAGCTCTAACTTGTTAGCTGTGTAATAAATTGATCAAGTATACAAAGGTCCAATTAGAATTTATTGAATTCAAAAGCAAGCGGCAGCAAATATACAGCGCTGGGCGTCCGCCTGAAGCTCCCAGCTTCCAAACGTGGTGGAGCACCTGTAATGTCCCCTGGCCCACTTTTATACCTCCCGGTCTCCCTCGGCGGCTCTCCAGTCAGAATCTATTTCGCTCTCCACGCTTCTTTGAATCTTCCAATGACAGCTCATTTTGTTCCCGCCTTGAGCCTTGCTTTGTTGCTGGTGGGGTTCTTCTTTCCTTTTTTATGGCAGTGGTTCAAGATTGCCAAGTCATAGCAATTCATAGCTTTTATCATATTATTTTCTTTATGGCTCCCTTATTATTACAATTCATAGCTCATATCACATTCAAAGTTCAACACTTTAAAAAGATAAAACAGGGTAAGTTCTTAGCTTGACATGCTATAAAACTTCAATACACTTTTACAGAACTTTTACAAATTAATATAAAAATCTTTAACTCTTTATAATGCAAATTTAGTGAACAGATATTTCATTTATCTATTACAGCTGTTTTTATATTGGCTCAAACAGATATACATTAAGTGTCTGATACTTTAAACGGGCAATGCAAGAGATAGGGAATAGTGTTAATGTTAAGGAAATACAAATTAACAATGAAGGCAGAAGAAAATATCATCCCCTCCTCCCCTAGCGTCCTTTTTAAGACTGCAGTTGAAAAACCTGTGCAAATACTTTGCCGTTAGCAGCATTTATGAGAGATCTGAAGGTCTCTTAGGGGATGACCAAGGCTTTCTTTAATTTTTGAAGTGCTTGAATGCTGTGTGGAAAGCCATGAAAATCCTTGGTTGTCACAATGACAAGTGATGTTTTACATATGCACTCTACCTAAAGTCCCATGCTAAACTATGTAAAGTGATTCAAGTACGATGTGAGGAAACTGACAAGAGTTCAGCCTCTGTAACTAGTCCACAGCAGATGTTTTGCTTTTGAACACTGCTGTTGTCAGATAATTCTTTTCACAATCTTGAAGAATTCATGCAAATGCAGGTCAGATTTGGTGGTGTTTCTTTTCTTTTCTTTTTTTTCTTTTTTTTTTTTTTGTTTAAATATGCTTTCCTTACAGTTGAAACATTTTCAAAACTGAAATTTGGCCTATTGAAAAAAAGTAAAGAAGTGGTTTCAGCTATTACACCTGGCCTTAGTTTTCTCAGTCACTAGTTTGTTTTTTTTCCTGTGAGCCTTCAATCTGATTGCTCCCTCTTCTGAAAAATATTTTCCCATTTTCAGTCACAGGTGAAAATTTCATAGAACCTGTAGAAGAATGACAACCAAGTCCCAGTTACTCAAATGATGTTTCAGTGTGTCTGATTCGGCCCTTTCAAACTCTCATTGTAATTCCTGAGTCTGTACTGGGGTGCATAAACCTGTGATTTGGATTATAGAATGGAGGCCTATGGATCTGTGATATGGTGTGGCAATGCTGCACATATAAAAGCAAATTTGATCCTGCACTGCCAAATGAAAAAACAAGAGAGAGCAAAATAGATTCTTTGACTTTGCTATGAGCTTGAGTACTGCTGTAACTGAAGACAATGCGCAGGCAGGGGTGAAGATTTTATTTAATATCTCCATCTGAAAGGTGCTTTGCCCTAAGGAAAGAATTTTCCTGGTATCTCTCCACTTTAGTTTTCAACCTTTAAAGGTACAGTTCATTTTTCTGTGCAAATATTATGTAAGCCAGAAATAGCCTTATTTGACAGAAAATAGTATTTTCAAAGTTGCACCAGTTATGGCAGAACAGTTTTTAAGGAAGAGCAAGAAAGAAATTTACCTTTGTAATGTTTAACCTTATTCCAGAACATCACAGTAGAGTGGGTTACAGTCTCCCTTCCTACCTCAAGCCATATTTAACCAGGATTAAACAACATTTCAAATTGAAATAAAATACACTTCTGTGAATACCCAGTGTTTCCTTTCTAATCTTTCTGATCAGTAAATCATATAGCAATAATTTGCCTCTGTTAATCTTCAGTGGATGTCCTTCTCATCTGAAATTGCATGTTTCTGAACAAACACTAATAAGGCAATTTTCTCTCATCTGGAAGAACAACGCTGGAAACATTTCAGAAGGGAGTGTTAAAATGTGGCAGATTTTGGTTATGACTGAGCTGATCTGTGTTCAGTGGAAATATACAAATATCAAATACTTTCTCTGAAATGCTCATGGTTTAATATTGGCAAGGCTGGAGACAGGGAATGGTTTGGCAGGTACAGGAGGTAAAGAAGTTGGACCAAAAGCCTTTGATGGCTGTGCACTGATCTTCTCTCTCCTCTGTGCTACCCACCATGTCTTCACAACCATCTGCTAAGGATGAAATAGGAGGTCAGTTTTGAAGGTGCCAAATAAATGTTGTTGTATTTACAAGTAGGAGATGAAATGTGATATACTTCAATATTTTATCTGAAGCTGTGAAATGGAATATCCTGTCATCAAATTCATCATCTCTTCCTTTGTGAAGAAGAGCAATTTCAAAAAGAAATAGAAGTATTTAGTTGCATTATAGTCTTTTCTTACAAAGTGTTTGGTTTAAATTTCATATTTGGTCAAATGTGAATAAAGGAACTTTCTTAAGTTAAATAGCACTTGTCAGTGATTTACAAGTACTGAAGTCTTTGTGAATTGATTAATGATTATTTTGTTTTTGACAGTTGAAGAAACCCTGTTAGTAACAGATGCTATCATGAATTGTAAACAATTCAGCAAAAATGGGGGTATTAATTTATGGATTACTTCCCTCCTTGGGTAAATTGAGAACAATAGTATTTTATGGTGAACTTGGTCAATATATATTTAGGTACTCTGGTTGAACTATTTTCAGAATACCTAAGATTTGGTGATTGTGGGAGAGGATATGTGAGCTACAGCTCTCAGCTGCAAAGAGACAGTGTGGTAGAGAAAAAAAAGGTGCATTTTTTTTCTTTTTAATTTTATAACTTTGATTTTATATATTTCCATGATGAAAGAGAAAACAATATTATAAAGATGCCATAATTCTTGACCATATCACCAAATCTTAGATCTGCTTAATACCATGGAAACCAGAACTGTCACAACATCAGCAAACAGCTGGGAGCTTCAGAAGAAGCTAGTGTATACAATGTAAAATACGGCTTTTAACTGTTTTATTGATCTTGACATCAAAATATTTTACAGAAAATTAGAGCCATTAGAAAGATATAAATAACAATGTAATTTAAATCTTTAATGCTAAACTGCTTATTTTGCAAATTAAGTTTCTAGAAATAGGAGAAAAGCTTTTTTCAGGATCCAGTCGGTGGTGTGGCAGAACTAATCCTGTGCAGATTGTGTGGCTGTCCAAATGTGTGTCCCAGTTATCAATCTATGCAGCAGTTTGGTTGCTTGCATTGTTTTGAGAGGCTCAGACTATTTTATGATGGAGCAAAAAATTCTTCAGCTGAATGACAGCTGTAGATTTTCAATGCCTAGAGGCAGGATACTGAATACTTTGGGATAAAACTACTAGTGGCTATGGCATATTGTCTTTGGGGAAAGATTAAGAAAGGTCCCACACATCCATGTGGGCACCTACAGGACACCTACAGGACAGTGTGGAGGGGTGTCTAATAGTTTGTAGGTGTTTCACAGCATTTTATAAGGGCTAGGGTTGCTGGTGTTGGTCCTGAAAGTATAGTTCACTGGTTGTTGGCTAGATGTATATTGGTAATAAACAGGTGCTTCAATCCTGATTTAATTATGTTAATGTAGTTTAAGCTTTGTGAGATGAGCAGTTTTCTTCTGTAATATATGTGTGTGTATGAGTGTATATATATTTGTGTGTGTATAATTTCTGAATTTGTTTGTGATTTGCACCAGCTAATCATATAAAGTCCAAAATTACTTCCTAACTTTGCAAGCCTACTACCTTTTTTGTAAAGATTTCTGTTTCTAAAGGAGTTATCAGTATTCTTCTGTTTCTTCAAATGCCAACCCACCTGTTTACCCATGTCTTTCTAATAGCTGGATGGCTGAAAGTAAATGTGCAGAACTCTGATAATAAAAATGTTTAGGGATAAAACTTATTTATTCAGCATCTTAATATTTCTATGGGTTAAATACAATTTTCTGTTAGCCTTGGTAGATGCTTCTCAGCTTGTAAACTTACCTACTTCATCCTTTAAATTTTGGAAATGTCCTTGCATTTAAGGAGAGAAGATACCCAGATGTCTGTGTGCTGGTCTCAAGTCTGACTCCATGTGCAGTTCTGCAGCCAGAGGAGATCTGGTGTTGGTTGTGGATGCATGGCCATCAGGTTGCATGAGGACTCCACGATGAACAAAATTTGAGTCCATTTGGTTAGTGTACAAACCTTTACTGCAAGTGTGATGCAATTTAAGCTCTTTTTTTGGAAAAACCCAGTTTATGCCCCTACTGCCTTTCTATTTTGAGAGACAGAGTTCACACTTTTCTCCCACATTTGCCATGTGGGAGAAAAGAGACACTAAGAAATGCTTTGCAGCCAAATGCACCCATAAGCCATACAGAATGCAATTCATTATTTCAAATTTGTTGTGGTTCTTTTCAATTCATCTAACATGGGTTAGATGTCTCTTGATAAATGGAAGATGTCTGTTTCTTCTGCCTGGAAAACAAAGCAGTAGTCCCATTTGTTATTCTTCTGTTTTGCTTACAGCACATAGGTATTTAAGCAACAGCATAGTGCCGAAACAATGGCTTTCCTCATGGAGTTACACAGCATCAGGTTTTTTGCTGTCTTTGGCAAAGCTGAAATAATCAGTGGAATAGATTCAAACGTTCAAATGCTAAGCCTGTGTGCAACTGACCTGGATGTCACTGTGGACAGCTTACGGTGCATGTAACTGCAACATTGCTTCATTTGTCTGCCTTTTTTTTTTTTTTTTTTTTTTTTTGATTTTTTCTGAATGAGTCCATGATGGAAGTCCCTAGACTTGAGTGTGCATGAAAGAAATTACTGAAAGCTTCACAGCAAATGCATGGGGAATTTGTTTTAGATTCTCAGACTATTCAGCCAATCTGTACCTATATGCCTCATTAGTCAAAACGAACTTAAAACTCTTGGCACAAACCTTGTTTGTCTTGCAGTCTACATTAAAAAGTTTCAGTGTATGCTACTGTGACATATTATTTGTAAGACATCCTGTCCTTTACTGGCCCCTCAGAGCCTTTGTGAACAGTAGAACTAAACTGTGAACAGCATCACATATTTTCCTCCCAGGGTAGCAGCTTTTGTCTTGATGAGTTTGAAATACTTTGATGTACTATATAAGTCTTTGCTGCCTTTATCTACTCAGGCTTGCACATAGATTGCTATCCTGGTAGCTCTTGTAAATCCAATAAAGACTTCTACCATGTGCTGACATGAAAAGTAAATAGTGGGACCCTCTAGTCTGCAGCTTAACCCTCCAGACAAAAACAACAAAAAAAATCAGAGCAATATGGTTGTAATGTGGAACTGTTTTGATCAAAGACTGCTTTATGGCTCCTGTGCTCTGAAGAAAAGAATACCTGTTTCAGAGCTGCATGCAACAGCACCAGCACTGGAATCCATCCATCCTGGTCTTTATCCACCCCACAGAAATCTAATAAATCTTTTTATTATGTCCTGTGTTTGCGTGGTCAGACTCTAACCTCTATTTATAACTCCAAAATATCTATTTGTCTGAAGCTTACTTCATGTAGAGAGTTACTCTTTCTTATGTGGTGGCTATGAAAGCTGATGACAGTGCTTGTGAGCTTGCCGTGCAAGTGACATATAGGGGATTTAATTAACTCCATAACTTGCTACCTTAAGCAATCAGTGGTCCCCAGGTAGTGGTCTCCAGCCTGTGACTTTATGCTTTGGTGTCCTATGAGTTTTTCACTCTTGTTACAGCTTCTATAATTCACTTTGAAAAAATACCTTTGCTGGGGAAACAGTCTCTTAACATAAGGCTGAGCTGAGGACTTTTGTTTCCTCTCATTTCTTTCCCTCATCTAAACCCTGCTACTTTCTTTTTGCTTTTCTATTTGAAGAACAGTACACATGCTGGCTGAATGGTTGGCTGGCTAAGGCTTTTGAGGTATTTGCCACAAAGTCAAAGGAACATGTGGAAGTTTGTCTCTATGCCTATGTGAGCTGTCCTTGGGACTTTTCTGTTCATGGGGTAACATGATTTCTGTTGGAAGACTCAGAAAAACTCAAGTTCCTACTGACAAAACTAAGCAAATCCTTTTTACAGTTTCAAAACACTAACGAAAAAAACCCAAAACTCAAACCCACCAAAACCCACAAAAGTGTCCCCCAAATGTTTTTCCAAATAAGAGCCTCACATTTTGATTTAGTGACTTCCCAAGGGTTTTTTTGGATGTCTAGACTGCAAAACTTAGGATCCCTGAAATTTTTTTGGCTATTTCTCCAGCCCAAAAGCCACTACTTGTGCTTCTGGACTATTACTTGCACATAAAATCCTACCCATTTTGGGCCTGTCAAAATAATGCTTTCTTTTAGATAGCTACCACAGTAATCTTTCATCTTTTTGATTATATCTTCGCTTGTTGAGAACATGGATTGTAAGTTTAAGGCCAAAATCCTCAGTCCATTTATGGAATTCCATTTCTCTCCACGCATGATACCTATTTGTAAATACACTCAATTACTCAATAAAAATTTTTCATAACTTATCACATTTAACTGAGTTTTATTTGAGAGAAGAGTTGCTCTGTTGGAATAGAGTTGACTCAATTTGATGAATGTACATTGGAAATTAACCTGAGAAGTTACATAACCTTCATGGGATTTAAAGAATAACTGTTCTCACCTTGATTCATGAGGAGAACCCTGCAATTAACAAGCAGAGCACTTGCTAATTAAATAAACATTAAATGCTGCAGTATATGACTTCATCAATATTCTTTGATCATCAGTGTGGATAGGGAGGGAAGGCAGTTTAATGATGATCAGTAAGTAGTACATTTGCATCACAGGTGGTTGCAAACATAGATGACTGAATTATTTGTTGCAGACAACACTCACCAAGGAGCTAGCTCCTTGTTCTCTGCTCCTAGTGATTCACAAGCTTTGCTCACATGAATAGTGTCTGTTGAGTCCCATTAAATCCATGAGGGAAGGGCATTAATTTCTACAAATGTGTTTTACTATTGCTATGTATTTGCCAACCAGCAGAGCCTTACTTTATGGGCAATTCACAAACTGTTTACTTTGACTGTCTCCCATCAAACATTCAATGGGTCCACTTGGTCAACTTTAAGTGATGAGACTAGAACTTTTGGAGACAAATAAATGTGATTCCAAACTCATGTTTTGTAAAAAAAAGACATTTTTTATTGTAAAACTGAGAAGTGGCAAAAAAGTTAATCAAATTATGAAATATAAGTCAAATCTAATAGCTGTTCTATCAACAATGTTTGCTCCCCTTCTGGAGTGTTTGAACTTGTATATAACAACTCTGAGTGACTGGAAATGAAAGCGAACAAGCAAAAGTGAGATTTGTTGTGTTTTAATTCTGTAGGCCTAGATGAAAGCAGCCATTCTGCAGATAAGATATGATTGCAGTCAGTTAGTATAGTGAATGGATATTTACCTTTTATGGAATGATGTTTTTGTCAAAAGTAAACAACTTTTTTTGAAATAAGTACTTTTGAACACTTCTTTCACACTAAAAAAAACCCAAACCAGACAACTTCTGATTTTGACTGGACTTTCAATTTTAAACCAAGCAGATTTTCCTATTAACTCTTCCTCCTTTTTCCCCCTTTATGTATGTTTTTTTTTTTTTTTTTTTTTTTTTTTTTTAAGTTTGCCTCTGTGTGATTAGTTTTTTTTTTTAGAGGAGGAGGCAAGGCGAATACAGAGGGGAATACAGTCAACTATGGTTCCTCAGTTTATTCTCACATTCCCATGTTGGAAAGCTTATTGACATCTGTATCAGACTTAGCTTTAAGGCAAATGATGTCATCCTTTTCAGATGTTCATTTTAAGACATTTGTTTCATTCTCTTGACACTATCCAAGCACAATACTTAATATGTGGCAGTACCAAATATGTGTGTATAATGGCAAAATTACAACTCCTGTCTTGTTCTCAGTACCTGCTTTCTCAAAGTCCAATTTTTTTTTGTTGTTTTGTTTTGTTTAGACTGCCACTGCACATTAGACCTAGGAATGCTAAAAACTTTCAAAAATAACTTCAAAATCTATTCTGAGTTGTGGTGCCATATATTAGGGTTGTGTTGTTCCTCTCACAGACCTTTTCCTTCTTTGTTGGTTCAAAAGGGTTGACTATCTACTCTTTCTTGTGGTAGTGCACCTTCATAAACTATCCAGTAAAATATAACAAATCTAGTAAAAATTAATACCTAGTTTAAAATAAGAAAAGCAATGTTATTTAACCTCATGCCAACCTTGCAAATTTAATTTCTAGTTGTTTCAAAGATTCAAAGAAAAGATGCTGAAAGATGGATAGACCGGTACCTGTTAAGCATTATAAGCCAGTTGTAAAGTGCAACTCAGAAAGCTGTGAAGCTCTGTTATTCAAAATCTAAGATGTTATCTTGGGGCAAGTAGCTCTCCATTTGTTGTAGTTTCCTCCAAGCAAATTATGCTGCTGGTCTAATCTGTAAATTTATGTATTATATAATCTGTACAGATATGAGGCAACTACTGAGGTGTTGAAAATAAGCCTCTTGACCAACTGTAGTTAAAATCATGAAAGTAGTGTCCTGGTTTTTGGCCAGGGCAGAGTTAATTTTTCTCATTGTATCTGTGAGGGGGCGGAGTCTGCAGCTGTGTGGGTACACAGCATGTTATTCTGTACCGCCCTACATCACTGCCAGGGCTACTCCCTTTCGAGAAGAAGGTGGGCGTGGCTTGGGGCGGGGGAAGGGGAGGGGGAAAAACGTGGTAGATGGAGGCTCTGTCTGCCATTGTTTTTCATTGTTCTGGGCTTGGTGACTATTTTTGCATGTAAATCAACCTCTCTTTTGTATACAGCATTCTTGCTGTTACTGTTTTCTTATCTCATTGCTCTTTGTTTTAAATTTGTTTGTTTTAAATTGTTCTTAGCCTGTAATCTCTGTCTTTTGTCTCTCTCACCAGGAAGTGGCTCATGGTTTTTCTTTTCTGTTCATGGGAATAGTAAATTTGGGAAGATCACTCCTAAATATGTATACACACACACACACACACACACACACCCATACACACACACATATATAAAGGTTTATCTATAGATGTATATAAATGTGTATTATATATATTAAAGTCAGAAATTACTGGAAAGAGCACAGTTGCTATAAACACAGCTTTTCACTATGTTTTTCTTTTCCTACTTCTTACAGTAGACTGGGACAGGAGAGTTGCTAATGTATCCTGTTTGAGTATGTCAGAGTTGTAATATTTAGCCTATGACTTTAAAGCATACTCATACTGGAAGGTTCATGCACAGCTAGTTATTTGCCATTAGATTTAAGTCAGTAAATTCTTAGGATGACTTATTTATTAAGCGATTATCTTTCTAAGTTTTGAAAGAATTTGCTGATAAAGAAAACTGAGTTGAATTTAATTTCTATCATTCCTTAACCAAGCTTATATATTTTTTTTTCCCAACATCTTTTGTTAATATATGTCATTGTTCCCCTTGCTGAGTGAAAGTAAGCCATACCATTTTGCTGGCAGAGGCTCAGTTTTAACAAACATAACTAAAGGAATGACTTCAAAAAGGAACTCAGAGAAAGTTTTTGTTCCATTCTGAGAACTTAATGTTTCAGGAATGTACTGTTCATTTAGATAGTGTTTATTTGCTTTAAAACATTTGGTGGACAGAATGAAGGAAACAGTTCTGGAAGAACATATAATTTCTCTGTATTTGCAAATGGTTCATTGACCACTATCTAGAAATATTACTCATCGAGGAGAAGATGGCAATTCATGAATTTGATGCAGTAATAATTTGGCAGAAATTATTGTTTTTATGTAATCACAGAATATTCTGAGTTAGAAGGAACTCACAAAGATCATCAAACTCCAACTCCCGGCCCTTCACAGGACAGCCTCAGAATCACATCATGTGCCTGAGAGCATTGTCTGAGGCCAATTTTATGAGATTCCAAAGGAAGTCCATGCATCTCTACAGGCTTGGGGCAGAGTGGCTGGAAATTGGCCCAGGGGAGAAGGACTGGGGTGTTGAGGTGCTGGAACATGTTCAAAGAAGAGCAATGATGATGTTGAAGGGTCTGGATTAAAAATTGTCTAAGGAAAAGCTGAGGGAACTTGAGTTTGTTTATCCTGTAGAAAATGAGACTGTCAGAAGACCTTATCACTCTCTACAGCTGCCTCAAAAGAGGTTGTGTCAGGGTGGATGTCAATCTCTTCTCCCAGGCAACAGGTGAGAGGACAAGAGGAAAGGTTTACATTGGATATTAGGAAAAATTTCTTCACTGAAAGTGTGGTCAAGCATTCAAAACGACTGCCCTGGTAAGTGGTTGAGTCACCATCCCTGGAGGTATTTAAAAGATGTGTAGATGTGGCATATAGGGACATGCTTTAGTGGTGGACTTGGGAGTTCTGGGCTAATGGTTGGACTTGATGATCTTAAGGGCCTTTTCTACCCTACACAAAACCTTTTCTAACAACACAAAATCTCATATGGACTTAAATGCAGAATCCTTCATCTATGTAACTACCACATTCTTAAGTGGTCTTTTTACAGATTCTGTAACTGCAGTAGCAGGGCTCATTTTTTAATCTACTCAAATGCTTTTATAGAGCTTGAACATTGCCCAGCTTCCCACTATTCTCTTAAGCATTATAATCTTTCACTGAATAAATTAATCTTAGTAAGTACATCATATGCTCCATTAATATTTTTTTCTCTTGAAAGGATATCAAACCTTAATCATGAACACTAATTCATTGTTGTAGTCCAGCTAGCTTCCCAATAGTATGCTTGCTGTTCTTTTTTCATCCAATGGTTGATTTTTTTAATGATATCTCAAAAAGTCTGCCACCCTTACTACTTAAGCAAACTTTATATGCCATCTCTTATCAAAGCTAAATGAGATCCTAATGTGTAGAGATATTTTCATGAGTTTGGATTGTTATTTGTCCTTTATTATTATTACTGGTTTGACAGGAAGCGGTCTGTGAAGGAACTTGAAATCCTAATATACTGATGTGTATGTGACAAGGCATTATTTGTTCCTTCATTTGGGATGTCATAATGCCTGAATCAACATTTAGCTAAGCACATATATTTATATCATGTCTTCCAGAATCAAGAGGATACTATGTGAACTGTTTCAGAAGACAATGAAAATTACTTTTTTAGTTAATGCCAATGTTTTAAAAGCTAAAGATTTTAAAAAGTGTGCCAATCTAAATAATTAAATGTTTAATTCCTTTAATCCTGTAGAGGTGGTCCTTATTGCTGAGTGAAGTCTATGGTTTTTTTATTAAGAAAATGCCATAGCAATGAATGCAATGAATTCTACACTTGCTACTCCTTCAACAGAACTGAATGAAGACATTTTAATTCTAGAATATACCACAGATAGTCACTTTTTATTTTTGTTTTTTTTTTTTTAAAGACTCTTCATCTTGCCAGAACTACTTGTTGATGACCTAGCTTTCTTGGTTGATCTTTTCTGAGCAGAAGCAGGAAATTTCCATGAGTCTTGTTCTTGACTTGTCTAATTTAGTCCTCAGATTAGTTCCCTGAACATAATTAGGGATTTTACACAAGTCCAGGTCAGTACTCCCCAGAGTCACTTAGAATTTCTGCGATGACATCAGAGGAACAAGGCTGAGATGACAGTAGTCTCCTCTGAATAAAACACAAAAAAGGCTTGGGGATGGGACTTCTTGCTCACCTTTGCCTTCCTCTCTCACTCCTTATATTGTAACTCCACTCCAGAACCTAAGATAAATGACGCAATTCTTTCCCAAATTATTGTAATTTATACAAAAAATTCTCATATAATTAATTTAGAAATGTCTGACTAAACAAAAAAAAGCCTAATATTTAGCTAATTCAGAGCTTGCATTGATATTTGCTTGTCTATGTGACTCACCAAAATCTGTTCACCAAAGGCACAGCAACTTTAGCAGATTTGACCTGCAGTTTGCTAGAGCTTTGGAACTTAATTGATGTGCTCAGTAAGTGTAGCTTGTATTGTTCCTTAGAGATAGAGTTATCCCAGATTATCTTTTTTTTGTTTGTTTTTGGTTGTTATTGTTTTTCCAAGAGGTATCAATTGCTAGTCTAATGTATTTTCTGTTATAATGTAGAACTGGCAAAGTCTCTACTTTCAAGCAAAATGTTGTCTATAATAAGAAACACAGATGGGAGACACTGTATTTTTAGCTCCATAGTGATCAATGAACTTGAAATTTGTTTGAGCAATGCTTTTGCTTAGCTGATCTAAGCAAAAAATTGTATGAGTGTATTATATAAATAAGAAACTGTTCCTTAATTGTGCAGGGGAAACACCAGATTTAATGGCTTTAGAGAGTTATTGTATTAATAAAAATTTTGTATCAGGAGATTACTTTTACGTGTTATCTCATTATGGGTAAATTTATCACTTTTGGGGGGAGGTCTGCAGAATCAGAAGAAAACAGGACAAAATTAGTTTAATGATAGAACTATTTCATATATAAGTATTTGTCTTTGGAATGGTAATTGTTCCTAACTTATTCTGGTTTTGCTGTTTGTTTGTGTGATAGAATTGTTGCCCCTGATGTAAATGTGTCCCCCTTGTTGGGAAATCTGAGCAGTGTTTTTCTCAATTAGGCTCACAATGAAGTTGTACAATGGTTATTGCTAACGTGTGTCTCAAAAGTAAATAATCTAGAAACTGAAAGTGCAAATATTTGCACAGTGGGTAAGTTAAAGCATGTTGATAAAATACAGTTTCAGTTTAAGAGGTGTATGCTGTGTACAGAAGGTAATAGTTACCTTGCAAAAGGCAGGTTATGTTTGTTTATTACAATAATTACAAATGCAAAGTTCTATTGTTAAAACAGTCCTGAATTAAGACTATACTTTCCCTCTTCCATCTGCAGATTTTTGCCAAAATTTTGGAGTGTATAGAAATAGCAGGGTAACAATGGAACTGCCATTTTCCTTTTTGAACAGAATATCCAGTAATGAAAACAGACTACTGAATTAATTGATCCAGCTACATGGTCCATGGTCCAGGTATATAGCAGTTTGAATGGAAGCTCCTCACCCCTGCCCCCTCCAAGCACGTGGTGACCAGGAGCAGGGAGACCACACACCGGTGAGGCAGGCAGCAAAGAGGGTTTATTCGAAGGGTCACAGGCT
>JAWWTY010000088.1:25803877-25817378 GCA_035222235.1 Margarornis squamiger | reverse complement strand
AGTTCTCTCTATATTCTGAGGCCAACTTTTTACAAGCTTTATTTTTACCTCAGATATTGTACATCTTACCCCAACACAGGTACATAGTGATAATTTCTTTTTGTTTGTTTGTTTGTTTTGTTTGTTTTTCCCTCTCACCCAAGCTGTTGCACTTTGAGCTAACTATGCAGCTGCCCACTCCAAATGGTGAAAGACTAATTTCTCATCCCTTTGTTCCAGCAGAACCGTAACACAATTACCATTAACCTTATGACATTTCTCTTTTCTTTTAGATATTGCAGCTGCACCTTCTTTGAACGCAGATGAGGATTAAAGATTTATAGAGCTAACCAAGCCAAGTACTGTGAACTACACCTTGCATACTACAGTCCCCTCCACATGTACTGTGAACTACACTTGCATACTACAGTCTTCTCCACTTGTAAGCACAATTGTGCACAAAACACTGAACTTTGAATACTCTACTGGGTGTGACTACTCTTCAAACACCTTTCCTGTGTAAAGGCTGGCACCAAACTCACCAAAGTCTGCAAGAGTTTTCCCATCAGTTCTTAAGTCCTTGTGTCAGGAATAAAAGTTTAGTCCATCTTTTTTGAAAAACTATACTTACATGTGTGTATTAAAGCATCCTGTCACTTCCAAAAACTTTCAGAGAGCAACTGCTCTGTTACTTTTGAGGCATTTTTTTAGGCATGGGCAGAACCTGCAGCTGTTCCTGTTTTTCTTTTGCTTGAATAGTTGTATTCTTGAGGATGAAATGTCATAAGGTAAAGGATGATTTGACTCATTAATTTCTAAATTTTCTAAACGGGGTATTTTTCAGGTTTTTTTTTTAGTTTGGCCAGATTGTTTCTTCCATTGCATTTTTCTGCATTCTCTTTAAGCTCAAATTTTTGGCCTTTTCAATATGGTTTTGCAATTGTTTCTTGTCTTTATTTTCCTTTTTTAACCTTCTGTTGGTTTTGAGATGTTTCACAGAAAACTTGTTTCCTAATTCACTTGACTGTGGATAAGGCTGTGTTTTTCCTATTTCTCATACAATAGCATCTTGTTTCCACTCATATTTTCACAAACCTGGAATAAAATTATTTATAAAATAGAAGAGAAAACTATTGTCATGCGACTCAGATGAACCAGAGTTTACACACGTGCATGAAGCAGGTGCATCTACTGCATTGTATGCATCGACTCTAATCAAAAAAGAGGACAGTGGCACAAAAAACATATTCGTTTAATTCTCAGATCAGTATGTGTGATAGAGCGTGTGTTAAAATGTTGTAACCAAAGACTGGATAAGTCAGGAGTGAAACAAATTCAACCAATGACTGTGCTGCTGAGATTCATTCATTTTACAGCTAAGAATCATTTGAGGAAGATTTTAGTTACTGTTCTTTGCATTACTGGAAAACTGCAAGTCTTTTATAAAAAAAAAAAAAGAAAAAAACATTTGAGCTGGAAATTTGTTTTATGTTATCTAAGATGCTTTGTGGTGTATGAGCCAACAATCACATGTGTGTTTTTTGATTAATGACCACTGTCTCCTGATGGGCAGACCCATGAGAAAAGGTGAAAGAGGGAAGCCTGAAACGGGAATGGGATGAATGGAATCTCTTCCTTGTGGCTGGGATAACAGCTGGGGGCAATGGTGATGAGAGTGAGCAGTGAGGGAGAGGTACAATGAGGCAGGAGAGCAGGAGTAACGTGACATACTGGAAAGAGGCCCTGAGCTATCAGGGATTGCACAGAGGCCCAAAACACCATGACACATGAAGGGTGAGTGAGGATGGGGCTGCATGTGCCATGTGGAATATAGCCTTTCTGGAGGCATGGACAGGGCAATGTCAAATACCTTCTAAGCTGTGTCTTAACACCAGCAGTTCAGAGAATCAGTGACCTGTAGAAGAGCTATCAGACAGTTCAGTGTATGTGCTGTTCCTTCCTGGGGTTTATGATGACTGATTATAGTCAGTGGCCAGTGTCAGTACAATACAGTAAATCCAGTGTCAAAATAGCAAAAACCCAAGTAACCCTTGCATGCTTCTGTGTGATCTGTCACTGGAGAAATAGAAGTTATTTTTTAAGCTCCTACTGGATCTAGCTAAGGCCTAGAGTCCCTAAAATTTACAATGAAGAAAGCTGTATGACATTTTATGATCTTTGAATGACCTGAGGGTGAAGCCCTGAAAGCTTACCTTTGGAGAGTGTGATTTCATACCAGAGTATGTATAAGCAGAACATCTTTTGGAAGAAGAGATTTCCAAATATTTAACACAGTTAGTCTTCACTTTGGCTGCTGTAAATTGTGGAGGTTGACATATAATTAAAAAGCCCAGTTTTTCAATGTGTGTCAATAATAGTCAAACTTCAGGAAAAATTATGTCTCATAAAGGAAATGAGCTTGAGAACAGTTATGTCAAAACCAAATCTCTGTTGAATGCTATAAGAATGAGAACTATTTCCTGCTGAACTTAGCAGTGTTATTGAAACAGAGACTACAGAACATTATTTGCAAAAATAAAAAGTCAGAATCTTAAGCTGAGTATCATGGATCATTCCTTCCTCCCAGCCAGATTTGAGTTGGGTGTATCTCAGTAAACCCTTCGTCTGAGTTCCACTACTTGTCTCTTGTATATTTCTAGAATGCAAAAGTACTAGATATTGAAGTATAACACTTTCTAAGAAATCCATAGTTTTCAAATTCAGGATTATATGCTTTCTATATTTGAAATGTCTTACCCTTTCAGTATGGATTTTTTTGGTTTGTTTTTGTTTTTGTTCTTGTTCTGAAATGTGTTTTCTTGCCAAACATGTTTAAACCAATAGGAAGTAAGAGCAGAATTGTGGAAAGACAATTTATTGCCATTACACTTTACTGGCACTTTAAATGGTTATTATACTTGAATACTATTCTTAAAATACATGTATAACAGAAGCACACTTGAACTTCTGTCCGAGAGGTCCACTGTCATTCAGGAGGGAATATGTGTTTATCAGTGGGCAGTAACAGACACACAGCAGATGCCCACTTTTAAGAGCAAAGGTAACAGTTGAAAAATTATCTCTGGAAAATGCAGAAATAGCAGGGGCTCATGTGAAATGAGAATGCATTATGTGTGCAGTCCTTTTCTCATATATCTACTTTGCACTTGTTGACATGCTGTCTTGCTCTTCCAATGGAGATAGCTCCTAGGGACAACTTAGAAAGACCAGGATGATAAGTCATTTCAATACAAAAAACCCAACAACCCCTCCAAAAACCTGCAAACCAACCAAACCAACCAAACTCAAAAACCCACCACCAAACCCAAATCAAATGAAAGCCTCTGCTGCAAAAGGTTAGTTTAGCATTTGGTTCTGAATTCTCTAAAGCTACAGATCTGTTTGTTTGAGCTGTTCTGGCTTGACCTTTTCCAGTGAGAGTAGGAAGCTCACGTGAAATTTGGAGCAGAGCATTAGCAATCTGAACAAATGAAGGAAAATCTTGCCATGGAGATGAAAGGATACATTAGAAAGCTGAAAATGACAACTTCCTAGCAGGAAGAAAGTATATAATGATCCCATTTTCTTTCTGAAAATTTTGGTAATGACATAATCTCAAACAGGACAACTTTAACAGTAACAGCTGAAATTCAGGTTTTGCTGTGAGAACTTCTTACTTGCAGAGATTATGATGAATGAACAGTAGCTCGTTTATGACACTAGAAATGTCTCAAGTGTGTTTCTAAATGTTCTTGATAGAAGTTTGATGGTGTGAAGTTCAAGGGAAATGTTTGTCTAGCCACTGAAGGCAGAGAACATATAAACATTTGGTCTCAGGAAGCAGAAAGATACTTCTGTCAATCGCTTTCATTTTCTTATTGTGAACTTGTATTCTCATGTTTATTGTGCAACATAAATAGTGCCTAACTTAACAGCTTCTATTGCATATGAAATAATTTGAATAGTAAGTAGTTTGGACACATATGGCTGCAGAAGTGACTAAAAATATGAAAGTTCAGAGGAGACTGAACTGAGTAACACAGAGTACAGACTAGTATGAACTTCATATGGGTAAGCTGTGTAACACCTATGAGCATCAGTGAATTAACATTTCTCATCCCAGCTGTTTTTAATAGAAAAAGACAATGTTCTTGACAAGTGAAATGAAAAAAACTCTACAAGTTGCACAAAACTATACAAACCTTCCTGCACACTCTGCTCTTTTTTTAACAGATTTTGAAACTTTATGAACAGGTAAATTCAAATTTGAGTATAGAGTCTTTCAATTCAGTGAGCTTTTATCATCACAATAGGACTTTTGGGCATGATAAGATTCACATTTAATTGCTCTAGAAAAAAACAAGTAATATATAGTTTTTTTTTTTTTTGTTTTTTTTTTTTTTTTTTTGTACAAAGTGAAGTTAAGATACACAGAGAGAGAGAGATTTGCAATTAACTATGTCACTCTTTCATAATTCCTCTGTTCATTTTTATGCTTTCTTCTTTGTAGTCATCCTGAAAGGACAACTTAAATTAAGTACAATCTGTATTCAGGCCTGCATCTTGAAAATAAGCTTCACCTTCGTTTCTCCTTCAAGCTATTATGGTAATTTACACTTGGTCAAAGAGGTAAGTAGGCACAGTGAAAGAACATTTTTCCCCACTATATTTGTGTATATCAGAATAAGACCCCTCTCCTCTCACCATCTCCTTCTTACCCCAAACCAGCTCTGTACATGTGCTATAGTAGTTAGCCATTTTGGCTATAGGAATTGTTGATTCAAACAACAGATTCCTAGTTCTCCATTTCTTACAGAGCAGGTAATCAAATACTAACAGGAGTAGGAATGACCATTCACACAGAGTCCATAATATTTGACATGTATTTTAACATTAAAGATACAATGAAGAAACATTTCATAACAGTGAAAGAATTTGCACTTGCTTGTATTAGATTTTATTTTTTTGTGATGATGGGTATTTCAGGTTAAAGGAAACTCTTACTGTACAAGAAAATGAGCAGCCCTCAGAGGCAAAAAAGGATTTTGTAGCCCAGCTTCCTGTCCAAGAGGATTAAATCACTGCACACATTGGCAGATGAAGGGTTTTGGTGAATTAAAAGTTGTTTTAAAAGGAGTCTTCTCTTTGAACTGCTATGCTTTTGCATTCCTGCTCTCCTGGGGTGGACCTTTCAGTGGGCAACTGAGACTCTGAAATATCAGAAATTTAGACAAAGATTTAATAAATAGACTAGTACCTGAATGAATGTTGGTGAGGAAGAAAATTACAAAAGGTATCTCTTGATGAGCAGTGGATTCTCTCTGGGGATTCTCAATGAACTGTAGAGAAGAATATTTTTCCACTGATTTAGAGGGAAAAATGTCAGGTACAGTGACAGAAAAAAAATAGAAAAGGTATTTAACTGAAAAATCATTCTGCTAAGAAAAATTGTTGATCATAAAGCATTTCCAACAGCTCAAATAAAATCTGAAACAGAAAAATAAAGACGTTTTCAATATAAATACACTGGTAATTGTCCTGTTTTCGGCCAGGACAGAGTTATTTTTTTTCACAGTAGCTATGAATCCTGGAGCCCAATGGTCCTGTCTATGTTGTTATTCTGTACCACCTCACTGATGGGGGGTGGAAATAAAGGCTTCTTGCTTCTGAGAAGAATATGGGTGTGGCTTGAGGTAGGGGAAAAGCATGGTGGGTGGAGGGTTCATCCGCCATTGTTTTTCATTGTCTTGGGCTCGGTGAGCATTTTGGCATGTAAATCACCCTCTGTTTTTCACACTGTAGTTGTTAATACGGTTGCTGTTACTATACCATTTTTTATGTCATTGCTCTTTCCAGTAAATTTTTCTTATCTCAACCTGTAATCTGGCTTTTGTGTCTCCCACCAGAGGGGAAAGGGGAGTGGTGTGTGTGTTTTGTTTTTTTTTTTTGTTTTTTTTTTCCCCTAAACCATGACACAATGCAAAACTATACCAGAGAAAAAAATTTACACTGTGAGAAACTTTTGAAGGGAGGGATGTGCAAGGTATTTGTGGAAAAGAGGTGATGGAATTAACTTCCCTTGTAACTCTTACCTTTAACGTCTCACTAAATAGATTTTAGCAAACTGCTTACAAAATTGGTGGGTATCTGTATGCTTTGTAACTCTGGAAGGGATTTTCTTCTGCAAATTCTTCTGCTTGCTATGTGAACATACTTAGTTTTGACACCCATGCTATCTGGTGATGTTGAGTTTCATACTCTGATTTAATATTGTAGAAAAAGAAAAGTTTTCTTTTCTCTTTGTGCAAAAATTTTTGTTTATTCTCCTCAGTAATTCCCAACACTTTTTCCTGTATTTTTTCAAATATTAATTCCTCTTCTTCAAGAATGCCTTTTAATGCATAGCCTTGTCCAAAGTTTCCAGGACAGTGAAATATATATTATTAACAGCATCACCTTTATGAATTTGAATAATGACTGTTTCAAAGATCTTACCATGTGCTCACACATTTCCAGTATATTGGATTTATTAGATTTATGTATTTTTTTCCCTTTTGATTTGGTTTAAGGGAAATAAAATGTCCCAGTTTTATATCAGTGCAGTTTGTTTCTGCTGTGGGAGTCTTTTTTGACTGCAATCCAAAAAATTAAACAAATGAGAAATAATTTTTAAAATTACAAAGACTGTAGCAGGGCTGTAGACATTTTCGGAAGAGAAAATTAAAAAACATTAGAAGAGCGGGAAAGGCAAGAAGAAGTCACAGTTTTTCTAATGAATCTTGCACTGCATTTCAAAAATAAATAAGCTGCAAAAGACTTAGGAGAAACCTACATGTCATCCTTCCAAAACTTCTGAAACTTGTTATCTTCAGCATTTTACTTTGAATAGTGTATTATTTTAAAATTATCTTCTATTGAAAGAGATAATAAGATTACTATTAAAATAATGTGTAAAAACAAACTGGGTCAATCTTATTAGCCATTATTGATCAGCTGTGATATTTCACAGTACTGCCACACTTCTTAAGCAAGAATGAAATTCCTTCTTCAACAAACAAGAATGAATAGATCAGTGTTGAAATATTTATTAGTATATATGTTATGTATGTAAGTAAACTTGTAATTTCCCTAAGGAGTGGGTAATGCAGTACAACAAATAATTTTTACTGAAATGGGCACAATGATCTATCCTTACACTTCCTCCCTTAGGTAATGTCCTTTGTCTCACGCCTTCTCAATGAATTGAAATACTCTTACCTGATTTTTATATATAGAAATTACTCTCTTTTGCCAAATTCAAAGTAAACTTAACTTAGTGCCTCCAAAATGAGATGTATATATAAGAATAGCATGTGATTACACACAATACATTGTTAAAAGTTTATAATGAATACTTGAACTGATTATTACGTGAACAGTCTATTCTCTATAAATTATCTAGCTGAAGTATTTTCAGATACTTTCAATCATCTAACACATTTATAATTATCAGAGCTTGCATGCAATTATCTATGAATCAAATTCTGTATCTAATTTAATCTTTATGCAATGTCTGAGTTTTAATACAGACAGGAGAGGCATCTTAGAAGCAATTTCTCTGCAGAGTGGAAAATGATTTTCAGTAACACAGCTCAATAAATGGCACTATGATGGTAGAACAGAAATAGGAATGTACAAGCAACAGCTGCAACTCCCTGAAAACCCAAGGTAGAGCATTTCTGGTCAAATTTGGCAATAGACTTATATTTCTTTCCTTTTTGTCTTTGAATGAGTTGGGACCATTGACCTTCCAGAGACATTTGTAGAAAGATAAAGAGTATGTGCAGGTTACAGAATGGCACAGCTTTGCTAGAAATGTTCCTTTGGAGGCCTACATAATAAAAAAAAAAAGACGTGGTTATTAACTAGCCTTGAATTATAGCAAAACTCTTCTTTAACACTGCTGTACATTGTTCTTTGACTTGCCTTTGTCTTTTCCAATATTTGTGTTTCATGTCCTCCTGAGGATGGAAATCATCATATTCCTTGTGATTTATGTTACATATCCCTGAAAATTCCGTCCTTCCAATGCAGCTTTATGTTCATGATATTACTTTAAAAATGTATACTGTTTTTAATATCTTAAGGATGGCTTAAAAGAAATCACATCTTAGAATGCAGTATTTGATACACATTCCTTTATTGCATGGCCCATTACAATATTTCTGTCCCATCTGTTTTCTACTTTCCTTTCTGAATAGGTTTAAATATGTAAGCTGTATTGTTTAGGTGTATTGATATTTTATTAATTTGCTTCCTTTATTGGTAAATACTCTTCCACAGACTGAGAGAAAAAACAAAGGCTGGGATAGAAATATGGAGTTCAAGAATTTTTTAAGGAAATCTTTAAGAATTTAAGTCTGGATGATGCTACCATATTGGATAGTTCTGCTGTCTGTTCAGTGTATTGTTTTTCCTTATATTTACAGGCTTTTTCTCTTACGAATTTTCTTTTCTTATGGGTATAATACATAGTTACCGGTGAGATTTACTCAGACTCTGTTATTTCCATTTCATAATATTTCATTAAACTTTATTTATGTGTCATTAAACTCACATCCTCTCCGCTCCTGCTCTGTAGTTATCTTGTCATCATAAATCCTCTGTTAATGGAATTTTTTCCTGAACTAACAATAAAAAGTAATGGAAAAATGAAAATTTTGTAACAAATTATTGTAAAGCATAGAAACTGAGCCAGCAGGCTGGAAAAATGAGATAAGTATTTTTCTTCACTTTCAGAGCAATATATTATCAACGTATGAGCTATCACTTCAAATAATCTAATTGGGTTGGTGGAATCTGGACAATAAGTTTGAAATATTGTCTCTGAAGGGACGTCTGTGTTTTTTTTTTCTTTTTATTTTTTTTTAATTCTAACTATGTTTCAAACTTTGTCATAGTAATGGGGGAGGAGTTGAGTTGGAAGGAATTAGCCTCAGCTACTTCTTAAATTTAATCAAGGCTATTAAAATGGATGGTTTCTTTTGGAATGTTTCTAGTTCATGCCAGGCTGCACTTATCTATCATAATTTTGATTTCATGTATTTGTTACTTGGAAAAAAAAAAGACTGTTTTTTTGTGTAAGATGTTTCCCAGAAAAGATTTAAAACTGCTACATGACCATTGCATCTTCTTTATATATATATATATATATATATATATAAAATCACACAGTCAGAATCTTATGTCAACTTATTTTTCTGAAAAGACTGTTGGATAAAACTGGAATGGTACGGTGATGTTCTGTAATCACTGATGTTGTAACATGATGCTCTTTTTTGTTTTCAGCTGACCAAGCAGTCAAACAACAAGTGTTTTTCTATTTAATGATTTTTTAAAAATTGAATCTTTGTTTCCTTCTGGCAAGTAAGTTTTAAATGCATAATATATATACACAAATAAATACACACATAATATAATTTCTTGAGCTCTGAATACAGAGCACTCAGCAGGATTACATCAGGTTACCTAGGAGACTCAAATATGTATGCAGTTGAGGTTTGGTGTGGGTTTTTTTTAGTTTTTCACCTATTCTGTAATATGACAAAAGGATTTGAAAATTTTATACATGTATAAATTTCCACAATACATATGCAGGCAAAAAGCCAAAATGAACAAGAGAAAACATGTAATAATAATAACAGGTTATTTGAGACTGATATTAAATTTAATTTAACTGCCTGTGCAAATTGTAGCACACTCCAAAGTCCAGACATGTTTCTTAAATCTAGAAAGGAAATGAATAGTCTCCAGCAGTCTTTGAAAAAACGCACTTCCACCCAAACAGGTGACCATGTTTATATTCTTCAGTCAATTTAGAAAAAGTTTACAAATAAAAATCAGGAGAGACCCATATGGAAAAATGACATGCCCTTTAATATACTTTTTTTCTAAGCAACTACACTGTTACTTTTCTTTAGGAGAACCCAATTAACTTTGAGTATAAAAACATTCATGAAGTTTTTTAATGAAAATATGTTTCTGGAAGGTAAATATGTGGCGAGATTTTTCTCTTTGGAAATACATAAGTCTTGTTAGGATATTGTCACCTTTCTGTACATGAAAAGGACTGAGCCCCAAAGACCAGACTGCAACAGCAATACATACCCTGTGCATACATGCATATGGTATCACCTGTAGAGCACAAGTGTAATTTCACATTTCCTTTCTAAGAAACTCTTCTCTTGACATCCTAGTGTGGCTAACATTTTTCTCCTAGTACTAAATATTCATGAATTGAATTGCTGACATCTGAAGGAGGAAACACACATTTCTAGGTAAATGAGCAAAGTTGTTGAAGTGTCATGTTGCAAGTATAGTATTGTCAAATGTCTTTTGTTATGGAAACACCAAACAGGGACAGCAGCTGGGTAAATGGGCAAAGATCAAAAGCTGTATGGCCTTGGGCAAGATCCTAATAATTATCTTTCTTCTATTGCCTTTAGCTTTAGGGTTTCAGTAAGGTCATCTTTTCTGTTATGCATGTGTCCTTGTTTAACCCTGGCCAGCCACCAAGTAACACATAGCCGCTCACTCACTTCTCCATCAATGGGATGGGGGAGAGAATTGCAAGAGTAAAAGATAGGAAACTGGTGGGTTGAGATACAGTTTAATAGGCAAAACAAAACACATGCTTGACAAACAAAGCAAAGCAAGGAAATTTTTCACCATTTCCCGTTCAGACAGGTGTTCAGCCACTCCAAGAAAGCAGGGCTCTGTTGGGGCACGGCTAGCATGTTAAACCATCTGGAGGACGATGGAGCGAAGAGAATAAGCGAAGACCAGCATTTAACGTGGAATGGTCAGGAGAATGTATGGACTAGGGGGGTTTAAAAGTTTTACTGTTCTAATAGTGTAGACAGGTACCTGCCATGTTAGAATAGTTATTGTTCCATTTGTACTACATTTGTACTGTACAACTGTTCTGACTGGTCACTGTATCCCTAAAGCCCCATTGGCTGGCCGGTGGTGCATTGCACCACCACCTTATAAGGCTAGCCACTCCCCGGTTTTCCCTTGTATGTCGCAACCCCTCCCTTCCTTTCCCTTTGTGTCGCGTTACACCCAAGCTCCGCCCAGGACTCCTCCCAAATTCTAGAACCCTCCATCCCAACCCTATATAAGTCCCATGCAGCCCTCAATAAACGTCCATTCCTGCTTCACCCTTAATGGGAGTTGTCTGTCCCTTCTTTCCCTTCGAAGTAACGCAACAGGGCTCCATGATGAATAACACTTACTTGGGAAGAGCAATACCATTACTCCAAACATCTTCCCCTTTCTCCCTCACCCCATTTTATATACCAAGCATGATACCTTATGGTGTGGAATGAACCCTTGCTTAGCTGGGTTCAACTGTCCCAGCTGTGTCTCCTCCCAACTTCCCATGCACTCCTAGCCCCCTTGTCAATGTAGGAGTATGAAAAGCAGGAAAGACCTTGGCACTGCTCAGCAATAACAAAAGCATCTCTATCAACGCTGTATTCAGCACAAACCCAGATCACAATCCCATACTAGACATAGTAACTAGCTAACTACCTCAGCCCAAATCAGCACAGAATATTAATGGTTTAATTGTGAGCCACACAATTATTCTACAGTAAAATGATTAAACATTTCAGTGAGCAATGTTTAAATTTTCAGTGATGAAAGGATGACAATCTCAAAACAATAGGAGTACTAGAGCACCCAGTTTGGTGGTGTTGTCTTGCGTAACTTTAATCTACTTGAGACTCTGCTTTACCCTGTCACTGTTGTGTCAGGAACCTGATGTAGAAATGTAATATTTATATACTAAATGCTTTTACTTCTCTTTAGGCAGTTGATAAACTAATACATATTAATATATAATACAGAATAAAGCTTAAGACACATGCATTTTTAAGTCCCAATTAAGTTTTAGTCCTTGACTACATTGAATGACAAATGGGCTTCATGGTGCCTTACTTCATAGGGATGCATTTTAGCCATAAATTTGTTATTTTGTGGGTAATAAGTAGGGAAATCACATAAAACAATTGTAAGACGAACATGCTTCTGATGTTATTTTCTGAAGCACTTTATACACTTACCAATCCATTTCCCAGCTTCTTATTATTAAGTCTAACTGCTTTTATGAAAGCCTTTTCCACTGTGTTTGAATCAAGGACAATGATAGGGAACAAAAATTATGGAGAAAATAATCAGAAAATAAAAGAAGGTGGTAATACAACTACTTCTCACTTGCATATTGACCTCTACTTGGATGGCCCTTGACCCGTTGCTTTCACATTTTGGCAAGCATCAGATGAAGTTAGTAGGAGACAGGTTCAAAACAAAGAAAAGAAGGTGGCTTTTCATGGCAGAAGTGGTAGAGCTGTAGATGCCCTGCTATGGGATCTCCCAAGCTTTTATATGTTTAGAGGGAGACAGGACAAATTCATGTAAGAGAACTTTACTGAGGTCTACTATATGCACAAAAATTACATCTAGCACTGGAAATCCTTGAACTGTAAGTTCTTTTGGAAGGTTGATGAGCACAGGGGAAGGTTTCCCCATGTCTGAAGGTCCCTGAAGGCCACTGTGAAGAAATGATTCCTGAGACTGGAGAAAGTTTGGTTGTACCCTGAGCAGTCAATTGTAAGTTCCCGTGGTCTTCTATTAACTGTGTTTTCTGTCAATGTGATCCACTCCAAGGATCTTCAACAGTCTTTAGCAAAGCAATATACTCCTGAGGGATGTGTGTGTATTAGAAATTTCCCGGTTCTGATTTTGCAAGTGATTTGTTGTAGGGTTTCAGACAACTTATGTGTGTCTTTGTTTTCATGTGTTGCTCTGATTTTACGTACTTTGTTCTCTTTCCATCGTTAGGAAATTAAGTAGGAATGTTATCTGGGGAAACGGAGAGTTCACTGATGATGGATTGGGGTTGCTAATGAGCATCTGTTTCTGAGGAGTCAGCTATGTTGATCATATGAGTACTGTTGACAAAAGACTGTAAAAGAGGTAAGAGTCTTCAAAGTGGCACTGTAATAATTTTAGCTCAAGTATTTCCTCATATCTCTCTATTACATGGCTACCACACTACTTCCTTCTCCTTTCAAGGATTCATGCCAGTTTCCTTAGTTTTGAGGCCTTAAATTTCGGCATAATATTTTGCTGTATGATGTTCCACACATGTGCAACCTCGGCAATAGTTCATTAGGTGAAATACACTGGATATAAATTATCCTATTATATATAACCTATTTTACTGATAACTGTTTGTGAACCCATTAAGTGGATTGACCTGTTTCCACCTGCCTATATGATGTAGGCCAAACAAGCCCAAACAAGAAGATTCAAGCAGCACATACTAGAAGAAAATGCTAGCAGATCCTTTTGTAGATGTGAAAGTAAAACTCTGGAGCTTCTGACACAGAATCATGGATCTAGTGCCATATTCATGACAAGCCTTGTCTAAAAGTCCGTGTTTCATTCCGTGTGCTCTTATTGAATGTAATCTCAT
>JAWWTY010000088.1:25771282-25797475 GCA_035222235.1 Margarornis squamiger | reverse complement strand
TTAAATCCGTTCTACCAGTTTTTAAGGCGTTGGCTCCAAAGCTCTTGGAAGGAATTCTGAGTTTAAAACTATAACAAATTTCTATTATAACCCTAGACAAGTTTTCTGGAAGCATTTGTGGGATTTTAAATTCTAAAAATGGCTTAAAAACATCCCTTATGAATCTTTCTGTCATAAGAAATTTACAACCATTTGTTTGTCTGTCTGTCCGTCTCTCTACATACCTATATTTCTGAAAGGCCTTGCGCAGATAGGATTGATGGAGATGAAAGATTCCCAGCTGTAATCCACTGCTGTGTATGTCCAACAACCTAATCTGAATGCAGAGGCAGATAAATCAGGGAAAACGATAAGGCAGCATGTGCTGAAATGCACTTTTGTCTTGGTTATTTCTCAGTGTATATTAGGCCAAATATTTTTCTATCAATTTGATTGGCATTATCTATCTAGTCTGACCACAAATAATAAAATTAGATATTATGTGTTAACAATTTGTAAACACTTAGTCTGTAAATATTTACACAAGTGACTGTAGTGTGTTATAGCAGATAGGGGAAAGCCTTTCCTTGTGTTTGTGTTGACACTGTGTTTCTGAACAATGAGATTACATTCAATAAGAGCACACGGAATGAAACACGGACTTTTAGACAAGGCTTGTCATGAATATGGCACTAGGTCCATGACCCTGATTGGAACATTGAATTAAAACAAATCTTGTTTTTAAAATAGATAATATAAGTCCTTGTTATCCTGTGAGGGGAAAAAAAAAAAAAAAAGAAGGCTGTTTAGCTGAGGAAGCAGTTCCGTCTATCAAAATATAAAGTACAAAGGTATAAAGCATATTTTATATATAAAGTATAAAAGTATAAATATAAGGTATAAAATATAAAAAGACAAAAGGGCACCTGGCTGAAGTGTGTTCTTGAACAAAACTGTTCATAGTGAACGAGAAAGATTTATGGCACTGACTGCTGCAAAAACACTGAAATCACCTCCCACCAGCTGTCAAAATTGCATTTGCTTTGCTGCCTCTTAAAGCATTTCTTAAAAGTGATCTTTACGGCTTTTTTACATTTTCTATTGAAAACCGTAAGTTCACCGTAACTTTTGTAATATGATATTCTTGTATAGATTGTAAAACTTGGAGTCTGAATCCATGATCCAGTTTCTAAAACAATATGATCTAAAAAATAAAATTCAATTTTTACTATGTCAGTAGGAGAATAATTTCTTCAGTGAAGTAAGAGTTTTGCCTAAGGGGGGCAAAAATTCCTGTTAACATTATATTCAACTTCTGCCTACAGATTTTTTTTTTGCTTTTTATTGATAGTAGTATGTGCATTCTTTTAGTCACTCTTGCTCCTGTTTTCCTCAGGTAGAAGCAAAGCTCAAAAATACAACTGAAAAACATACTTGTGAATTTTTTTATATATCTCTTTCCTCCATATGTCTTCACTGCTGGACCTTGAAAGAGAATGAAAAGACATCAGTTTTTGCTTTTCTAGTATTATTAATTTGGATCATGTTGAGATGCCTTTGCACCACATGTTGCTCCACGGACTAGTGGGGTAGCTGTTTAAGGTAACATTTTGTAAAATTAAAATATTTTCAGTAGAGACTGCTACCAATATTATGTCTCCAGGAGACTGTTCTAAGTATCTTTGCTCCTTTGCTAAACTCTGATGACTTAAGTAAAGCCAGTTTTTACAAGCTGCATGTATTTATTTTTTAAATTCTTCATACTAGTAGTTTCTTTTTACCCCACCCTAAGAAGGGGAAATTTCCATGGAGAGGTGAATCAAATAATTTTTATATCCAGAACCGAATCATGTGTTTTATTTAGACAATAATTTTTTTTTGTATTATATGAAAAACTGAAATGGAAAGACCTGGTTTTTTATTTTACTATAGGGGAACACATAGTAATATCCTAATTTTTTACCTTGATAGCAAGTGTTTATGAAGGCATGACTTGAAAACTGCAGACCATACTAGGGGCATACCAAACAGCATTTTAAGGGTGAGCTTTGCTCTGTACTTTTTTTGTGAGAAAGTCAAGCCTTACCATGGGACAAGGTTCAGACCTGGCCGTAGTGGTGCTGACTGCTTGGTCCAAAAGCAGCACAAATGCATAGTCATGCTGCCGACAAATGGGTTTTGGAACTGACCTGGGGATGTTGTGTCACAGCCTTGAGGATGTGATTCAGGAACACTGAAGAACTCAGTCAACAATAATGGTATACTCATAGTAGGTGCAGGAGTGCTGATGTGGACTTTCAAAAGTATGTGAGATTTTAATAAAGACTGTGCTTCCACATACAGGTATTTATGGCATTGCTGCCTATTACAATGAAAGGGCCAGCATGATTGTCTGTCTCAGGAATCAACCTGATTTGTTCTTACATACAATGAATACTATCATATAGTGCAATTGGACACAAGTAATTGAAAAAAAGAAACTGAGTTATAGTGCGTGCTGGAATGATTTACAGAAATGTAGGGAGAAAAATAATCTGTAGGCCTAATTTGATTATCTGAGCTTTGAAAACAGGCAAAATAATAATTAAGGGAAGGATAACTGTAAATCTACTATTCTTTCAATGACAGAAGCAGAATATTAATCAGTTTCCAGAAATCAGCAAACTCTTCCCTGCGTTGCAGGCTATTCACCTGACAATCTCAGTCTCCTGTGTGGCATGCTGGTTTACATAATTACTGTTAGTGAAGCACTAGTGCAGTGAGTTGCTTTATGAATGATTCTGTCTAGATATTATAAAACTTTCTGGAAGAAGAATTTGGTTGGTGACCTGCCTCAGAGACGGTGACAGATGCATGTTAATCTGATTTGTGGCTAAGGGGGTACAGTTAAAAAAAAAAAAATAGTCACTACTGCTTTAATTAGCTTTTCAGACAAAGTCAAGTCCCATGGCAGAGCTCTTTGACAAAGGGTGTTGAGATAAAATTTTATTGCTTTCTGAATATGATAAATAAGCAATTCTTGTTTTATGAATTGGAAATAAGGAGAAGCAGCAGCTTATGCAAGACTCTCTGGGAAAAACTCTGCTTTGCTCAGTATCTTCCATGTTGTGGGATAGCTCTTTATGGGGACTGAGAGACAGGCACCCGAGATATTCATTGTGACTGGACAGGCTTAATTTAATTCAAAGCAGTCAATACAAACTACTCAAGGCAAATGATTCTGTTTTTTGAAAAGTATTGGTTCAGATATTTTGTGAAGTATGTCAAAACAGTAAATACTGCCTATTTTAAAAAAGGCACAATGAAACAATAGTTTGTTCTCTAGTCACAAGAAGTCTGCACTCATTCCCAGGTGCTCTGAAAATGATGGCATTCCTTTTCAGAAATGGTGCTTAATAGTGTATTGAACACTCTGACTGCTTTGGTATAGAAAATACTTTGTCACCATGTAGGCAGCTGCCTGATTGGGAAGAGATGATTTTCTACAGTGCTTCCACCTTGTAAACTGAAGTAGTTCAGCATGGGAGGGTTACGGTAATAAAGGTATCTGTCAGTACCTAACAACAGCTGTGACAGTCAAAGTGAAAAATTATCCTACAGTAATAGATATGTAAAATCTTCCTTCCACTGTGTCCTTTCATTTACCCTTTTTCAAGGTCTTTGAATGCCTTCAATGCCTCTTGTATTCTGTGCGCTAATCTGACACTGAGCCTGATATGCTTGCCAGACAATTAGATTTGTAAGCTCTGTGCCTGTGTGTGTAATTCAGGAACCTTTTATATTTGGGTGGATACAGACTGTCAAAACACATGAAAATTTGGGAAGAATCACAATTGTCCTGGAAGGAACAGGAGTTTGTCCTCTGTGCTGCCTCATGGACCTTCTATTTTGCACCATAATTTTCTTGTTTGAAAGACAGTTGCAGCTATACTTAATTGGTATGTTCTAGTTTTAAACTAAATGTTCTGCAGTTTGTACAGAAAAAATGTGTCACAAACTAAGGTCAAAACTAGTAACTGGCTTTACAAGACTCAGGATATATTTACCTTGATTATTGCGTCACTATTTTGCAAACTTTTGATCTTGTTTTTGTGGAGAATGCCACCGTTTTCTCCCACACTGGAAAGTACTTGGGATACATCACCCTCGTGCAAGTGCAATCTGACCTGAATTTACCTTTTCAAGGGAAAACCCTTTGTTCTGGATTTGTAGACAGCAACTTTAAGTCATCTTATCTGACTTATTCCTGTATGTGATTCTCCATGTATACAGTAACTAAACAGATGGAAACTCAGAAAAACTAGGAATATATTTTTCCACTCACAGGGATGCCTGCAAGCTTTCATGTCAACAGAGGGGAGAATGAATACATTTGATGAAAGTATCACTTCACATTTAAAAAAAAAATCCACCAAAATCTAAATAATTTAACCTACAACTTAATCATACAAGATGTTGAGTACATATATTTTGATGGAATATGACAAGTTCCTATGCTACAATGAAGTACATGCAGGAAACATATGCAAATGTTTTCTGCATTGTCACAGAATGAAAGAAGAAAACAAATATTAAACCCATACATAAGCAGCTCTGTAAAACCAAGACTGTTTTGTTCCAAAGGAAGGAGTGGTTCTATCTGAGAAAGCTGTGTGCTGTGACAGCAGACTTCATTAACTATTCCAAAGTCCACAATCAGTGTATTGGATGCTTTTTTTGCTATCTTCCTGTATACAAAACCAGCAGATTATGTAATAGAATGGGTAAAGTAGGATATTCGATGTAACCAAATGGATATTATAAATTATGTATCCTCTGTAACAAAAATATATTTATACATGATAATTGGAATTCATCATGTGATCTTACCTCTTGCTAAGTAGAATCATAGAATATGCTGAGTTGAAAGGGACCCATCAAAGTTATTGAGTCCAATTCCTGGCCCTTCACAGGACACCTCAAGAATCACGCTGTGTGCCTGAGACAATTGTCCAAATGCTTCTTAAACTCTGTCAGGCTTGGTGCTGTGACCACTTTCCTGGGCAGCCTGTTCCAGTGCCTAAACACCCTCTGGGTGAAAAATCTTTTCCCGATATCCAACCTAAACTTAGCCGGACTCAGCTTCTGCTATTCCTTTGGGTTCTGTCACTGGTCACAAGAGTGAAGAGATCCTTTTCCCCTCATGAGGATGTTGAAGACTGTAATGTAGAAAATAGAAATTAATATTGGCTACTTGTCTCTCCATCTGGGTTTTTTCACATTTGCCCATGGAAAGTCCTGAATGATATCTAATTTTTTCATTATCACATAAAATCATAACATCAGTTAGGTTGGAAAGGACCTTTAAAATCATCAAATTCAACCATTAATCTAGCACCAACAAGTTACCCACTGAAACATATCCTTAAACACCTTATCTACCTGTCTTTTAGATATCTCTAGGGATTATGACTCAATCACTTTCCTGGACAGCCCATTTCTGAACATGACAACCCTTTTCGACAAATTTTTCCTAATAACCAATATAAACCTCCCCTAGTGCAACTTGAGGCCATTTCCTCTCCTTCTGTTATACGTAACATGGAAGAAGAGACTGACCTCTGCCTTGCCATAACCTCCTTTCAAATAGTTTTAGAGAGTGATATGGTTTCCCCTGAATCTCCTGTTCTCCAGAATAAACAAGCCCAGCTCCCTCAGTTGCTGCTCATTACACTTGTGCTCCAGATCCTTCCCTATCTCCTTTGAACTTGCTCCAGCACCTTTTCTGAGGTGCCCAAAACAAGGTTCAACGTGTGGCTTCACCATTGCTGAGTACAAGGTGACGATCCTTATCCTAGTCCTGTTGGCCACACTATTTCTGATACAAATCAGGTTGCCTTCTTGGCCATCTGGGCACGCACTGGCTCACATTCAGACAGCTGTCAGCCAGCACCTCTATGTCCTTTTCTGCCGCACAGCTTTCCAGCCACTGTTCCCCAAGCCTGTAGTGCCATGTGGAATTGTTGTGACTCAAGGGCAGGACTTGAAACTTTGCCTGCTGAACTTCATATAGCTGACCTCAGAAGAGAGAGCCAGCTTGCCCAGATCCCTCTCCAGAGCCTTGATTCCAAAAAAGTGTGGGATAAATGAACTGCCTAGAGACAATTTGTCTTTAAGCAGTAAAGGTATTTATTGGCAATGTTGGGGAAGTAGCCAGTTCACACTGGATATACTAGTTCCAAAGTTCCAATGAAAGATGAGGTAATTTATACAGTCTACATACACAATTACAACATCTTAACATACATATTCATGCAATTTGGACATCTAATCATCATATTCATAACAGGCAGAGTTTAGGTGGAGCTTGGGGCGGAGTCTTCCAAAATCTGCTTCTGGCAGGTGTTTTTGGTGGTCATTCCGGTTCTTTGGTCTCATTCTGGGGGTCGTCTGCTCTTCTTCCTCGGTCTGACCTTCTCAACTCTCTTCATATCTCAGCCTGGTTGCTGACGTTTCGAAATTTCTTGACTCACGTCCTTTCTTTCTTCGTCAAATCCTCACTTATCTAAATCCTTGGTTCATGGCTTTACTCATGTGCCCACATTTATCTTATCTTAGTTTATACCCTCTTATGTTGACTATATAGCATTTTTATTAGGCAGAACAGAACAGGCTATCATGTTGTGTTTTAACACAGGCCTCACAGAGCCTGGTGCTTTACTGACTCAGGTAATTCTTTTTAGGCCTGTCTCTCCTTTCAGCCTCTGGCAGAACAACACTCCTGCCCAAATTGGTGTCATCTATAGATGGACTGAGGGTACACTTGCTTCCCTTGTCCACATCAATAATAAAGTTATTATGCAAGACTGACAACAGATATTCTAGAAAAAAAATACAGATGGCCTCATGAACTTGCACATTGTACTACTTATATTTATTACAGTAAATAGGACACTTAAGCTTTCTAAATAACTTGTGTTTAAATGGTTGATCTACAAAAGGCATATTTTAATATTGTAGATGACCAGCTGGTGTATCATAGTAATTCATAATTCTTGGTGCACTTATTTGTACACCCTATTAAAGCAGAAATGAGATATACAGTGAAAAAATCCAGGACAGCATAAGTTAAAAAAAAAAATAAAAAAATCTTTCTTCCTTCTTTCATCACTTCTTACTTTATTATGATAACTTTTTTTTTTGTTTGTTATTTGTTTGTTGATTCTTTAAATTTAAAACCACGTTGTATTTTTCTGTCACTAGTCACTGAATCTCTATTGCTGAATAGCTCAGGACAAACTTAACAGTCAAGAAATGCTTTATAGAAACCTTTCTCATATTGTTACAGTCATTTCATTAAGACTGAAAAAAAGGAGTGGGAGAAGAAAGCTCCCTTTGATGCTTCTCTATAAAGTCAGTGGAAATTCCTGTTGCTCCTGGGTGTTTCATAGATACAGAACAGTACGCTAAACATAAGGGTCCTCTCCTGAATCATATTGCTCTCAACTTCAGCAGCGACAACTGAGTCTTCTTTTGTGTGTGTGTATTAGAGAAATGAAAAGTAAAAAGCTGTGTAAGCATCTGCTGTGGCTGACTATTTTTGTTAGAAATCTTCACTGTGGTTCCTTACTTTTATTTTTTGTTGTGTTTCTGTTACTTCTGACCTATGAAGATCTTCTGAATGCAGTTAAATAATACTTCAGCTAGCTGCTATACAAACAGTAGAAAGATCAATCCTACCCTGCAGTGTGCAAGTCATCACGCCTCTTTACCTGACCTAGTTTAAATGTCTGTTTTTTGTTCGCTTAATATGTCATGAGAGATGAGGAACAAATCTGCCAGAAGAGACTTAACAAAGTCCAAAACAAATTGGAAAATTATTTTTCAATGTCTTCAGCACTCTGAAATGCTGTCTCCTCTCTGATTTAAGGGTCACCCTGTGGGTGCAGTAGCTCTAAATCTGTTGAATATATGTGAATTAAAATGTGGAAGTATGGAATATCCAACCTGGTAAATGACAGATGAATCTCTTGTGACATGGAACTTAATGGATCTCATTAAATACAAGAGACACTTGGACGGGTGCCGATATTAAGGAAACTTCCCAGTCTGACCATTCAGGAGCACTCTGGCAGTCATACTCCCACCACCCGAGAAAGTCACTGCTGAGACCAAGTCCCTTTGTAATGGGCAACTCCAGCAAGCCCAAGGCAGCCCTGTTTGTCTCCCTACACACCCCATTCCCATGCAGTCAGACCAGGTTTCCTTCCTCGTTCAACCTCAGGTTTCCCACAGTAGAGTCTCAGATGTCTTGTTCCATAAAGCAATTTATTCACAGCACAGTAACACAGAAACAACTCGATCTGGTACTTCTGAGGAGTGTTTGAATGCCTTCCTTGAACAAAGGGGCTTTTATACCCTCACAGTCTAAATGCAGGAAAGTCTGAGGTCATGGGCTCCTGCTGTTTGTCTCAGTGTCAGGTTCCCTGGCTGGGTCACCGGCCTTCGTGCCTTTTGTTATACAAAGGGTTGGCAGATCATGGCCTGTTGTGTCAGGCTCTCATGCAGAATTCAACCTGCAGCTCGCACTGCAGCTGCACATTGAGCTACCTGCACTGCATGTGTTCCTCAGCACTAACTGAAGACTACCTGCAAACTTAGTGAGTTGTACTGGTATTGTTGAGTACAATCCGAGATGTGGCAGAGTTTTCTCTTTTCTGTATATGTCTAAACTGATACGGTCTGTTTAATTGTTTGCATTTGTTGATAGATATTCACCATTTCTGTTATTAAGGATTTGCCATGCATATCTATGTTAAGCTAGGGGGAGCCTTGTTTGACCCCTCTTCCAGGTATTCTATCCCCTTTTCTTGTAAGGTGAGTGAATATTTGAAGCTGGGTTGTGCTTCTTCAGGATTTGATCTTTTGCCACTCATTTTCAACATTAGCATATAAACCAAAGAAACAAATTACTTAGCAAGATAAGCTGTTTGTATGAAGCTACTGAAAATATGAATAGGGTAGCTGCAGGTGGCCTCTCTTGTCTGCTCTTTGAATGCCTAAATTGAAGACGATTTTATGTTACCCTTCATATGCAAAGGATGATACCCTGTCATCAACAGATTCTTCATTTTGCCATTCGCACTTTTCTGTTCTCATCTCAAGTGACTGAGCATAGCTGATACCTGGGGCATTGCTACCTTGATGTTCCAAGGTATAGCTGGTGAAGGCAATTGCTTGAAGTGTTGTATTCTCCTAGGAAATCTATATCACTTTAGAGTAAGATGCAGGCAACTCTTAACAGCTGCACATTAGGTTTTGACATGCTTCTTCAGCACATGGTGAAATTAGAATTACTAGAGGGTAAAACATTCACCTTACACCTACTAAACTCCTACCAGTGCCTAGGCAATCGATGGATTGACTTTACTTTCATTCCTCCAATTATCATATACCAGGAAGCCCAGCATCATTTCCATTCTGTTCAAATAGAAGGACTTCTCTGAAATAATGAGTGCCTTAAACACACTTTTCTGTCTCTCCTGTTTCTCCTCCTCATTGCTCAGGAGAGATAGAAACAAGTTAGTTTAAACCAAATGACAAGCTGAAGTGCTTAACTTATGAAGAGGAATGAATTTCTCTTGAGCTTTTGAAAGTGTTTTTAAACTTTGGGTAATTTCAGTGAAAATAGGTAAGAGGGAAACAGGGAAGAAAAACAGTCTGTGTTTAATTTTTTTCATTTTGGAAATGATAATGTTAATTCTTCTTTCATGAAACATTGAGAAAAATAATCTTAATCTATAGCTTTTTCTATCTGTACCTAATTTTGGTAAGTATGTGCTTCAAATTAAATAGAGAAAAGGGAGAAGAGTGAGAGGAAGAAGAGGGTTTTAGAGTCAACTCAAAATAACTTGCTTTTGGGAGAAGCTTATGAGGGAACTCAGTAAATTTCAACATGAGTTACTCTCACAGCCTGGTCTGCATAAGGAAGAGGGCACCCTGGGTACTGGTGACTTACTCAAAATCACAGCTGGCTCTTCAGAGAGCTTGTCCTGCTGTTCAGACCAGCAAAATCTCAGACAGATGCTGCCATTGCAAGGCCTTTTCTTCTCTTCCTTCTTTCTGCATTGGCTTTGATCTTTCTCTCTTTATTCCTGCTACAGCTCTATTGTAGGTCTGCAGGGAAGTGCTGCAGTGCCATTGGACGACTGCCAGCTGAAGGCCTGGTAAGCAGAGAAGGGAAGCCATCCAAAAGTGTTTTACCAATTTAGAGACACCTAAATTTTCCAAACTTTGTCTCTCAGCCTTTCCTGTCCTCAGAGGTCTGACAAACAGTTCTGATTGGATCGTCCTTCCTCTGTGCTCAACATACTCCCACTTTGAAAATCTTTCTGAAAAGGAAAACCCTGCTTGTAATAAAATGTTTGGGAAACTGACTGCTGTTTAACACCTTGGAGAGAGCAATTCCTTCTGCCACCCTACAGAATAGCATCAGCTGCTGTACTGCTTCTGAAATAATTGTGCTAGTTTTGTTGCATAGGGGGAGAACTGGAAGGTAATATAAAGCATTACAGACACTGATTAATAAATTGATGTCTCAACACCATCAAGCCTAGATCAATATCTGAATCCATGAATGGGCTAGTTGCTTTATGAGTACATGAAAAATAGAAGATATAGTACAAAAAGTGTCAGAATTGGTGGGCTGAAAAATAATCTTTCAAGTACTTCATGCCAGACCCATCTGAAATTAGGGTAGTGAATAGTTTCCACTAGGGGCACTGAAGAATTATTGCTGATACTGAGGTGTGGTGTTTTTGTTTTTTTTTCTTTTTTTTTTTGCTTTTTTTTTGTTTGTTTGTTGTTTTTGTTTTTGTTTGTTTGTTTGTTTGTTTGTTTTGTTTTGTTGTGTTTTTTTTAAACACTCTTCCCTGCTTTGGCATTATGATAGTTTAGCTGAGAGGAGGGATTTAATTTTACTAGTAGACTGAAAGACTAGTCACAGTAGACCGAACTATGAATTCACATAGACTGAAAGACTGTTCACAACAGCCTCTAACCTGATCCAAATTGATCTCAATTTAGCAGGTTATGATTTTCTGTCTACCCTTATTTCAAATAGTGTACTGTCAGCATTTTTGTCTGGGCTTGGTTGTTTTTTTCTTGCATAATACCTTTTTAGAGAGGGAGCTAGGGTTTAGTGAGATACAAGGCAGCACAATAGGATGGTTTGACACATTGTATAAGTTTCCTCACCGTTCTTCTAGTGACCTTCTTACATAAAAAATAACAGACTGGAGCTCTTAAAAATTTCACAGATAAGATGAGAAAAAAAAAGATGACTAAGAAGAGTAGTACCATAGCTCCTTGATGGATGCAATTTAAAAGTGCAACTGCTGGCAGCAGAGTGTAGACTTACCCCTTTCTCTCAGAGCAACCTTCTTGCCCTTCCTTCTAGAAAGCCCAGCAGCTTCATTGTGAACCAATTAGAAATAAACAAGTTTCTCTTGACTGAAAACCTAATATGCTTTTGAGTAATGCAATGACTTGTCAGCTGAAAGCCTGAAATCTTGTGAAGAAAGGGAAGGCTTGACTGCTGCAGTTGGAAGCCATGCCAAAGAAACTCTTTGCTAAGATAAAATTGTGCTGTGCTGTGCTCTGGAAAACAAGAGCAAATGGATGACTGCTATCCTGTTTGATGATACAACCTTTTCATGACATGCCTCTTCAATATAACTGTACTGCAACTGGTAGAACATACTGTACTAAAATATGCTGAATATAACTGTCGGCCGCAGAGAATGCAGCCTGAGAGAAAATGCCAACCAACTAAAGAAGCTGAATATTGCCAACAATAAGCAGTAAACTCTGCTGACTCAAATCAAGCTTGATAGCACAAGCTTTTGTATGACAACAATTTCAAACAACCTCTTTAATAGGATATTACCTCATGTGTTAGACTTACAGGGACTTACAAAGTTTTATTGTAGATCCTATCTGTAGCAGAATGGCCATGACAATTTCTTCAAACCAATGGTTACAGTTGCATTTCTTCCCAGACTAGTACATTTTGTTCTTGGATATGCATGTTAGAAAGGCAGTATCTTGTGCAAGGTAAAGTTGCATGAGTTTGTTTAGCTCATCAGTTTGAAGTTCATGAGAAAAGAAGCAATTCTCAGCATGAATAAATTATGAAGTATAGTTCAAAGAACTTGTAAGAATTGCAATTGACCTTTTGAAGAATAATTGAGACTGAAGCCCTTGTGCTATAAAAGATGTGAAAACCAATGATACAAGTTGAAAAGTGAACATATTCAGTCTGTTAGAATTAGGAAAATGAGTTTTCCCTTCAAAGGCTATTCGACTCTAGTATGAAAGTGTTATATTGGAAAAAGCAGCTGTCTATTTAAAATAACAGCTTGCCAATGACATTGGCTGAAGCTTCTAGCCCAGTAAACCAGCAGATTCACTTGTACCAAAGAAATCTGACAGAAGAGAAGCTATGGTTTTAGTTACGGACAGGTAGAGCTGTGCTTTTCATATTGTTACCATGGTGATTGAAGGGTTATGTCCTTAGGTGTAAAATTGTCCTTCTGCAGATTAGAAATTAGATCAGTCTTCTATAATTAAAAAATCCCCCAAAGAATCCAAGTTTTACAAAAAGAAATAGGTGTTTTTTTCTTCCCTGTGTCTCCCTTAGAAGGCAAATGTTGTGATTCTTGGCTTCAGAGGATTGAATTTACCTTGCCTTATGTGAGTCAGCTGCACATAGTCCTCTACAGCAGTGGTGGTAGCTGTACTATGTGTCTTGCTGACGGGGAATGACATATACACTGATAATTCACTACATGCTAAGAGAATACCTGAAATAGACAAGATGCATCATACCATGGAACTGCCCAGTTCTCTTTGTTACATGTAATGGAAGGCAAATTGGACATATGTAGATGTCAGTATTGTAAATACCTAAAGTAAGGGGAGATGTATAATTTTCAGACTGTCTGTTGCAGACTCATATTGTCTATAGAACTCCTTCCAGTATTTTATTCAGTCATTCAGCTGAATTATTCTCAGTTTTACTTTCCAAGAATGCAGATCTATTTCCCAGGCTCAGTGGTTGTTCTCCCATAACCCTTTCACTCTCCAGAAGTCTTGGAAAGTATTTTTTGCCTTGTCCATTTCTGCAGTAATAGTGTAAACATTTGGTTTGTTCCTTCTTACTCAACTCCTGCTTTTCTTCCTTTTGTTTATGATGGTAACCTCCCCTAGTTTCTTGGTACTGCCTTTCTAGGGATACAGATTCTGAGGATGATGAGAGGAAAAGAGGAGAACTTTTTGCTATAGGCAGATGGATATCGTAGAGAGGGAAACAAGGCAGATGATATCTCATTTTCCATTCAAATAATTCATATTATTTCAATTGCACTGCTGGTCTTACAAGAGTTCTGCAGACTGTTGATACTTCCTTAAGGTGAAAATAGAACATATTTTCTAATCTGTACTTAATGTTGTTGTAAATGGCAAAAAAGTGGCTTTTGGAATAAATCACAGGGATTTTGACAGGTGGGCCATTTTCTGTATTATTAGAGCTACAACTGTGATATGAGAATGAAATTCAAGTTTGAACAATAGTTGCAGCTGTGGTGCATCTGTGCACCAAAGCTCTGCCTGCGTCCCTGCCCTGTGCAGTTATTCCTTGCTTCCTTCTCTCTGTAGTTTATCCACCAGTCTGGTTCAAATTGATGGGCCAAGAAGAGACAAGGGGGTTATTCACAGCCACCTTCATAACAGAGGAACTGATCAAGTGCTAAAGAAGCTTGTGGGGAGGACAACAAGCAGTCCCCACCCCATGGAGCCCCACTGTGCTCAAGCGCCCTGTTAGGCACTCTTCATATGCTGAAACACATTAATTAGCCTTCTTGGTGGAAATATTTGGGGCAGTCTACAGCAGGCATATCCCCAGGCTGCTCCTGCTGTGGAAGAAGGTTGTGAACTAGTCATATGGATATTTTCAATACTCAGTAAAAACTGTCCCTGCTTATGCAGACAGGATCCCATAAGACAGTCTTCTACATAAAAGTGGAGATAATCGATATCAAAAGGTCATGTGTATGCTGGAGTTGATGCATAGGGCCGTAGGTGAGCTGGGTCATAAAAACTGACCAGAGACACAGTTTGGCACATCCTATTTAATTCTGCTGAAGATACCGACACATGGATGCTTGAGATGGAGCTTCCTGTCAGCATCTGGGCAGCAAATGGTTCATGTATTTGAGAGATTCAGTTTACCATGTAAATACTGCCTTATTAAAAAGATCTTACTAAATTAATTTTTTTAGAATGGTTCCATCTATGTGTATCTGTCCGGCACAGGAGAGGCACAATAAGGCACAGTCTGACCCTGTATTTTCATCAGGAAAGTCAGTGTAAAATATGACACAGTAAGGACCTTATGATTTTTTTTTCTATTTTTGCCTCTTGAGATAATTTAATTTGGTTGCAAAATGGTGACCTCCCTAGAGGAAGAGTGAACTATGTGTTAAGGTGTTAGCACAGAAGCCATTGCCAGTTGTTGTCTGCTTTATCAAATTCATCTTTTTGACTTGGAGTATTCTTCCTTTTCTTGGGTAATGGGGACTGCGTGAGTACCATCAATAGAGAAGTACCTCTGCAAGGAGAAGATTAACGGCACTTGAGGACTCTTTAATCTCTCAGAAAAAAAGCAAAATGAAGTTTAGTAACTGGAAGGAACTTAAAATAGGGAAAAATTATGGAATTATTGAAAGATTTTTGAACTGTCTCAAATTATAAACGTGATTAACCAACAGAAAAGTTTGTACATAATATTTCTTTTTTTTTCTTCCATTTATTTTTTTTTCTCCAGAAAAAGTGAAGGAATATATTGCACTTTTATAACAACTCATACTACCATTTGTTTCAGTATTTTAGGGAAAAACTTCTTTAATACTGGCTTTTTCTAAAGCCTATGTTGTAGCCAGTGGAAACTTTCAACTACTTTAAGAACAGTTTTGTTAAAAATCCATCTGAAATGACAAAATGAAGTCAATTTTGCTGAAAGTAGCAGAAGACCATTTAAATCCTTTTTTTCTACTTACATATTCCTGCCCTACAGTTCTGGTTAGGCCTAGGTATTAACTAAACAGAACTATCTTCCCGCTGGCACTCTGTGGAACATAAGTTCAGATCTATTCTTATGCAAATTCTACCTTAGGAAGGAGAGCTTCTGAGAATGGATCTTGATAACCCATAGGAGTGTGTATCCGTGTTTGTAAAAGATACATCATAAGCTGTTAATAAATTTAAGTAAAACCCACTACATTTCTTGCTTATTCTAGTACAAACACAGTAATTCAAAACAGGTGGCTTAGAATGTGAGATGTATGAAAGGAAATAAGATTATTACTATATAAATGTAGATTTTTGGCATTTGACAAACTAAATGGCCTGGCTTATGTAACCATAGGCAAAATAACTATACATGTAAGTGTTTGCTGTTATTAATCACATTAAATTAACTCTAATCTTCATGTAGCAAAATGTAGGAAGAATACAGATGAAGGTGGGATAGGGATAATGCATACTGTGTTAAGGCTTAACAATTAATTTGATACACAAAGTAAAAGAGGAGAAAGGAGTGAGTTTTACATGTTGAATATTTTCAGTTTAAGGTATAGAATTTTTCAGGAAATTAAAACAAATGTTAGTGAGTAGCATGCAGGAAATTCTTCTGACATCCAGAAGATGTTAGCCTAGGATTACTAACTTGAACAACAAAAAAAAAATTGTTCACAAAGTGTCACAATCTGGACATATACATGCAAATCAGTGAAAGAGATATATACATAGCATATGGAAAAGGAAGGCTGTGTAACTGTAGTGTCAGGTGCATGAGAGGGAGACAACAGCACAGCTGAAAGGAGAGGTGGCTAGCAAGAAGAAACTAACCACAGAAATAGTGTAAATTTGCAGCTTAATAATGTAGTCCCAGTTTCTAGTCATTAAAGGCTGAGGGCACTTCATAATGGGCTACCTTTCCTTACCTTGAAATTTACTCAAAGGGAAAGAACTCTTTGTAAATCAAAAGTAATTTTCTTCATTGTCTCTGTCATGTTTTGATGCTCTGCAGCTTCCTCTTCTCTGGTCCCATGGATTTGATTTACTGTACTACAGTGCTGGTATGGAGACTGAAGTTCTCAGATGCTGGGCTAAAATTCTGTGGACCTAGAGAAGAAAGATGATACAGAGGAAAGGGGTGACAGATGGTGAACTGGCATGTTCTGCAGCAAACTGTCTTTACTGAGAAAACTTCAATCCAAGTACAATATTGAATTTGGGAGCTGGATTTTTGTTTATGTTAAATCAACTGTCAGCATTCCAGAAGGCTAAAGGAGCCTTGAAGGGAGTACAAATGTAATTTACACCCGTCTAAAAACCTTACAGTATGCAGGAGCTTTTAAAAATGATATCTGTTTAGCTAGACAATCTGAACTGTAAATTTAAGCTGTGGAGTTGTGTTTTAATTGGTGACAAAAGCAAAACAATCTACACCTTTTGTCTGTAAGTGTTCATGAATATCTAAACAGGAGGATTTAATTGGAATTGACTATTCTGCACAAAAATAACCCAACTTTTTTTGTGTGGTATGAAAAAAATCCACAAAACCAAAAAACATTAACAAAAGAGGTCCTGGGGTTTGGGACTTCTAAATGGCCTTATTTACACCTTCTTTATTTTTTCTGAAATTGACTGAAGTTTCTGAAAATATGACTGCTACAAACTCTGAGGGTACGATCGTCGTCTTTCAGCTGGACATTTTTCATTTTCTTACCAGAGAAGAACATATATATCTATATAAGATATATGAAACATTTTTTCTGAAAAGTAGACTTTTCAAAGAAGTTTCTGTGCTAGATGGTTCATAATTGTAGAGTAATTGAAGAATATCATAACAAGAGCTTTGTGAGTGTTCCTTCCTCTTTGTCTAGCCCCTTCAGTGACAGGTTCTCCTTGGGCCAGCTTGGGCAGCAGTAAATAGGAGAGCTAAATATCTTGAATGCTTTCCATCTTCACTGAAATCTCTGCAATCTATGGACTAGCCAAGCTTCTGCCTTCAATATGAGAGCTCTCAGTCTGTGGCTTTGAAAGCTGTTAATGTGGTGGGTCTAGGAAACAGCACAACAGTGTCTTGAAATTCTTCAGACACGCATTATGCTGTGAGTCTGATTCAGTCAATTCTGCAACAGCTTCATGTGCCATAGTAATCTTCAAAACAATACAGTTTGTATTTTGAGGCAAGTTCCAATTTTGATTATCCGCCTTTGTACTAAACTCCCTACTCAGATTAATGGCAGCTATTTGGGGGAAAAAGGCACTCAAGGATTACATACTTTTTCTGAGTGTTTCTGTTTTTGTTTAATTTTGTTTCAAAAGTTCTAGGAAAAGCTAGGAAAAGCTTTCAGTAGTAGGAAAGCACTTTGTAATTTTTTTTTTTTTTAGCACTGTTTTTTCCTCTCTTCTTTGATAACTGCAAAGCACATAAAGCATATTTTCACTACAGACAGTTAAACTGACTATTTTCTTTTATTCAACTGCTTATTTCTGAAATACTGTGTTACACAAATCTATGGCAGAGTACTAGACAGTGTTCTGTGGGCCAAGGTGCTTTATTTGTCACTGAAGAAATGAATTATTAATTATCTCTCATAAAATCATATCACAGCATCATAGAATGGCCTGGATTGAATGTGACCTTAAAGATCATCCAGCACCAACCCCACTGGCATGGATGGGGCATGGATTCACTAGACCAGGTTGTACAAAACCGCATCCAATCTTAGAACACCTCCAGGAATGAGGCATCCACAGCTTCTCTGAGCAACCTGTTCCAGTGCCTCACTTTTCTCACAGAGAACTTCCTAGTATTTTATCTAAACTTACTCCCTTGCAGTTTGAAGCCATTCCCCCTTGTTCTATCACCACATACCCTTGTAAAAAGTCCCTACGCTTCTTGTAGTTTCCCTTCATGTAATGGAAGGCTGCAATTACACCACTTTGAATGGTTCTCATTTCCAGGCTGAACAATCCCAAGACTCCCAGCCTTTCCTCATAGGAAAGGTGCTCCATCCATCTTAGTGACCACCCCTGGACTCACTTCAACAGGTCAGTGTACTTCCTGCACTGAGGACCCCAGAGCTGGATGGGTTCCAGATTGGGTTTCACCAGACTGGAGTAGAAGGGCAAGATCCCCTCCCTCAACCTGCTGCTCATGTTGCTTTTGATGCAGCCCAGGATACAATTGGCTTTCTGGGCTGCAGGTGCACATTGCTGGGTCATGTCCAGCCTCTCATCCACCAGCACCACCAAGTCCTCATCAGGGCTGCTCTTGACCTATTCATCTTCCACCTGTGCTGGTACTGGGGATTTCCCTGACCCAGGTGTAGCACCTTGCACTTGATCTTTTGAATCCTCATGAGATTCCTATGGGCTCACCTTGCAAGCTTGTCCAGGCTCCTCTGGATGCCATTCCACCCTTCAGGTTTTTCAACAACACCACTCATCTTGCTGTCATCTGCAAATTTGTTGAGGGTGCACTTGACTGCTTTGCCTACATCATTAATGAAGGGACAGTATGGACCCCTGAGAGACAACACTCAGTGATGTCCATTGGGACTCTCAGCTGTTGACCACTACCCTTGATGTGACTGTCCAGCCACTTCCTTATGGACCTAACTGTCAACGAATCAAATCCTTCATTCTCCAATTTAGAGAGAAAGATGTTGTGGATAACCATATCAGAGGCTTTACAGAAGTCCAGAAAAATGACTTCTGTAACCCTTCTATTGTTTACTGATGCAATCAATCCATCATAGAAGGCCACTGTGTTGGTCAGGCAGGACTTGCCCTTGATGCAGTCATGCATTTGGCTGTCCTGAGTCACCTCCCTAGTCCTTAGCATAGCTTCTAGAAGAATCTATTCCATGATCTTCCCAGGCACAGAGGTAAGGCTGACAGGTCAGTAGTTCCCAGGGTCCTCCTTTTTACCCTTTTTAAAGATGAGTGCAATATTTTCTCTTTTCCAGTCACCTGGGACTTCACCTGACTATCACAACTTTTCAAATATCATGCATTTGTACAATAATGAATCTAAGTGTAAATTGCTTCAATTTACAACAAAATCCAGTATAAATTAGAATGTATTTACCATGTATACATTGAAAAGTGAATTATTAAGCCTTTAATACCAAAGGAGCACATTTTTACTAGAATTTAGAGAGGCGCAGGTATTTCTTTATCCCATTCTTAAAAAAAATATAATTTTGTAAAATAATTTTCAAGAAATAATTTTTCATTGAGATCTATGCAATTTGAAGCACTTTATTTTTTATTTTTTAAATTCCACAACAAATAAAACATTTCAATGTCTTGCCCCAAAGAAACCCAAGAATAGCATTAAAAAATAGTGTCAATTAGAAATCCTCCGAAGCAATATTATAAATTCAAAATGAGTTTGTCAGATATTTCAACTAGTTTGCACACAGTTTACTGAGTTTAACAGTATCATCATGACACTATAGGCAGGTGGAAATTCTGATCTTGGGCTCACCAGGGTTGGAAGTGCTTTTCAGATTATCAATCTTTACCACAGAAGACTTTCTGTTCGTGTGCAAGGTAATCAGTTCCCTTGTCCTCTCTGAGTATATGCACATTTGTAAACATATCCATTCATCACCTCATCTTTATGTGAGATTAGTAAAAGGTTAGAGTCATTGCTTTCTGGTAACTCCTCAATGTTACTTACAACTAGAGTCTGTCCTAAAGAACACAAGAAATCTGTATTTGGGACTATCAATTCTAGCATAAAAAGTGAATCCATTCTAGTTTTCTTAAGAACAGTTATAGTCAATTTTTGAGTTTTAAACTGAAAGTAAGAGAAACATGCAGTAACTTCTCAGTCTCCTTGAAATCTCAGACCCTATGTGCAGTATACAGAAGAAACAGAAAGAAAAGTAATTTGGCATGAGTGAATAAGATGCAGTACTTTTCCCAAGAATTTCAACAATCGCACAGAGATTGAGTTCAGCTTATTAAAATGCATTGCCACAGACTTGACAGGCTGCATCTTATTTTTGTGTCTCATCCACTCTTCAAAGCATGCTTTGTGATATTTGCTATTTTGTGATGAGCTGTTATATGCAGGTCGGTGGTGCTAAACCCTATAAGCATTGCCTGATGGATTACAGTTTGCAAACAATTTCCCCGCTTAAAGTCCATTTGGCTTGACTAAAGATAAGACACCAGTGTCTCAGGGAATATTTTCTCCCAAGATATGTTGCTATTTAATTAAATCTTTTTCATTTCTTTCACATGTGAAATATGAGCTTCCTAGTATTGAAAAGGGGAGATAGCAGAGAGAAAAAGCATCTTCCTGTAATTACAGGACATAAACCCTGTCAGAGAAAAAACATAGACCTCTCACTACATCACTTTTCCTTTCCTGTTCAATTATCTTATTTCAGTCTTTTTCTGTCTTGCTGATAGCTATCAAACATCAGGGACACATTTTTTCTACCTACATAGTGTTCAAGTAAAACCTGAATCCCATAAGACAGGTTTAAATGATTCAGGAGGCATGTCATGTTGAGCTAGAGATCACAGGTGGGAAAAGTTAGTCAGTGCATGTACAATAAAGCCAAAGTATTAGTCTTGCTGAACAGATGAAGGTCAACTACACAACATCTGATGCCAAACTTATTGTGTGCTGGCAGTTGGGAACCAAGTGTTTGCTTAAGTGACTTTGAGACCAGGAGTGTGCTGTGCTAGCATTAAAGATACTTTTATATGCTAGTTTGAACATCCCTTTATTTGAACTTCATCCTGTTCCGCCTACAATTCTTTCAAATGGGATGTGAGGGATTTTTGAGACCCAGTGGCCTTTTATTTCAATCTAATTTTTGTTGGAGTGTGTATGCTCTATTCTGCACTGGGGCAGCCTACCTTGAATATTGTGTGCAGTTTTGGGAAGCACAATATAAAAAGATATCAAACTACTAGATAGTCTCCAAAGGAGAGCAAGGAAAATGGTGAAGGGCCTTGAGGGGAAGCCATATGAAGAGTGGCTGAGTGCACTTGGTCTCTATTCATTCTGGAGGAGACTTGGGGGACTCATCACAGTCTGCAACTCCATGTGAGGGGAAGAGAAGGGACAGGCACTGATCTCTTCTGTGGTGACCAGTGACAGAACCTGAGGGAATGGCCTGAAATTGTGTGAGGAGAGGTTTAGAATATTAGAAAAAGGTTCTTTACCCAGATGGTTGTTGGGCACTGTAACAGGCTCCCCAGGGAAGCACCAACATTGACAGAGTTCAATAAATGTTTGGGCTACACTTTCAGGCACGTGGTGTGACTCTTGGAGATGGTCCTGTGCAGGGCTAAGAATTGGATTCCATGATCTTTGTGAGTCCCTTCCAACTCAGCATATTCTATTATTCTTTGTTCAATACTCTTGAAATAGTTGCAGCCAAAACATTTGCATGTGAGTAAAAAGACTGGGAGAAGAGACTATTAATGAGGAAAGAAGAAGCATGTTGCATTTCAGTAAGAAATTGAATACAACATCCGCGGCATTGCACTGTTTTATAACTTTTTTGATGAATGGAAAAAAGTATCTTTGAGAAGAATAAAAGCTCTCAGACATTTTTTTTTGTGCTTTCTAAAGACTGTTTTTAATGAGAGTTGATAATCTTGAAATACAAATTTAAACTGTAAATATGAAAATGGGATTTTGCAGACCTTTTTTTCATTCCGTCTTTGGTAATGCCACATAAGCTTACAGTGACCTGCAGTAGAACTCCATAGGAAGATTTTGAAACTCAGTTCAAAATGGAGTCATATAAGCTTAATTGATGATGTACTTATTGCCTATGCTTCAGGAAAGGTACATATAGACATTACTTCAGGGTATGAAACCATTTAAGTACCTCTTATCATGCATATTTTTCTTAGTGATCTGTATTTTAGCTTCTTAAAAATTGTTCTATCTTTCCTGAAGATGACTGGAAAATATCTTTACCAGAGATCCAGGACCTGAGAGTTACAAGCCTTGGTGTTGTAAACCAGCAGGTCTCCTGGATCACATGGGATGTGATAATTACTGGTGGTCTGACAAAGAAATGTGCTGAATGAGGTACCTACTTTGGGACTAGAAGCTGTACTCTGATGAAGATCTTTGCCAGATGTCCTCACATGGCTGGGCTGAACAACTTTCCTGGTGATTCCCAGGCCATTCTACAACTCTGTGGATGCCCTTTCCCAGCATGCATGTTTGCATCTTGCTGCATGCTGCCATCATGACGCATGCTAGGCTCTTAGGTGCATACCCATTCTTTGCAAGAAGGAAACTCCTGTAAAGCATAGTGATCTTGTAATGTTATTTTTCTTCATGAGTGCTCTTGCTTCCTGATCACCTTAAAATAAGGATTCCTGCTGTGCTTAATGCAGGCTGATCTTATGTTGCAAACAGGACAGACAAATAAATGGGGAGGAAAAAAATCTGTGCAGATGGAAAGTTTTGATTTGGAGACATTGATCTCCCTGTCTAAGGAACAAACCAATACCTGATATTACATACAGTTTGATGTCTTTTACTTGTGGTGGAGATGTCCTGAATCCTACAGATGCAGTTGATTTCAGTCCCCAATCAGCTAAAGCTGGATTTCTTTCCTACCAATATATAATCAACTTCACAGTGCTACAATAATAGTAGAAAAATATACTTGCACATCTATATTGCACAGCTATAAGTACAGACACATATAGTGATTACAGTGAACATTTCTAGAAATAAAATTGCCCTGGTCATAGAATGGAAAATTTAGTCTATATCTAAGCCTTGGAACATGCCTGACTTGATATTTTCAGAAGCATTTCTAAGTGCTGAGAAACTTTTTCAGTTCTATGGATTTTTTTCCTGCCAGTGAGCTACTCAGACCCTGGATTGCTGGCTCTTTCTGACCTATTCTTTTAGATATTTTCCTCTTGTCCTGTCATACTTTGACATTCAAAAAAAGGGAACTCTATGTCTAAACCAGTGATTATACATAAAAAAGGAATCATGGCCTGTCAAGAAAATGACATCCTCTTTTCCTTATCCCATTTTATATATGAAAGGGTTTTTTTCAACCCTATTTCACATATTAGTTTCTTCACTATATTGAATGATATTTTGCACTTAGCAGTTTTCAACTGAAGATCATATAGCAGTTTGGAAGCGTTTAGAAATTCATAATACCTGTTATGTAACATCTGAGACAAATGGCCCAGAAATAATTTAAGCCAAGAGCAGGGGCAGGTTGCCAAGTGTTTTGCTCAGTAGCAGGAGGAACAATAGAAGGGTATTCAGAAATGCATGATCTGTTTTTGACAGAAGAATTCAGGCAGCTGGTTTGAAGCATTCAGATCTGAGTAATGAACATATTATCCTGACACCTTCCCTTCCTGTCCTCTGCCTTGAATCCCTCATGTGCACCTTCATCTCTCAAAACAAGAAACTGATGATTCCTGACCTTTCCAAGTTCCCCTGTAATTTCTGGGATGTTGATATGAGGCAAGAAGGTCAAGCATCCATCCTGCAGTTTGAACGGTAATGTCAGTCAATGTGAAATGGTTCTATCAGAGCCAGGTATTTCACTGTCCTTTGTGAACTAAAAAAAAAGGAAAAAAGAAGTGCTTTTTCCTTCCTCTTTATCTAACAGCTAAAGTTTGGCTGTGCATCAACAATAGCTTTGTGAGACTGTTAGTACTGTTTTAAATTATATTTTAAGGGCCATGCTGGTATTGGAGCTACCATGCATCAAGTTTGCATAGCTCAATGCCATATACAGATGGAACTTCCTATAGTAAAATTGAGTCAGCAAGAGAAAATGGGTAAACATCACAAATGGCTAGTTGATGAATTTTCAGATTAATTTATGGCTCTTAAGAGCCTGAAGAAGAGGTCAGGACAGTCTCGCAATTACACAGTTGAAAGTAAATGTGAACCAGCTTTGTCTACTGGATAGCTCTTGATAGTGACTATATATGTATCTAGGACCCTTCAGATGTCATCCAGGTTTTTGCCCCATTGATGTTAATGCCAGTGATGACCTTGAAAGAAGGATAAAATGTACAGACACAAATATATTTTAGAAAAAATCTTCCTCTATAAACACCAACACAAATATATAAATAATTTTCTTATTATCAGCATGTCTTCTGTGCGTTTGTCCTGCTTATCCAGGGTTCTGCTTACCCGGGGTTCTGCTTAATAACAGTGTGTAAATGTAAGACTGATTCTTTGATATTGAAAGGATGTTATCACTTTGCTTCATTGGATTTTTCTTTTTTTTTCAGTTTCTTAATTACAGTATATTAGAATAACTGGAGTAAAATTATATGAACCCTACAACTCCCTAATGCCTTTATGCTGCTTTTTAGAATGATAATGAATGTTAATGTAAATCATAAATATATTCTTACTACCTTTTGCTCCTTATAGACAACTTTCCAAGTCACAATTTTTGCTTTAGATAGAACTCTGTTCATTCAGTACTAAGTCTGTGCATTCTTTTCTGGCCAAGAAAATAATTTTTATTAAGCTTTTGGTGAACCACATTGTAGATAAAAATTAGCAATGGGCAATTTTCTAACAATGGGTATCTATGTTAGCATAAAATGAAATAGGCTTTTGTAAAACCTCCCACACATAAATGTTTAGTTTGTTATTCACAGATTAATAAACCAAAATAAACTAAACCAAAATGGAGTGTGCTCAAAGAATAATGACCATACAAAGGAGCTGTACATTGCAAGAGTTGTAATAAGAGCTGATCTTGTTCCTTTTCTGTTTAGGATTTGATTTTATTTCTTTCAATTAAAAACTTACATGCCATCTCTAATAGTTTTTCTCTTGTTTCATCACTGGATCACTGTTGTTGCTGAATGCCCTCTAGCATTATGTAACGTGACTAACAATCTGTCACCTGAGATCAATTTTCTATCTCACCCTTTCTGAAGGAGAGTAATTATGTCTACAATACTGTTATATTTGTAATATTTCCTCCGTCATGGTCTCTAATAGCATACAAATTTTTCTACATGTCTGCATTAAAAGAGTTGGATGATTCTGCTACTGGAGCAGAATATGGAAGGTTATGTGGTAGCTCTGTGGCTATTTGTAGATGTCGGTATGGTCTTTTACCCCTGATTTAAAGTGAGTTGTTTTTCAGTGAAATGTGCCCATCATACTATAGTTATCCTTATGCCCAAGAGGGAAATAACTAAAATAAAAATATGGAAGTGGAGTCGTAGTAGCCCATTATAAAGAATTAAGGGAAAAGAAAGAAACATTGGAGGCTGCTTTTTTTCCCCCTAGTGCACTTCAGTAACAGCTCCTTAAAAAACACAAAGATGTGTCTGTGCCAGGGGAACCTTAATGGAGTCTCTCAGTTGTCATAAAAAATTGCAGGAACACAATACCCAAATTCTTATATGCTGGCCGTTAGACTATAGCTGAGTCCAAACTGAAGTATCTCAGAAAGCCCCACAATTTGCTTACAGCCTGATAAGAAGAAATTGCAAAAAACAAAAAAAAACCAAAAAATTTTCTTTTTCATGCCTAGTCCTGAACAAAACAATAATAAGAATAATAAGAAAAGGAGAGGACATATAAGCTGAAGTCCTTTGTAGAATAAGCCTGTCACTAATGGACTGGGTTTAGTAACAAAATTTGGACCACTGCTATTTTTCAAGGGGTATGGCACCATTCTTTCAGACATCTGTTACTTAGACTGCTCTGGAAAAAGCACTGAATGAATGCATTATCACTATATCTCTGTAGAGCTGATACGTTTCATTATTTTCTGTGCAAGCAAAAATATTCCTCAATTTAAGATGGAATGTGAGTGAAGACATTTTAGTCTTTTATTATAGATGAATTTGGACTTCTTTCTTTGGATTCATTATGACATTTGTGAACTCAGTGTACACAAAATTTTGCTGGAAAGCTCATGAACTTCATGTACACTCAAGTCACAAAATATGAAGAGGTCAATTGCCACAGACCGGCCCGGGAGCACGGTAAAGGACCACTCCACACATGCAGGGGATGAATCGTGGAATGGCCGTTTATTATAATGAGATTTGGGTTTATATAGGGCTAAGCTCAGAGGGTTCTGGAAC
>JAWWTY010000088.1:25754401-25767532 GCA_035222235.1 Margarornis squamiger | reverse complement strand
TGTTGTTCACTTGCTTGAAACTGTTCACCCTGGTTGTTTTGGCAGCCTTTGAGACAGTGTTCTCCAACAATTATTATTATTATTATTATTATTATTATTGTTATTATTATTACTATTACTGCTACTACTACTATTTCCATGGTTACAGTAACACTACTCTAATTTTTAGTGAAGTTATTAATTTTGTGTAAAGATTTTTTCCCATTAAATTAGTGCACTTATGTCTGATCACCTGTGAGCAATTATAGATATTAATTAAATTCACACCACCTCCAGGGTCCTGAAATGTTGTACACATTGTGAAACCAGATGGTGGTCTCTAGGCAGACCAACACCTGTGTCATTCTGGGTAAGAAGAACCCAGGCTGAGGTATGAGAAGTCACAACCTGGTCTATTATTTCACAGAATCACAGAATATGCTGAGTTGGAAGGGACCCACAAGGATCACTGAGTCCAAATCTTAGCCCTGCTCAGGACCATCCCCAAGAGTCATCTCAGGAATGAGATGCAAAAGACTGTCTTCTCCTGCTGGTTCTTCAATGGACCTATGGCCTTGAGCACTGAAGGAAAAAAAACGAGTGTGGAGGTTTGTGTTGGCTGCCTGCCAGACCCAGCTGCCAGCCACACAAATTCCCCCTTCTCAAGAGAAAAGGTACAAAAGTATTCAAAGACAATTGTAGCAAAAGTGTATATATATATTTACATATATTAAAATTATATACAATCAAACACTATAAATATACAGAATAAGAATCCCAAACAACTCCAAAAGAGAAAGGGGGGAAAGGGACAAAAATGGGTAAAACCAAAACAAAACAGACACACACACACTTGTGAACTCAGAGAAGAACTTAATGAAGTAACTAACACAATAAATTCTCACTGAAACTCCCCTTAAGAGAAGCAGTTTCTTCCCCTCCACACAGCTGGGACACCAGTTTCTCCAATAAGCTTCAGCTCATATAGATAAGAGCTAAGCTGACACAGAGACTTGATGTCCTCCAAGCACATGAAAGAAAAAGAGAGAGGGAAGAATCTTTCCTCCTCATCTTTATATACCCCTGATTACGTGAAAGAATGGTGTGGAATACTTCTTTAGTTATGACCCTGTTACCAGAAAAAGCCTAGCCCAAACCAAGAAAACTAAACTACCAAAAGGAGTCACTTTCACAGACCAAAAAGGCTTCCTAGTGTCACAATGTGGGTAAAAACACTGAGTAAGAAAAGAGGTATACCTTTATATTTAGCAGAAACATGAGTGCTCTGGGAGCTTGAACCAGTTAGTGAAAGCAGGGTTATACATTATCACAGAAAAAATTATTTGTGAGCAAAGAGGGATGAGGAAAAAGCATTTCCTGCATCACACATTTTCTTTTCCCATCTCTCTTGCAGTCTGCAATAGCATGGTGAAGAAATACACCTTTGAGACACAGTGTTGCAAATTTTTGCCACTGCAAGCGTGCAAGCTGGAAGAAAGGATGTGATGTTCTCATGTTTACATTGAAGCAAAATAATAATACTACTAATAAGAACAAACAAAAAGAATTCCCTGAACCAAAAAGTTGAAACTCAAACTTTTAATAACATAAAACCAACTCAAACAGATGAAAAACATTAAACACAGCAGTTTTGGGGATTGTGAGAGATGGAGTCAAGTGGTCTGTGTCAACGGGAGTACTCAATTTGGAAGACAGATTTGGGGATGATGATGTTTAATTCCTCACATTTCCTTGGTAAATCTCCAGATGCAGACAAGGTGTAAACCATGATTGCAGCCATTGATGGCTTGACAGAGAATAAGCAACAAGAAAGCAGAAAGCATGATGCTTGGAAAGAATTTTTTAACCCCTACTGCTCACTGTGATCTTTCATAAAGATGAACGGTTGTTTTTGTGGGGAAATTTTACTTTCTGTCATCTAGTATGTTTCAGTTGTGTATGGAAGATGTGCAAATGTGAAATGTTAGGCACAATGACAGATGTGGAGTGTTCATCCCTTTCAGATTGTGTAGTATGACCTTTCTATAAGACAGCTCCCAGGCAGCTCTCACTCCTCACCTCTGCTCCCCACCCTTCACACTTTCTCAGGTATAAATAATTGAGTTAAAAAAGAGGAGAATCCTCTGGTTCCCTAGACTATTGTAATTTTCACCAGTAGAAAATTATTATTATTATTATATACCCTGAAGTGGAAAGTCCCTGATGAACACTTGCAAATGTTCATTTCCAACTTTGTAATTTGATGGTTGCATGTTCAATAAGGTTCTGTTTGATCACTGTTCCTCAGAAAATATATCTCACTCATGAAGAACAGGTGCCTGTGTTCATTCTCCATGTTGCTGAACTCTGAAGAGAACAGGTATTTCAAGCGTGCTGCACCTTTCTGTGGGGGGCAGTCTTTGTCAGGCTCTTCCTTCATGGAGGACTGATGAATTCTCACAGGCTGAAATGGGTGTCTAGAACTAGATTCTGCTCATAAACCCACATTTTGAGAAAGATCAGTGTAGATGGAAGGAGCAGAAAGTACCTCTCACCAGTCTGCTGGGATGCTACTGGCAGGATTAAAACACCCAATATGCCTGTATTATTATGAAACACAAGAAAGGCATCTTAAAACTTCATTTTCCTTGCATAAAATCCAGACAGATACTTGTTGGGAGCTTCCCATATTCATATTTTGAAAATTGCCAAAATGTTGATCCTGTACTCAGCTACGATTTTTTCTCATTATCTGGTTTCTGTGTTTCAGTGATTAAAAATTCACTTTTTAGGAAAAGAGAGAAACTCTGGCAGGGAGCTAGTTCATGGTTTATTTTGAAGACCAATAACATTACACAGAATTGGAAAGCAGTTTTTCTTTAAGAATGCTTTATTATGTAAGGTTTTGTCTGGGGGAAAAAAGGTGAGTTTGGAATCACCATTTCCAATTACACTTCGAAATCACCACCTTTTTGAGAAGCATTTTTCAATTATCTGTCTGTGGTCTGTGGAGCTGCTTAGAAAATGCTGTATTAATAGTAAATTACGGTCTGTGAGGAAAGCCCGCACAAAAGAAGTCCTCCTGTAGGAAGTCACATCACGACACACTTCCATTTCTCAAAGTCATACATAGCCAGGTAGAATGATTAAATTCTTATTTCTTTCACTTTTTGTACATTACTACAAGGTTCTCCATGAAAAACTGTGGATTGTTCATTATCCAGTTCTCTACCTGTTTAAGCAGGTCTCTTTCCATATTGATAAGGTGAAGACCATCTGTTTGGTTAAAACACTCAATAATCCTTGTATGATTTTGAGTTCCTACAACTTTTGCCATCTTAGATAAAACTGAAGGTATGCTATCCTATAAAATTAGGCTGGTTTTTGTCAGAAATTTCCTTGTCTGTTGATATTTTAAGTTATATCTTAATGCTTTAAACATAACTTTGTGTCACAATCTACACGTCTCTGAGCAGTCATATAATTACTCTAATAGCATGTATAATATAAATACATTTATATTATTGCACAATTTTTCTCTTATACCAGCTATAATTGACATTTTTCATACTTAAAAATGGATTTAGAAGAAGACTAATACAGAAGAATACAAAGCTCACAAGGTTCTAAATCTAGACCTGTAATAAATTCTGGCATACTACTGGCTTAGTCATTAATTATGCCCCGACTGTTCTTTATTCAAAAATGTAAGTCCATGTGCTGATTTATAGCTTCTATAGGTGGTTAATCTTTGCCTCTTGATTGCATCTTGGCCATATATTTCAAAACTGACTACTTTCTCCCCAGCTTCCCAAGCTGTTTCAGAAATTTCAGTGTAAAATCAGCAGTTGATAAAATTTCATAATAAATCTTTCAAAAGTGTTTTACATATTTTCTGCATCCCCAGAATGAATTATGTTATCCTGAGACCTTAAGTGCAATAAATCTGGTGAGCATTCTATCTAATAACTAAAATGGTACATTATCAGCTACCTAGAAATTGCTGAAAATATTCTACTGGAAGTACATTGCACTCCATGTTTTTTTAACTCTCATAATTCTGGTGGTGATAAGATTACTACTTTTGTATTAGATACATCAGAAATATATGAATAACAATATATAATAATTTTGAATACTTGACCAAATTTCTTTTGAGGTGAGCTTAAAGAATTAAAGAAAAAAAAAATTAACTTTGTTTCAGTAGACAAATATGAGGTTTTGTCTCCTTATTTTACTTCAGTGGAAACATGTGGTGTTTCCTGTTTGCCTTTGACTTAGCTCTCCAAAGTTGGATTAATGGCTCTGACTGCACCCTAATGAATTAGCTTTACTGCAAACATTTATCACCACACTATCTGAATCTTTCACCAATATTAATTAATCTATCCATTATTTATAGGTGGTGTTGAGGCCTGCAAAGGCTGAAAGGAAATGCTAAAATTTCCCCTCTCCACTCTCTCCCATAATGATGAATCCACACAGTAGGGAATTGAGAGATCAGATGATAAAGCTGTGAGACTTTTTATTTCTGGAAAAAGCATGGGAGGCACAAAGCCAAGTCATACTGTCCCTGCTCTGGAAAGTGACAAAGTACAGTAGTGGGCAGAGCAGAAGAAGTGACAGGCACAGAGGAAATCAGGAAACACAGTGCGGTATCATAAGAACATATGCAGTGAAGAAGGAACAAGTTTAATTTTTGGGTTTATGTTTGGTAGTTTTACACTTTCAGAATGGAGGGCAGAACTTCTTACAAAGAGATTTGCAAGTTCCCGTCTCACAGAGACTCTCCCTCAACTTTTCACTGGAAAAATATAAAATCTTCTAATATATCCCTCCCCCCGCCCCCCCCCCCCGCCAACATCTGTTGATGTTTAACCAAGGAGATTTAAAGAGTAAGAGTGTGCTCCTTTAGCAAAGGACATGCAGGTGCTGATCTCGTTTCTTGGTTTGTTGATGTGTCTCATGTAGCAAGCAAATGACCTGCTTTTTTCCACAAATATCATCCTCACAGACAATGTAATCAAAATTTGTATTTCTAGGAAAAAAAATAGCTTAAACGTACTGCATTTTGGATCTGCATTTTATAAAAAAAATTTGCCAAACATTTCCAGAACAACTGTACTAAACACAATCTGGAAATTTAAGTACCCAAATATCATCTGGTCCATGACTTTGCGTTTTTTCCAGAAGAAAAGCAAGGAGAAAGCCTGAACTGAACAGACTATATGGAACCACTAGACTATTTTGTATCCTAACATGCCCACATTTCTAGTGCACCATCTGGTCTTTTAGAAACTAAGCTCCCTTTTTATGCTGTACCTATGAATTCAATCATGTTTTGATCACTAGCTGTGATAGGAACACAAATGCTTGTCTTCAAACTTGTATAGTGTCATTTGATTTGTAACTTTCTTATTTCAAAATTCCTTTTAGCAATATGTTTCTTAAAGCTCGTAGATGATACAGGGATTTTTTTCTGCCTGAAAAGCGATTCTAAAACTGGAGTTTCCAAAATACTAGAACAGTGCATTTTAAGTGTTTCCTTTGATATTGGAGAACACTTTCACAAAATCACAGAAGGTTGGAAGGGACCACCATGGGTCATCTGGTCCAACCTCCCTCTGCTTAAGCAGAGACATCTCAGAGCACACGGCACATGATTGTGTCCAGACAGTTCTTGATTATCTCCAGTGAAGGAAACTCCACAACCGCTACAGGCACTCTGTTCCAGTGCATGGTTTGCCCACACAGTAATTAAGTTCTTGCTCATATTCAGGTGGAATTTGCCATGCATCAGTTTCTGTCCATTATCTCTTGTTCTATTGCTTGGCACCACTAAGAAAAGCCTGGCTCTATCATCTGGAAACCCTCCCTTCATATTCTTATAGACACTGATGAGGTCCCCTCTCAGTTACCTCTTCTTGAGGCTGAACATGTGCAGCTCACTCAGCCTTTCCTCATAAGAGAGATATTCCAGTCCCCTAATTATCTTTATTGTCCCCCACTGGACCTTCTACAGGAGGTCCAGAAGTTAGGATCCCAGAACTGGACACAACACTCCAGATGTGCCTGAGTAAGGGGCAGGATCGCCTCTGTCGACCTGCTGGCAATGTTCTTCCAAATGCATCCCAGGATGCTAGTGGATTTCTTGGCCACACGGGCACACTGCTGGCTCATGGGCAGTTTGTTGTCCACCAGGACACCCTGGTCCCTCTCTGGAAAGCTGGTTTTCAGCAGGTCAGCCTCCAACCTGTACAGGTTCATAAGGTTATTCCTCCTCAGGTGGACGACACTGCATTTGCCTTCACTGACTTTTAGAAGGTTCTTCTTTGCTGTCAGTCCAATCATAATTTTTGATGCAATCATAAAAATAATAATAAAAAAAAAATCATAGCTAAAGTGTAACTGTTAATGTTGCCATGGTTGTTTTACTTGTTTTACTTTGTTCTCCTGAAAAAAAATCAAATATATTTGCCTTTAATCAGCTTAGACTCTTGATGAAATTTACACTGTTGAAAAACACTAATAAATATGCAAGGAACCATACTTTTGTTATTTTAGACTTCATACATAATCAAAGAAATATATCCCACAAGTATGTTTTGGAGTAGCCATTACTAACTCCCAGGGTTTTTTCTCAAACTTTTAGAGATTAGATTTCTTCCTGGCAGATGAACAAAAGTAGATATTAACAATTCATAGCACCTACCTTTATTTTTCTGAGTAGTTTCTCTATTCATACTTAACATGCAGAAGATATATATTGTCTGAAGAGCAAAGCCAACATTTGAGCGAAATATAGTGTCATTCTATACAATTGTTCTTCTTCAAAATGGTGCTATTACTGGTGCTATTACAGTTGGTGATTGAGGTATTTTGTCTTTGTGTTATCTGAGATCACTTTCTTTTCATGTCAGTTGCAATGTGTTATGATGGGTATAGAAAATATTTTAATAAGAATAACATTTTATAGGCAGCTTTGGGGATGGAGGAACAGTGCTGGCTTTTTGTTCATTGTAATGTCATTTCTCTTGAATTCCTGACTGGCCAATTATTCCAGCTCTGCTGGAAAGCAGAGCAGGTGTTAGGGTAAAACTTGAGAAGTTATGTCCCCATCTGTCTGTAGTTCTCCATGGTGCCCTGAGGCTATGCTGGCCCTTCATATCCACTCCTTGCTTCCACAGTGGGGACCAGTAAATGAATAAAACTCTGAGTATAAATAAGAATATAAGAAAGCTGAAAATATGCTGTATATTCATAGCTGCTATGGACTCTGGTAGCTTCTCCAAAGTCAAAGTAGTTATTCCTATGAACAGGGTGCCTGCTGTTGTCCATTTCTCCTTTTCTTCTCAGACTTGTGTGTTTTCTTATGCCTCTGGGGGAAAAAACCCCAACAAACAAAAAACCCCAATCAAACAAAACTCCTAAGCTTTCAAATTCTAAATTTATTGCTTTTCAGATAATAATTTTTTGGTGGCAAGTCTGAGAAAAGCTCAGTAAATGCCCTTTCACTTCAATGTTTGCAAGAGAGATATTCTTACTCTTAAAAGATTTGAGTCAGCCTCCTCCTGCCTCTTATCTGGAAGATTTTGCGGTATCTAGAATCATAGAATCATAGAACTGTTTAGGTTTGAAAACACCTTTAAGACCATTGAACTCAATCTGTTAAGGAAACTTTTCCATCTGACCATTCGGGAACACTCTTCCACTACCAGAGACTGTCACTGCTAACACCAAGTCCCTTCCCAGCAGATGGCTCCAGTGAAACCATGGGTGTCCTGCTTGACTCCCTGCACACTCCACTCACACAGTCAGATCAGGTTCCCTTACCAGTTCAGCCTCAGGTTTCCTGTAGTGGAGTCTCGGATGTCTCATTCAGTAAAGCAATTTATTCACAGCCCAGAAACAGAAACAGTCCAATCTGGTGCCTCTGAGGAGTGACCTCAGCAAAAGGACCCCTGAGTTTTATGCCCTCATAGTCCAAGAGAGCTCAAGTCTGCCTCTTCCTCTCAAGTCTTCAGCTTCTGTGGTGTCCCTCAGTGTCAGGCCACCGATTTCTGTGTCCTTTGTTATGCAAAAGGTTGGCAGGTCTTGACCTATTGTCTCGGGCTGTCACCCAGAGCTCAAGCTGCAGCTCACACTGCAGTGGCACACCAAGCTACCTACACTGAATGTGTTCCTCCACAAATCATTACTGTAACTCTGCCAAGTCCACCAGTGAGGCATGTCACTAAGTGCCATGTCTACAGACTTAAATACCTCCAGGAATGGTACTTGACTCTGTAAAAAATTTATGAAATACATTGATTTTGTACCTGTTTTGTCTTTCAAATCTTAACTGTATTAGGCCAGCAGCTATTTATTTTGTCAAATTTCTGGCTCTGAGTAAGCGTAAGTCTTGGGATAGTTATAGAGTGAATTATGCCTCCACAGTGCATAAAAGAAACCAAATCTCTGTGAAGACTTTTTCTTGCCTTCCTTCATGGAATTGTTCTTCCAGGGATGAAACTTTCTCTTTACTCAGCCATTCTGTGATCCTATGATTCTGAACTGGCTAGGGAAAAAAATGTTAGTGCAGGTTAGGGTGAGTTACAGTGCAATCCCTGAAAGATGAAAGAAATCCTTGTGGAACACATATATGTTTGTGAAGGGCAGACCTCTAAAATTGTGAGGTTAATGTAAAGGTCTCTATAAATTAACCTGCTGAATTTAGCTATGTGTTTTTTCACTCTGAACCTAGTCTTCACCACAGTTTTTTATTTTGGGATCATACAGTTTTTCAGATAGTCGTTTTGGGAATGAGAGAGCACAATGCATACTTGAATACAGTAATGTTCCTGAAATGGGCTCCTGTGTGAGCAGTGGCATGTCAAGTCTGCTTTTGATTGTTCTATCTCTCTTGGACTTAGCTACTGTAAGCAATTGAATAAAGGCCTAAAAACTCATTTGCAAGTCATTCCTTTCCTACCAAATACTCAAGAGCATATATATATGTATACACTGGAAAAAACCCCTAGTCTTTCATCTCCAATTAGCGTGGTCAACCTTTATGAGTTCTTATTTTGTGAAATGAGACCTTTATGCTTTCATCTACTGAGAGAAGATATCAAAACCCTTTTAGTAATTCTTGCAAAACAGAGTAGGTCTGCTGTTCTTAAACAAAACAAATGTATTACCTACTGCAGAAGGAATAGCCAGTCATAATCTCCCTTATCATCCCCCTTTTCTGGAATCCAGACCCTGAAGACCACAAACATTGCTAATCCTGGCTAACCAGAAAAATTTTGCTGGTGTGCTTCTTCCACTCCTTAGCAAGATCGTTATACTGTTCCTTTGCAACCATTATTTTGATGGTGGAACTGATTGCTCTTCCAGTTATGAAACAAGATGAGTATATAAAAAAAAAGTCTTTTCTTCCAACTAGAAGGAAATAAAGGTAAAAGGAAATCAACAAAAATGAGAACTGGAAGGAGAAGGTGGGAGAGGGAGAACTGAACAAAGAGTTGAATGTTTGGTTGTTAGTGGTGTTACCTGCAGTCTTATGAGTCTTTAGTTCCATTTATATTGGTGCAATTTTCCTGCCTATTCATTTTTGGGTTTAAAAAGTTTATTTTCTCTCATGGTTTATGTTATGAAAGCAACTCATTTGTTGGCCAAACTGAGAAACAAGGACAGGACAAGAATGTACAGGCAGCAAAGGGAAAAGCAAAGGTTATGGCTGCTGGCAACATTCTGAGTCAGTAGAAACTGCAATGGCACCTGCAGTGCAACGAGACCATTTTCTTGCATGGGTTCTGCGTTGCTGAGTTATTTGCTAAGGTATGATATTTCATGATCAAAATTAGATAAATTAGTTATGTCAATCTATTATTTAGATCAATTAATCAACAGGTTAATTAGATTGATCAATTAATCAATTATAAATAAATGCCAGTATCCAAACTCCGGAGAAACACTCTCTTTTGCAATGTAGATATGGCATGTAGTAATAAAGAAACAGCTTAGGCCAAGAAGAAACAGCACACACTTCCTCTCAGCACTGGTGACACAACCATGCACTGCAGCTGAGCTGCAAGTGGCCACCATTTGTGGTAGGTTCAGGAGAGTTTGACACAGTCCCAGTAGCCCTGGTGGACTATGAGTGTGGAAACACTGGGGCTGATGGCAATCCTCTTGAGCAGTCTAAGGTATATATTTTACTACTTTAAACAGAATATCTAGATTTATAAAAGGTTATTTCCTGGGGAAGGAGACCTTGCCTGCAAGAAGAAAGAAATTAAACCTGCCAGGACAAGCAGAATTTCTAGGGGTTCACAGGCTATGGGAGACAAGAAGGGGTTTAAAAGCAGACCACGGTCTCAGGCAGGAAAGGTAGGGACTTCCCAGGCACTAGAGTGAAGTGATCATTGTGATCCTGCTCAAACTTTCAATGAATCTACTGAATGAGCATTATATCTCTTCACAAGGACAATGATGGAAGAAGAGTTGTGTGTGAACACTTTGTATTTCTATCATCTGATTTAATAATTGTGATTTTCCTTAGAAGATGAATTGTCCTAGATAATATTTTGACACAATCTCTCTGAACTGAAAAGCCTTTTGTACCTTAGGGAAGGTAGGTTATGACAGGTAGTATAGCTAGACCAGTCTCAAGGCCCTGGCTGACTTGGCATGCTAACATGATCCCAATTAATGTATAAGAATAACTTTGTACTGAATCTTTACTGTGTATGTTGTAATGCACCTTCAGGTCTAGTGTGCCAGTGATTCAGACCAAATACTTGCTAAAGCATATAGAGGCTTCCATGCATCCTGTGTATCTTTTCCACAGAAACCAATACTATACAGCATCACAGTGTTTCCACCTCACATCTGGGACATGGGTAAAACATGTTTCTGGATTTGGTCCCTGGAAACCTGCATCCCCTTGCCAATGACATCAGCAACATCTCCAGCTTGAACAAAGACATAAGACATACACAAGGTGCACTTCACAGTACAGTTGCAAAGGTTCTTCTCTGGAAGAGCAAGACATAACACTTCTGCATTACTCAGAATTTTGGGGAGAAATCTTCTGCAATACAAAGCCTGCAGGATATCTTACTGCTACAACAAAGTTAAAAAAGACATAAGCCAGAATTTTGCCAGAGATTAGGGGTGTGATGTAATTTTCTATGAGAAAAGAAGAAATCTAGTATATTAGCACGTATAATACATAATGCATGTTTCCAAACTGAATGTTTTGCTCCAGCACTAAAAAAAGTTTGCACAAGAAAAGGAATGATTTTAATTATACTGTTTTGTTATGTCCACCAAGAAGTTCTCTTGAATTTAAAGGAAAATCTATTCCAGACCATGGGTTTGTTTCTTAAATAAAAATAAAAAATTAAAAAATCATTCTCATCTATGTAATTATCAAATAATAGCCTGTTAAGGGTAGTCCAGAGAGTGTTAAGGTTTAAGACAGCTTCAAACTGCAAAACTCAATCTGAACAAACTAGACCATTAAAAAAAAATGCAGTGTTATTTACTGTTTACTTAAGAAAGTGAACACTTTAAAATCTTATATAAAAAAAGGGGCATGCTTAAGAAAGGTAAGTTCAACAGAGAGAGAAGCCTCACTCAAACAAAGCAAAACTTGACCATCCCAATTTTATGGTAAAGGAAGTGTATCAAGACCAGTAGTTCATTGATGAGCTAGTGGTCCAGGTTAAAACTGAAATACCTGGTAGAAAAAAGACTGATTTTGTAATCTCTTTTGAGATAAAAGAGAAAAATCCTGTCCTGCAAACAGACTTCAAAGTGAAAATCTTATCTTCAGTCTTTCACAATCACCTTCACATCCTGGAAAGCCCCTGAGTTTGGCTTGGAGAAGATGGCAATTAAGATGTGAGTTAGGTGGATGGTTGTGCCCATGCTGATTTGCAGTCATATTTGAACTAAAAAAAAAAAAAAAGTTTTTTTCTTAGTAGCAGTAATTGAAAAACGTGTTAATATTGTTGCTTCTTTTAAAGACTGAGGGGTTATTGTTGCTGCAGCTGGCCAAACCCAAACTTGTGTCCCATGCCACACACAGCTGCACAGCACCAAAAGTCCTACAAAGGACCAGGGCCAAACTGTGCCCAAGACAGAAGCATGAAAACCAAGTTACTCTGGTGCCTTCATATGTAAACAATTGGTGTGTATGGTTAGAAACTACTTGTGCTTAGCAGGAGCTAGGCAGAGGAATCAGAGCTAAAGTAAGGTGTTTGTTCATTATCTGAACAAGGTGAACAAAATTTGGGACAGTGAGTGATGGCAGAACTTTGAGCACAAATACACTTATATTGAAGTAGTCCTCTCTACAAGGTTAACATTGGCTTGGAAAAGGTACTAGAAATAACAGCTTTTGGCAATGTAGCACAACTGGAGGAAATAAGGAAAAGATAAATAAGAACATGCTGTTGGGAGGAGCTTGGAGGAAGATCAAAGGTGGAAGGATGGCAAAAATGTAAGTCTGAAAGGCTAGGGAATAAATTTTAAAACTATGAGGCAAAAAAGTTGAAAGAATGGATCCTTAACTGGCAGGAGCATGAATCCCAACAGACAACAGTGGTGCTGACTTGCATGCCCAAGCTCACCAGAATTCTGAAGGGTCCTCCCGCCCTATAGACATGCTGACCAGACTTGGCGTAGGGGGAAATAGATTTGTATACTTACAGTTCCATACTTACAGAACTGTAATTCAGTAGTGCTCAGGTATATGGTTCATTACACTTCAGACCTGTAATTAATAGCTGTATAGTCAAGCATAATAATCTGCATTATTATACAATTGTTATGATTGCTGAGATAATTTGTTCTTTTACTTCTCTACTAGTTTCCTCATGGTTTGCTCATTAATCAATAAACTTCTTAATCAGTTGAAGCATTACGGTTTTCATGAATTTGTAGATTATTATACTTCTATGTAGTTTCTTACATTTAGACAGCTAGCAACCTCTAACCCTGTGGTAGATGTCTTAAGAGTCAGATAATAGCTGGAACACCATGCCTGGGAAACGTGTACCAGAGCTAAGACAATTAGATACCCTGTTAGTCAAAACCAGAAAGCAAAGCCCAGCAACCTTGGAGAAGCTCCAATAAGGGAAAGTGGTGTGAAGATGATGA
>JAWWTY010000088.1:25732702-25745784 GCA_035222235.1 Margarornis squamiger | reverse complement strand
TGTGTAGGACAGGATTAAAACAGTATTTCCTCTCTTGCATCTGATTCAGCTTGGATTTCAGGTCCCTTGTTGTCCATTTGCCTCACAATTACTATTTTTTTTTATTTCACAAAGCTCCTTTCATAATCAGCAATAATCAGGGTATGCATTTTTTTCCCCATCAGCACAAATGTTTTCTCTGTCCTGATTTTTGAAACTGGCCTTTGCAAGGCATGACTGAAGACCATGTACTTCTTCTTGCTTGGTATTTTGGTGAGTAGTCACATTTCTCCACTAATAATAATGTTATGAATATATTTGTTATTTACTTCATTTACTTCAGACCTCCTTCAGAGGACTGGAAAACTGGACTCAGACTTAAAGCAGACATGTATGTTAAAAGACTTTTTCCTAGCAAAAGACCAAGTTCAGATAATTCTTGCAAGCTGATGTTTCATTGCAGAATTCTGAGCATTTGAAACAAGATTTGAAATAAAAATAGTTTTGTGATGGTAACTGAAAAATGTTACTTGCAAACACAATAACCTTGTAAATAGATTGCCTAGACATCTAGAGACATTTAGAATAGCATGTGCTATGTGAAAAAGGGAGGGGTTACCAGACCCTTAGTGCAGGGAGATTTTCTCAGCCCTCAGTAATTTATTTGCCTGTCAGTGCCCCTGGGAAAATGAAACCGTTATGTCCCACCAGTCTGTCAGCATCCTGTAAGGGCTTGACCCTTCACCAACAGCTTCCCCAGATCAGAGGGTGATTTGACTGCCTTTTTTTGAGGGACAAAGCCAACAGCGTGGAGACCCCTCAGCAAGCTTTCCCAATGTGTTACCTGCTGCTGGCAACTGCTAGCACCTGTAAGGGGCTCCAACAGTTTATGGAATAACACTCTTGACTCATATGAATTATGTCAGGTTACTAAGGTTTTTGGGTCATCGGTGAAAGTGTCTGACTGCAAAAATGAGTTTAAAACAATCTACAAAGCAAGCAGAAGTTTTAGTCCTAAAAGCAGCATTTAGGGTGCACAGAATATGGCTCTTACTCAGCAGGTGTCCCTATGTGGCAGAAAGACAAGTTCAGTCTGTTGATTGACCCCAGAATTTTTGGTGGAGCCTTCCTTAATTTTCCCACTATTCCCAACTTACATTTATACTATCTCCTTAGGTTTAGATGGGGCTTAAGTGACTTTTGTCATCAATATTATTATATCTGATTGATCTAAAAGTCTTTCTCTTTGCTTTGCATGCTGAATGAGGGTGGTCATATCTTGGCAAATGAGGAGAGGGTTTTCAACATAGTTGTTAGCTCCGCTCTAGAATGTGTTCACCTCTCTCTCTTGGTTGACAAGTACTATATGATTTTACGAACTACAAAGTACCACCACCTTCCCCTCTCTGCAGGGATTTCTATGGAGGAAGCTATGGCATCTCCACTCCACTGCAGCCTCTGTTCCATGCCCTGTAGCAGGTGCTTATTGTTTTATAGGACTCTTTGTGAAGCTTGTTGACTGTATTCCATGCAGGGAGATGCAGCTGCATTTTACCCCATAATTCTTAATCTCCTCTAATTTTTAACCCTAGCCATCTCCCCACTGCATGTTACGTTTTTGTCCTTTCTGTTCCTACCTTTTTGTAGTAAATTTTGTAATCATTCATACCACGTAGAAAAAAAATAAATAATAATGATAAATGTCCTTAGTTCTCCTGTCAAGTAGCCCTTACCCTTCTTCTAAACAAACAGTGAAAACCCCAATTTTAATCCATGATGTATAGATAGATTTCCCTATATATCAATATAATTTTACTCTGAACTATGACATTATATTAATTTGAATTTTTATTCACTCTTTTTTTTGGAAATGTTTAGAATCCAAATAGATAATAAAAATAATACTAAAAATAGTAATTATGTTCTCTAGAATAGGTGCATTATTGAAGAATTTTGCATTAGCCATGAAACTTACTGTATTTGAGGTTTAGAAAGGAAAATGTAGATGATTATTAGTTAAATTATTTATGTGCTTGTAAATAAATAAATCAATAAAATATCTGCTCATTGAAGCAATGCTGAATAAGAGAGTTTAAGAAGTAAAATGGATCTGTCATAGACATTTGGGTGTTAATAACCAGCACCAGCAGCTTACATGGCTGTATTGACTGACTGGCTGTTTTACCATATCCAACACTTGGGAACTCTTCAAGTAATTGAAAAATACATTGAACTTCTATGTTCTTAAATGCTAGCTGACTGCTGTTTACACAGCTATTTCAATTACTAGTACATACTGGGGCAAGGACCCCTTATATGTCATAAGACATGTAGGTAAGCCACAGCTATTCCTGCAAGGCCAAATCCATCAAACTGAAAGTTTCACTTCTGTGAAAACATACATTTTCTATGAGTATCTACATGGCAAACATCCTACTGTGAATGACTATTCCTAAATGTCATCTTAAAACTTAATTGACAAATCTAAATGGAAGGAGTTGAGAATTATATGGGAAACCGACTTACAAGCACAAATTTCTTTACTAAGAATCATAATACAGACAGAAACCTAAGCCTTAAGAAGGTGGTACTTATCCTGTAGTCTTTTCTAGGGATTTTTAGTAGCCACCAACTCTAACAGACATATTTTTTAAATTACATTAAGCCCTCTTGTGAGTAGACAATAAGTCTGTACCAGTTTTGCTTTCCACCATTGATTTAGCTGACAGTGAAGACAAAAATGCTGAGAAGAAGGGATAAGCTGGGAAAATAATAGCTGTTTAGAACTTCATGGGCCTGTGGAAATGCCAAAACTGAATTTCAGTGCTCAGATTTCTTTCATGACAAAGAAATATCAAACTTGTTCTCTTTCTAAAACTGCTCTCTTTCTTGTTCTTTGAGTCTAATGCTGCTTATTTGCTTCTGGTCTCTCCTTTGTATTTCCTTTCCTTTAATTTTCCCTTATTTTTGTCTACATTTTAAAGTTCAAACTGAAATGCACTGTCCTGAGGGAAAAAAAAAAGGTAAAGAAAAAAAAAAAGGAAAGTAAAAGAGGAAAAAGAAAAAAATGGAAAGGAAAGAAGGGAAAAAGCAAAAGAAAGATAAAAGGAAAGGGGAAAGAGGAAAGGTACAAGCGTGAAAGGGAAGGGAAAAGCATCGGGGAAGGGAAAGGAAGAAAATGCAAGTGTGTTAATTTAAAACCATAAAATTTTGGAAGTCTTATGCTGAATTTCCTCTCCCCTCTCAACCTTCTTATATTTTCATTCTTTTATTTCTTTTATGTTCTTTTTCCTTACATTACTTGTATTTACTTTGCATGCATTGCTGGAAGTGCACAATGAAATTTATACTGCTAAGGTCAAATGAATCATTCATAAGGGAAGTCACAGTAACAGCTAACTGAGGGAGTTTTCCTTTTTAATGCTACCAGTCCTAATACTCCAGAGGCTGTGATGCTGTTTTCCTTCCCTGCTGTGTTCCTTCATGCCATATTCCCCTCAGTATTCGCTTGCAGTCAGACATTATGAAGAGTACTGCCTTCTGCATAGAGAGGTGTAAATTTCCTAAGTACTAGACCTTAAATGTATCCTTTTAAAATAATGTCATATAATGTATGTATGAATGAATAATAATTAGAAAACAAACCAGCCAGGAATGGGGAGATTCTATATTAAATCATAATACAGACCTTCCCAAGGCTGTTCCTGCTGCCAGCAGATTTAGCTGCAAATTTACGCAGCAATACTGCTACATTTTCTGCGTTGTAAATCTTGCTAACTTGTAACGGGGATTGTCAATTCCTGAGAAGATACAAGAGCTAAATTTAGGGTTCAGCAAATTCATCTAAGCAGATATACATCAGTGAAAGCAGTTACTGAGAGGGTATTCTTTTCCCACTGAGAAAAAAAGTCACCAGTCAGACAAATGATTTTTCCTTCAAAACTCAGTATTTATGTCAGAAGCAAGAAAAAAGAAGCTATTTTAAGGGGATATTTTAATTGCAAACATCCTTGCAATGACAACAGCAAGTCAGCTGAGGTGGTCTGTATTAATGAAGTCTAAATAGGAGGAATTTCTCTGTTGTCTACATTAAAAATAAACCAACAAAACCCAACCCCCCCCACCCCCCACCCCAACCCAAACCAACCAAACAAAAAAAACAACAAAAAGCCTGGACCCTGGCCTCTGTATCTGAAGAGCATTAATAGGTGAAACACTGAAAAACCATCAGCAAGCAGGTGCAAATTGGGTAAGAGCCTCAAGCAAGATACAGCTGTGTTTCTCCCTGCTGCTTGATTATTCTGTGTTAATCTGTTTCTCTCACTCTTGCACACTAGAAAAACAAGCAAGTTTTAAATACCACAGCAAGTCACACAAGCTAATAGTACTCATTGCCATATTTTTAAATGTTTCTATAAAAACTCAAAACACACATAAACCCAACAAGACTTTCAGAGAAACAAACAAAGATTTAGTTATTAAGTCTTCATTGCTTCTCTAAATGGTTTACACAGAAGTTAAAAGCACCTAATTGTTGCTCAGCAACTTTGAAAATACAGCAGTTAATTAGATACTTCCACATATGCTTAGAGTACTAAATTTAGGCAGTCATTTATTAAAGACATTTGTTCACAGTTGAGCTTTCTGCATTTATGGATGATAAACTGCCAATGTAGATGAACTTTATTGTGGGTGTTTTTCAACCTTTTGTTCAAACAGGAAAACCTAGTTCAAAACAATGGCTTTAGTTGGTTACTGAAGCCTGACAGAACACCTCAAGATAAATACTAAGACGTTTCTCTTGTGGAGGCATATTTCTTTCCCTTTTTAATGGTGATAATATTTAAATAGCTCAACTTAGACTTTCATCAAACCCTTGGAATTGCAATGGTAAATGAAGTGAAATGAAATTAACTATAAGAAGGGGAAAAAATGGATACCATTGGTTTTGTGATTCTTATATTGTGGGATAATTCCATGTATCTTTATAGCTACAACAGAGTTGTTCCAGTTTGATAGTCTGTTTCTGTTAATGACTGGATCTAAATATTTTATGGGAAGTTTATAAAATTATGATGGGTAGGCCCTCTGGGATTCACCACCCTGTTTAAACATCCCTTGCTGGTCTCTTCATTTAATGGTAGACTTCCTTAGTGATATGTGATTCTTCTAAACTGTATTTGTAGTAATAGAAGCAAGGGCCAGATACTTCCTGAAAGTAACTCTCAATTTTATCTTCAAAATTATTTTTTTAATTTGAAGTTAGCTCAGCTTACATTTATATACAAAGGTGAGGGAAGTCTATTTAGGGGAAGAAATGCAGGTTTTTTCAGCTGAATGCTCAAGTTTTCCACACAAAATCATAGTGGCTGCAGGTTGGCAGGTAAACTCAGAAAATATTTCCTTAACAAGGACAAGAGCCAATTTTGTGCAGTGGCTGTGCTTTGAAATTGCTGTGGTAATCTATTAAAGTTATGTAAAGCTATAGTAGAAGAAAAAGGAAATTTTTACCTATCAAGACCTTAATTAAGGTAGAAAGCTGAAATCCAAATAAACAGCAATATTTTTTTTCCAGTGACCCTGGTTATTGCAGCTTATCGCCTACAGAATTTTCTAAGGCATATATTTATAAAGCATATAAAGCCTATATGTTAGGCTTCACAGAATTTTCTTAATTTTCTTTCTTTATCTGCTTTTGCATTGACATCCTAGTTTCTATGATCTGCTACTGCTTTTTCTGCCTCAGATACATCCCACCTCCCCCACTCCTCACCCCTTAATAAAGTTTGAGCTTTAGGGACTATACAACCCCTTGGAGACACAAATTTAAAACATTTTCCAAGTGCTTCTACTTGTCTGAATAAGACTGCATTTAAGACTCTTTTTTTTTTTTTTTTTTTTTTTTTTTTTTTTTTTTAACAGTAGCTTCTCACACACTGAAAAGCTATGCTAGGTTTCAAGCTATATCTCACTGCTGCCAGTGAAGGTACCATACTTGTATGTATTCTTAGAGCATTGACCAGTTTTTGCAATTGCTTCAAATTTGTGCTTGTTGCAATGGGCTGTTGGGATCTGGCAAACTTCACATTCGTTATCCAACACCCAATAGTTGTGTGAGTTTTGATTGAAATACCCTAGTGAGGAACTTTATCTTTGGGAAATGGCATTTGTGGAAGAGGATTGTGACACTACAAATTTTGGTGCTGTTGCTACATCTTTTCTGTTCATATTTCCAATATTTACAGTCTGATGTAGGAAAGAAATTTAAAGGTCAATGGGTGAGAAATTGTTAAAATCACATCATCAAGAGAAATTACTTCTACAAAGAATCAGGAAATCAGAGTTATTTCTACCTGGAGTGGATGAAATATTGCCACTTGCTCAGAGGGTGCAGAATCAGGCCATAGGATGTGGCAACAGCACAAGATGTTTTAAAAATTATATCATGATGCAGTCAATACTGAGCCAGGCAGTTCTACAGATGCTCATCCTGTAGTTCCCTCTGCATGATGGTCTGTGAAGTGGCCTAGAGGGCATTCTTTAATATCTGAAAGGCACAATCCCTTTTTCACCAGATGATATTTTTGTTCTAAAGTCATGTGTTTATCTTTCAGCAAAGCCAGCTTTCAGATGTCAAAACTACATGAAATGTACAATACAAAAGACCAGTACACCACAAGCTGATATAGCACTAACTGATACAGATTTATTTCCCCTCTTTCCCTTTGCTTCAACTTCCTTACTCCTTTTGAAGCAAAGAACAAAGCCCAGGAACCCAGAGAAAAGCAACAAGAGCAACAAAAATCTAATTTGCTGTATTCCTGAGGCTTTTTGCCAGTTAGCACTCGTCCATCCTCCTGCATACAGCAGAAATCCATAGTGCATCTTCTAGCTAATTTATCAAAAATAAAACCTTGTGTTCTTACCTGACCTGGATTAAATTTGCATTGCTAATTGCTGTATTAATGACTGTGAAACCACAACCTTGAGAAGCTTCTGCTATGTGTGCTCTTTCTCTTCTCTACATTTCATTTTCAACCATAAGATTTCCTTACAGCTGTGGAAATCTTTCCACAGTGGGATTGCTGATAGAAAACTGACTTTAGGATGCCTGCATGGTGTTATTCTCAAGTACTGCAAATTTAGAATAGTCATGCTCACATACATATAAATATGTAGAATAAAACTGGTTATACTCTGGGAAACCTGAACAGCATGTGGTTTTGTACTAAGAAATGGTGGATGAAAATCCCACTAGTTTTACCTTACTATTGGAAAATGGATTCTTAAAATTCCCTTATTTGGGAAGAACCTATATTGTCAAAATATGGTTTGACCTCAAAATTAGGAAATTCTAGGACAGAATTATGAATTTCCATTTTTGAAGTCACCGTAAGAAAGTAAATCATTGCATGTCACAGTTCTCTACTAAAAAAGATGACTATATATCCCTGTAGAAAGGTGAGATTCAGGATAAGGGAAACCTTTTATCCCTGAGTGTAGTCTGTGAATCTTTCGTCAGCAGAGTCAAATTAGGCATGTGCTGTATATTTAAAACTTTCAGTTGCCTGTCTTCATCTTCCTCCTCTTTTTATTATCAGTGGCTTATCTGTACATAACACAACTGGATGCAAAAAGATTGACACAATGATACTGCAGTGGTAGTTTTGCCAGGCCATGAAAGAATAGCCAGGAGGTGAGAAATGTTTACCCCGGCACAAAGAGCACTGCCAAGTGCTTGTAATAGACTCAGCAGGACAGTGAAAACAAGCAAATCAAGGTGTCTGTATTAAAACAAATCATGAGTCCAAACCAGAAATATTCAAGTGGTGAAGCAAGGTATGAAACCACAAGTAATCATGGTCAACATTCACCTAGTCTTTTTTTTTTTAAATATGTTCACAGGAAAGATGCGTTCCCCTATTGGAAACTCCCAGTCCCTCCATGATCTTACTCACTAGCGTGTAAGAATGGCCAAAAAAATTTGGTGAATTTCCTGCCATGTCAGTAAGCAGAAATACCTCAGTGAGAGATCTGATGAACACCAAAACTGGTGGAAAAGAGAAGATAGGCTGCTCAATTAAGAGCATATAGAAAGTTGAATCTTCCTCATAGTATTGAGCATCATTGAAATTCTGTCCAAAAAGACACAAAGTACAAGAGCTGCATGGATTTAGAAAATCTGTAAGCAGTTTAAGGCCAATTTAGGAAAATGTAATTCACTCATTTAACTTAGAAAATAATGACAGCAAGAGATGGGAAAAAATATCTCGAAACAAATAAAATGTTTGAGCCAGAACACACCACAAATATTACCAGTGAATCTGACACACTTTGTGGAAAACAGTGGGCAGAAGTCCATCCTGACGCTCTACTGAAACTCTGAGAGAGCAGTCTCTACAGAGAATATTAAATAAATTCTTTTACCCATATCCTGTCTCTTCTTCTTCATCATCCATTCTCACTCTAAAAGTATTTTTCTTTACATCTAATGGAATTTACTGTGTCTCAACTTGTTTCTGTTGCATTTTATTTTGCCTTCATGCACCTCCACCTTCTTTGTAAGAGCCATCAGGCATTTGGAAAGAGAAATAAGATTTGCCCCTTTTCTCCCCAGGCTGAACCAGTTCATTTCCCTCAGGTTCTTCTTGTACATCCCAGGCTCCGGCCCTCAACCATCCTAGTGGCCCTATTCCCAGAATCCAGCAGAAGAGGTTCCTGTGTATCACCCATACTAATCTAGATTCCTTTCCCTATTACAGTCATATTAGGCAAAAAACTAGCTGAATTGCCCTCATAATTCTCAATTATTTTTTTTTCTGATTTAAGACAAGAGAGGTCAAGTATAATGGGTTATAGTACCAAAAAGGAAGACTTTGTTCCTCCTAATTGCTAGGACATACCAAAGAAAGGGAAAACACTGTCCTAGGAGACCATCTTCAATCATGAAAGAGAAAACAGTTACACAGAATGTGTGTGTTTAAATGCAGTTTGCTCTGTCTGTGTGTTTGCATTATTGCAGGCAGAATACAGGCATATCTTCTTCCAGAGCTCTTAGTTCTGCACCAGAGATTGAGTCAGTGGTGAAGGGGACAGGCTTCCCTTAGGAACTGACTCTCTCCAGGTCCCATAGCACAAAATTTTTGCTTCAACATTTCATCCAAGATTTACTTCAAAAAAATATCATTAATATACTAGGAAAAGCTCATTAATTGTTACTCCCTGATTTTTAATTTATTCTGTACATTCTTTATGTACTGTTCTGTTTTCTCAAGGACTAATCCTCTGTCTCTGAGTTTTGGGGTTAAGAAAGATATGTGTAGTCAAAACATCCTTAAATTTCCATACTTTAGCATGCCTAAATTTCTCAGGTTTGTGTTTAGGATTTAAGATGATGCAAGCTAAGTTGATCTCAAATGATGTTCTTAAACACTAAAGAATTTTTAATCTTTCTTTTTAGTATATTTAAAAGTGTTTCAGTATTTTGTGGGAAAAAAGTTCCTTTAAATACAAGACTTCCTCTGTCTCTCCAGAGTGAATCCTGACTGAATTCTGACATCAGCTCCCAACCCAAATGCTGTGGTATTCTTTAGTTTGTAGAAGGACAATTCAGACTTTCGATCTCCTTTGTAAGCCTGAATGTAAATATCATGTGAAGCATATACTATCTTTGCCTTTTGAATGTTGTTCCAATATCTATTACCTTTGCATTTTGTTGTTCCTTTGAGTATATTGTGCTTAATTGAAAGAGGTTGTTGCATAGACATAAATAAATGTGAATATGCTCAGTGCATGTACATTTTTGTCCTGAACAGATGGAACAATGCTATACTCACATTATGTCATTGACATAAAGATTTAGCTGATGCACAAAGACTTTTATGCTTATGGTATGTAAGGAATCTATTATCACACAGCAGCTATAATAAGGTGGCACAACTGGGGAGTATCTTTTCTCCTTATGGGAGCAGTAGCTACCACATTATGTAGATTTTAGAATGAGCTTAATTAGACATCTGTAGAGGAGTGTTTGATTTTTACCTCAGATGAACATAATTTGCAGCAGTACAGGGAAAAATACAACAAAAACCCCTGAAAAACAAACCAACAAATCAACCCCAAAGCCCCCACCCTCAAATTCCCTAAATTATCCAGCTTTGAAACTGTGTGAGAAATCGGAACAAGTAATTAATTAAATAGCCATGAACTATATGTACAGCCATGAAGTATGTGTCTGAAAACTGAAGGGAAGGTGGTAAGGGAATAAAAATGTAGACATATGCGGCAGCATGGTGAAACACTTCCCCTTCCCATTCCCCCCTGGCCACGTGGTCCCCAAGATGCCCCAGGAAAGAGACACTCGGAGACTACAGGAGGGGAAACTGGAGAGAGCGTTTATTCCCATGGTCAGGGGCATATAAGGGCTTTAGGGAATTTTGGTTACAACCAATAGAAATCAAGGGATAACAACCAATGGAGAACGGGTTAACTAAGGACCAATAGGGGAGCTTCACATAGTCCTGCCAAAACAAATTCCTGCATACTAGGCTAGGGAGATAAGAGTTCTCAAGGAGTTTTGGGAAGGAGAAGGGTGACTCAGGGGAAAAAAGGCAAGGAATCCATTTTACAATGCAGTAAAAGCCTCAGTTTTTAAGGCACTTTGGCTGGTTTCTTCATTTTCTTCACAGGTCCACTGCCACAGACATAGTCCTGGTTTTGAAGGAGCTGAAGAGTTAAAAGGTGGCACTAAATATGCCTTAATACTCCTGTTCTTATGATATACCATGACATTAGTCATGGCATGCAAGCAGGCAAGAAAATCCTGCCACCCTTCCTCAAATAGACAGTTTCTGTTAAGTCAAAGTACTCAGGAGGTAGAAGCTGTAGTGGAATCACAGAGACAGACTAATGATTTCTGCAAAGAATTATATGCTGCAAAGCTTTGATTCATAATAAAGATCCCCACTTTTTCAGTTCATAATTCAGAGAAATAAGCTGTTTTTTGCTTTACAGTTCATCAAAGTAGCATGTACTCTTCATAAAAAACCAACCAAATGCTATACTTACAAATGATTTTGTTTTTATTGGTCTCATTTCTGGAAACAAAACCAATAAAATAATAAAGTGGTAAACTGACTCATGTGAAGAGACTGTGTAAAACAGCTGTGTCAAAACAATACAACTGACGAAGTAAAATATGCACAATGTAAGGATTTGAAAACTGGAAACAGACTTCTTATCCTTTGAGTTCCTATGTGGCTAGTAGGTATATACAAACATAGAAAAGAATTTCTAGAAAAGTATTCCTTTTGGATTTATGGAATAAAACAAAACAAACACACAGCAAAAATTTTTATTCCTGAGATTGCACCAGGTTTTTACCATCTTGCATATTCAGATGAAGAATATCCTGCCATTTCCAAGTGCTTATTTCTTAGCAAATAAATCTGTAGAATGAGTTAGTTTATCAGGTTCTCCTAAGAGTCACTTGAAAAAAATTAAAATAAACCTCTATTACTTTAAATTACAGTAACCCTATTTATTTTTCTATTATAATGTGGAGTTTTATGTTTTCTTGCTCCAGCTGCAAGCAAAAATAGATGTCAGACACCAGTATATCATATCCCCAGTGTATCTTTCCATCTAATCTAGCAATACGTGTGCAGAATGTCAGTCTGTCTATTTTTTTTGAATTAGGTGAACGTTGTCTAAGAGCACTATTGGTGTGCTTTTCTAACATCAGAATCATATCAGAAATACTGAAGTGGTTTGTTTGAAGCTTATTATGGACAGGACAGACTCCAAGTCTAGGCAGCTGCGTATGCAAAGTGAGATATCGCAAAAATTGCACTGGGACATCTGACCAATATTGTGTGTTCCTACCCACCTCCTTTCAATCTAGCTGTTGAAAGGACAAGACACCTGTAAAAAGAGTTCAGCTTGGGTGGAAACATTTGAGCTGTCTTTTACAAAGAGTGTAAATGTCCTAGGAATTTTTGTTCCAGGCATTTCTATGTGAGGGGGCCCCAGGTAGGTCCATTGTGTACTTATATTTACAAAAGACAGAGAGGTAAATTATAAACATGGGTGCTGGAAAAGCAGCTGTAACTGTGAATGCATCTTTTTTGTGACAAGATGTGACAAAATTCTTTGTGAAATACAACTCAATTGATGGCAGTAATAAAGCTGCCTTTTATTATATTTTTATTATAAAATATATTTGTTTTATTATACACTCAAATTAATTTGATTTTTCTCCCAGTGAGTCTAGAAATCCTGGCCTGACCTGCTATAGTATCTAAAGGCAGAGCTCTGCTCAGAAATGGTATGTCTTTTTCTGAAGACTCATGCTGACACATACACCCACCCTATATGTGGGCTCTCTGGGGCCATGTCTCTGCTCACAGACTCCTTTTCAGGGCAAGGCCATAGAGTCATAAAATACCAGTTTGGAAGGGATCTCGAGGATCATCTGCCGCACACATTCTTAGCAAAACATGGCCTAGACAAGATGGCCCAGCACCCTGTCTAGCTAAATCTTAGAAGTGTCTAATATTGGGAAACGCACCACTTCCCTGGAGAGATTATTTGAATGGCTGATTGTTCCTATTGTGGGTTGGCTCCTGGTGCTGAACCAAGACTGGGCGCCATCCACTTCTGAAGCGGTTGTCCTCCCTCATGAACAAAGCTGTGTTTTTCTTCCACATATGACATAGACGATAATTGTGTAAATATTATAGACTGTTTTTAGATGTCTTGCAGGCTTAGAGACAATGGTTTGTTTACTCTTCTGGTGTTTGTCTGCAAATGGAAATTGTATCAGTATACTGAAATTCATGGGACTTCGCTGGTGTGTGCTATTGTGATAAACTGGCATAATTTGGGACAGTTAGACTGTGATTTAGTTCCACAGACTTTAGTACTTCAGGTACAGGATGAAAAGTACTGCTGTGCAGACTATAAAAAGTGTAGATATTGTCATATGCTGCCTTTGGATATTTATTAAATATCAGCTTTGTCCTGGACATGTGTCCTAGTTCAGCAGGTGGGACCAGTTATCACTGTGTGGGGGTGATCAAAGCTATGTATTCTACCACCCTCTA
>JAWWTY010000088.1:25697535-25731591 GCA_035222235.1 Margarornis squamiger | reverse complement strand
TTATACTTCTGGGTTTTGGTGAGTTGAAAGCAGTTTCTCTTTGTGTCAGTGTATTTATTGTAATATCTTTCATTAAACTGTAACGGGTCCATTTTCTCCTGCCGGTTTACTTTTAAACCAGCACAACATGTTTGTAATGGATCAAGTGTTGCCTATATTTCTGCAGCTGACATACATTTTGAAGCCCAACTAGTGTTCTCTGTCAGGTCAATAGAAATGTGGTCATATGGTCTCCCTCATGGCTTTCATTCTGGAAATGCAAGGTGTTTGGTTGGAGCTCAGGCCAGTAATAATGATAGGCTTTGATAAGAGACAGCTCAAAACCTTATACCACTGAGAATCCTAGACTTTCTAGACCTGAGTTGGAATAATTTGTTAGTATTTTTATGATGCAGAAATCAGAATGAAAGTGTTCATGGTAGATTATTCAAAATGGCTAGCAGACTGAAAAAGCTCTGGAAAGCCATTGGTAATGTGTAGCCTACATATTACTTGCCTTAAATTGCATTCTCTAACCACCCATCACTGAGAGAAACATTTCTTTCAAAAAAATTCAACTTACACCTTGATGATTCAGTAACATCAGAGGGAGGAAAAATTTCACAATCAATCATTACTGATGCTTGAGTCAAAGTTGTCAGTGAGTTTTACATTGTCATCTTTTATCTTTTTCCCAAGATGACCTGTAAATTTTACCTCCTGAAAAAGGTTGATTTTGCCCCAACTTTTCAGGGTAAATTTATGAGGAAGTAAATGAAGGGCAGTTCCATCTCCTTTTTCAGAGAAAAAAAATAAATCTTGTTTATAAAATAATATTTTCCTGAGATTGAGAAAGATAGAAAGTGCTTTACCCTCATATTTCTGAAATTCTTCTTCATTCAGACTTGAAGGATTTTCTCTGTATCTCATCAGATATGGGGATTACCAGAATTCAATACAGAGAGTCTGATCCATCTGCGCCACCAGCAGGGGTTCTGTCACATCTCTTTATCTGGAGGCGATCACCTTTAAACTAAATAACATGAGAAATACCTGTTAACCATAATACCAGAAGGATTTTGAAGGCCTTCTTTGCTGGTGTGCTACTCCCACTGTGCTGAGACTAGAGTAAGGATTTTGACTTCATTTTCAGTATTCCTCTTCTTTATTGTGCATAGATCTTTTGTTATTTGTGCTCCAGGGTGACTTCTTATTTTCCTTATATTCCTTTTTGTTTCTTTAAAAAAATTTTAATTTTGTATATGAGTGTATGTGTGCATGAATGTAACTTCATGGTAATGTGCACATCTCGTTAGAGATTAACCACTTTTCTATCTAGCTGTTGCTCCCTCATCCTTCTTGACCTTAGGTGAACATTTTGTTAGAGGAATTCTTCATTTGTTCAGTAGTTGTGAGTGTTGTGAAGAGAGATATGTCCACAGAGGTAAATAGAGGTTCCACTGAAGTAATTTACAGTATTTAAAGCTCTTAAAACCCCCAGAATTTTCAGACACCCAAACCATAAGCATAGTCACACTCTACAAAGTTTCTAAAATATAAGCGTTTTATTAGAAAACTTCATATTTGATCACTTGCAGTGCAATGTGACTCTTCTGGCTTTAAGCGTAAAAACTCCAGTGGTGTTCCATTTCCACTCTTGGAGTCACATTTACTAATATTGCTTTTTTTGCAAATCACTTGAGCATGGGGCTAAGAAGTGAAAATCAGTCTGGGAGCTCCAGGGTATAAAGCTATGGTCTTTGCAGAAACAGAACTTTACCTAATCAGTAATAGAAATCTCTTCTGTGCTCCCAGTGTGTCATCAGCTGAGTGAGAAGTCATTTGTGGTAGTTAAAAGCTATCCTGATACATCAAGAGGTGATGTGAAAACATGCCTTTTAGTACTGTGAGATAGATAGGGGAAAGGAAAAGATTTTTGCCCTTTAACTGTTTAATTGAAGCTGGAAGGCTGTAAGAAATTGTAGGGAAAATATTTCCAGAATTTCTCTATGAATTGTTCTAACAGAATGAGTATTTCTGCAAGTATGGTATGAAGCAATGTTTTCCCTGGGCATTCACCATAGCAGCTTATGTTGGTCACCTCTCAGCACTGCCACCTGCTCCCTTTGATCATGCTAGACTACAGTATAATGTCTACCCATCCATGGACTATTCTTAAATTCATCTGTCAGTATTGTGTTGCCTAAACAAAAAATAAAAATGCTCCCAATCGCTAAAGGAAATGCCATCAGAAGACTATAGAGGGAACAAAAAATGTTTAGTGAAATACTGAAGACAAAGGAAGAAAAATCTGGCATACTGCCATGCAAGACGAGTTTAGGATTTCCACTGTATAATTTATTTAATTATCAGTGCCAGCTTCACAAAATGCTGCCATCAGAAAATGAATAGATTGCAGGTGTGTTGAACTGAGTAGGTTTGAAATGTTGTGACTGCCTTAATGGCTACATATCCAGTAAAATGCATTCGTTTTCAAGAGGGTTGCTTTTTATGTGCCATTATGTCTAATTTGTTTTATGCTCCAACAGAGAAAATTATTTTCCTCCTTCCAATCTATATGACAAACACAGAAGAATAATCAAGTGAAAAATATATTCATTTAATATGATCATACTCGGCTTCCCTGTAAAAGTACATACCACTCCTGAACTACACTAGTGGCAATAATATCTGTATATTTTAAACATATGCAGTTTCCCTTTATCTAAGGAGCTGATTTTTAAAACAAGTTAGTCCTATAATTAAGGAAGTGAAAATGGTAGTTAAGAAACAAAATCTAAGGTCATATTGACTTTGGATAATTCTCAGGAATTTATCTGTTTGCTGTTTAGACTTACGATTTTTGCTAGAAACACATAAAAAAGCTGTCTGAACACGTCCATAGTAACTGTCAGCACAATAGTGTTTCTTGTAATTGTGGAAGAGAATTTTCAAATGGCTTGATATAATTCTCATAGAATTTATAGAATTTTTAAGAAAAATATTTTTACAGATTAAGGATTTTTCATTTTCATAAAACGATGAGACAGTTAAAGAATGAAAAGAGATTTTTTGTTTCCTGGTTCAAAAATTTGTCACAACTGTAAAATAATGTCAATGGACCTGTGCATAATTGCAGTAATTGTGGTTTGAAACTCAAACTTTTTTCTTTTTTTTGAGTTGCTGAACATAATCTTTTTTTTTTTTTTTCTATGTTAGAAGTATAGTAATGATACAGTGATCAGCTTGAGGTAATGATAGCAGAATTAGTGATGGCCTCTCTGAATGTAATTTCTTTTGAATAGGCTACATACGAGAAGCTGCTTTCTTCTGCCTTTAGTAACCTCCAGAATCAATTATTTAGTACTTAAAATTGCTAGAGTCTAAGCTCAGTGGATGCAGAAAAAACTCTCAGCTTTAGTATAACATGTTCAGCCTGAGATTTTGGATGTCTTCTCCTGGACTGAGAAAGGAGAAATTAACTGTCACAGAAAGGAACAAAATAATATCCACACTAAGAAATTCTTTGAATACAGTGGAAGAAAACAGAGGCCAAAACAGAAAGAAGAGCAGAATTGTGCTGTGAAATGGTGATTTTAAAGCAAAGAGAATTTGCATTTCTGCTCACAGCAACAGTCATGTACAAAGATGTCTTTCTCTTTGGGGCCAGTTCTGTTTAATTACTTTATTGATGATCTGGATGAAAGGATTGAGTGCACCCTCAGCCATTTTGCAAAGGACACCAAGGTAAGTTGGGGTGTTTATCAGCTGGAGGATAGAATTTGCTGCCAACAGATCTAGATCGATGCACCAAAGTCAGTTGTATGAAGTTCAACAAGGCAAAATGCCTGGTCCTGCCCTTTGATCACAACAACTTCATGGATTGATGCAGACTGAGGGAAGAGTGGCTGAAAAACTGCCCAGAGGAAAAGAACCGGCTGAACATGAGCCAGCAGTGTGTCCAGGTGACAAAGAAGGCAAATGTCATCCTGGCTTGTATCAACACTAGTGTGACCAGGAGGACTCAGGCAGAGATTGTCCCCCTGTACTCAGCACTGGTGAGGCCTAACTTCGAGCTCTGTGTTCAGTTCTGGGTCCCTCAAATCAGGAAGGACATTGAGGTGCCAGAGCATGTCCAGAGAAGGGCTATGGAGGTTGTATAGAGTAATTCCTGTGAGGAGTAACTCAGGGAGTTGAGATTATTTAACCTGGAGAAAGGGAGGCTCGAGGGTGACTCTATCACTCCCTACAACTCCCTGAGACGAGGCTGTAGCCAGGTGGGGACTGGTCTCTTCTCCCAGGCAACAAATGATAGGACAAGAGGAAATAGTCTCAGATATCACCAAGGGAGATTTAGATTGGATATGAGGAAAAATTTCTTCACTGGAAGGGTGGTCAGACGTTGGAACAGGATGCTTTGGGAATTATTGGATTCACAGTCCCTGGAAGCATTCAAAAAGCTTGTAGATGTGGCACTTAGGTACCTGGTTTACTGGTGGACTTGACAGTGTTGGACCGGATGATCTTAGAGGCATTTTCCAACCTTAACAGTTCCACAACTCTATGGTTCTAAGATGTTATTTATCTGGCATGCAGGGAAGGTTCTGGAGTTTTGACAAAGTGAGTAGATTAGCAGTCAATGGCTGCTGGAATGGATACAAGGGAAAGGAAAATAGGAAGAAACTGCAAGAAGAGGCAGGCATGAGAAAAAACATCTACATAAGCAAGTAAACAATACGCAGGAAAAAAATGGTTTCCCAGTCCATCTGATATAAATTGTTCTAAGACTATTCCTCAGTTTATCAAACATCTGCATTTCATTTGGAGGGATGGCAGTGACCAATTCCTTGAATATGGGGATTTGAAATTGACTCAGATAGAGGTACATTTTTTGCTCCCAATGGGAGCTATGGCATTTCAAGCTCTTCATCCCAGTGTTTTCTGCACACAATGAATCTACTACAGAATACAAACTGTGGTTCATTTAAACTCATATTACTCCTCTACACTTCTTTTTGTAAGAAAAATACCTAAGTTTGTGCTCTAAACTATAAAGTCTTCATCATTCCACTTAATACACTGAAATCCATGGTATTGCACCTGTTTTTAGCAAGGTAAATAATTCTTTCTATGTCTTTAATCTCTTCAAAATTCGTGAAATTGTTATTTTCTTCATTTACCCAAAGTCATTCTGTCACCTTGGTCCTGCCAGTTCTTTAGGTAGTATAGGAGTGGCACATATGCTGGATACACATGCTCACCATGAACAACTTTGTTTTTGTGCAGATGGCCTGTCCCAAACCCCTTGAGCTAACAGTGTAAGCAGAAATAGCATATGTCATTCAGTATAACCAGCTGGCATCTTTACCACTTTCATCCTTCTCTAGAAACTAGGGTTATGTGATTCATAGTAACTAGGGTTAGAAGCAAGCCAGGAGTCATCTCTGTGCATTTTTGCCTGTCATGGTCATGGAGATGCAGTGCAGCTACAAGTTTTTCTCTGGTGGGGGGGTTCAAATTTTAGTTACCCCATATAATTGTAAGAAAAGCAAAAACAGTTGCCTTTCTTAAGTTTTTCTCACAGCTGTGGAGACTAGTCCGTATCTATCAATCTTGGAAGTACTTCCCAGGATGTTATTCGTTTTTTAACACCCTCTGTGCTGTGTTGAGAAATAGGTCAGTGCACCATCTTCTGGTATCTGTTTTGCCATTCCCATATTCAAAAATAATGTAAGCACCCTACTGTTTTCCTTCCCCATTCTCAGCTAAGCTTCACATTGACCTTTGTTGGAGAAGTGAGAGTAAAGGTGTCTTAAGCCTTCTGGCAAAATGGGTAGAACAAACCAGGTCAACTGTGCAAAAAAAGCATTTCGCTGTTGCCTAAAAAAAGTAAATCTTTATTTGGTTTCTGATGGCTAATTATTCTGCTTGATCCTAACAACATGTAAAGGCTCCAGTCTTCACCAATGAAGAGAAGGAAAATTATATCAGCCATATCAGTAGGCAAAGAATCAAGGGCTTCCACATATCTGACTCTTCTGCATGGGAGAATGTGAAGTCAGAAAAGCAAGATGGGAAAAAATCCCAAAGAAGCTCTATGAAAAGGATGTATTCTGCTCTAGAAATGCCTGTTTGATTTGTCCATTCTTCTGCAGAATACATTAATTTAATGTATTTTGACATCTTTGCAGAGATACACCCATAGAATTAAGCTGCATTTAAGGATTTTTCTAGTGACTTCTTTTCTTGTCTGAGATTGCAGTAAGCTCAGGATTAGACACTACTGTGAACTTCTTCTCATTAGCTTACTTTTTAATTTTTTCAATAAGGTCCAGAAATGGTAATATTCCTTTTAACCCATTCTATGTAACAGGCATAAAAATCTTAATATTGTGATATTCCTTGTATGCCAGAACAAAATTATAAGAGGCATTTTATTTTAGCATGAAATTAAAGCATCTCATAATAATTCTAGAAAACCTGAACCTTTTGGCAGTAATTAGAGAAAAATATCAGAAATAGTTGGAGGGAGGGTGTTCATCTCTAAATTAAAAGAATGCAGTATTCGTACTCTGTGAGAACCTGGATACCAGCAGAGGAACAAATATAAGCTCTAAAGTCCATTGAGCTCTTTTGTGAATGTACAGAGCTCATATATGAATATATACAGAATATATTTCTATACTACTAATGAAATCCCATAGTGTCCTAACTACATTGTTCAGTACATTCTGTGAGAGTAGCCTTTGGTCTTGTGACATGTCCAGGAGATCAATACGGAAGAATTCAGTTAAATGGGACATAAATAATACTGGCTCAAACATATATAAAAGGTGGTTGGTAACAGATGAGTATTTGGGTTTTCTGCTTCCATACGCATACCGATACCTGATAATTACCCAGAAAAAAATCAGACCATCCTGGTTGTTGATGGAAGGACAATACAGACAATTCCAGAAATTAGAACTTGGATATAACACCAAGGAAAACCAGAAACTGCTAGACTTACAAAATAAATGTATGCAAGGAGAAGAGAAGAAAACTTCCTGTGACAAAGAAATTAAAAAAGGATGGTCCTTGTGAGATAAGTAGTTATGCACTTTGAAAACAAATGATTTTCTGTGAGTAATTCAGTAGTAGCTACTGAGCTAAATGATAGGCTGTGATGCTTGAGTGGTTATGCAGAGCAGAAGATCAGAAATCTAAATATTTTGGTGGTGGCAGTCAGGAAGAAAGCACTGGACAGGGCATACACTATGCTGCAGTTCAGTACTGTCCATTTTCTTTCAGATATTCTATGAGCCTCTCATTTCAAGAGAGATGTTGAAGTGCTGAAGCCTGTCCAGGGAAAGGAAACAGAGATGGTGAAAAGCCTGGAGGGTAGGTCTTACGAGATGCAGCTGAGAGATCTGGGCTTGTGTAGCCTGGAGAAAAGGAGGCTCAGGGGAGACCTAAATGTTCTCTACAACCTCCTGGAAGGAGGTTGTAGAAAGGTGGGGTTTGGCCTCTTCTCCTTGGTAACTAGTGACAGGACAAAAAGAAAATGCCTCAAGCTGCACCAAAGGAGGTTCAGGATGGACATCAGGAAGAATTCCTTCACTGAAGGGGTGGTCAGGCATTGGAATGGGATGACTGTGGAGGTAGTTGAGTCATATCCTTGGAAGTGATAAGGAAATGACTGGATGTGGCACTGAGTGCTATGGTTTACTTGACATGGTGGTGGTTGGTCAAAGTTTGGACTTGATGATCTTGGAGATCTTTCCATACCTTAATGATTCTATGATTTTATAACATCTCTTGATCATCTACCAACAATCTTGGGAGCCTGGGTAAGTCCCCACGGACTAGATGTTACCAAGATTATTGCAATCTACAAAAAGCACATGAGGGAAGACCCAAAGAACTATAGACTTGTGAGTCCAACCTCAGTTCCTGGAAAAAATACGGAGTTTATACTGGATAATATTGAAAAGCACATAAAGAGTAGTGCAATCTTCAGAACATGAGTCAACTCATGAAAAAAGCTAAAGTCCTACTTAACTCATCTGATATTCTTCTATGATGAGATCACCCACCTTGTAGGAAGGGAAGGTGGTGGATATGGTTTTTCTGGACTTTAGTAAGGCTTTTGGTACTGTCCCTCACAAAATCCTTCAGACCTAATTGTTCAGCTGTGGAATGAGCTGGTTCATGATGCTGGCTGAAGAACTGGCTGAAAAGCAGGGCTTAAAGGTCTGTAATAAATGGGACTACATGTGGCTGGTGACTGACCAGCAGTAGTGTTCCTCAGAGCTCAATTCTAGGACCAGTTCTGCTCAATATACTTATCAATAATTTAGATGAAAGAGTTGAATGTACCATTAACAAACTTCCTGTTGATACCAAACTGGGAGGTGCTGTTGACTCTCTTGAGGGTTGAGAGGCCTTGCAGAAAGATCTAGATAGATTGAAAGATCAGGCAATAATCAATGGCATGAAATTTAACAAGTTCAAATACCATATTCTGTTCCTGTTATAGAGTAACTCTGGACACAAGTATGAACTGGGAGAGGAGTGACTGCAGATCAGCCCTGCGGAAGGGGGTTTGGGGTGCTGGTTGTGAGCAGGCTCAGTATGAGTCAGGAGTGCGCTGGAGCAGCAGAGAAGGCAAACTGCATCCTGGGCACATCAAACACAATACGGCCAGATGGTCAAAAGAGGTGATGATTCCACTGTATTCAGTATTGGTGCCACCTCAAGTGCTCTGTGCAGTGCTGTGCCTCACAGCCTAAGAAGGATGTGAAAGCCTCTGATTGTGTTCAGAAAAGTGACTGGTGAAAGGAGTGGAAGGAGAAGTGGAGATGGAGGTCTTGAGCTCTTCCCTCTGGGATACAGTGACATGTGGGAACAGTTTGAAACTGCACTAGGTTTGGACTGGACATTAGGAAGCATTTATTTACTGAGAGGGTGGTCAAACACTGTAACAGAGTTCCTAGGAAGGTGGTCAAAACCTCAGACTTGTCAGAGCTTAAGAGACATTTGGACAACACTTTTAATAACATGTTTTGACCTGGTGAGTCCTGAACTGGTCAGGCATTTAGACTAGATGATCATTCTAAGTCCCTTCCCTTCCTCCAATCCCCTTTTTTACTTTGTAATGCTGTGGTTACTCACTCTCTGTAGCCTTCCCTAAGTTTTATGAGAACCTCACCCTAGCCCATCCCTTCTGGATCTACTTCCACAGGGTTCTTTGGTAGGTGAGACAGGGCACTGGGGAATGTTGGTCAGTCAATAATCTAGACATTCCCAGTTTGGGGGTAGAAACTGAGACACTTATTGATCACTCACGCTATAATATATAGAACCAAGGAGCAGGGTATGTTAATGAGGAGGTAGGACATGTTAATGAGGGGGACAAGCTATGTTAACTAGAACTCAGGAAATCCAGTCACTATATTTAATCATACAGGTGAGCATTTCTCCACATCAGGACCACCTGGGGGGAACAAAAGGTTTCTGCATGTCTTGCAACACCTCACAAAAGACCTTCCATATCTTGCAAAGGAAGACAGGGCTAATATATATAGATAGCTGGACACAGTCCTGGTCCCCAAGGTGTCCTCTCATGGCAGGCTGATGTCTTATCAAAGGGAGGAAACCCTTTCCATATCTGCTGCCCAGGGACCTTCAGGTCTCCTTCTGTTAATAATTAGGTTTTTTCCCCAACAGAGGACTTATCTCAAGATATATGTTTACCCATAAAGTCCAGTTTCTCCACTCATGTTTTTGGTGCTTCACTCTTATGCCACCTCACTGCTTATGCAGTGCCTCAGGGTCATGGTGGCAATATGCTGTTCTGCTATTCAGATTGCAATCACAAGGATGAACAGGACAAATAGTTATGGTGCTGTGCATGGAAGAGCTGGCTCTTGTCAGTGAACCTGCTTCCTGCTCCCTGTTTCTGTCAGCACTAAGTGACCTCTGCCTTTTAACCGTATGCTTTCAGGTTTTGTTGGTTAGACACAACTGTTGATAAAAACAGAAGGGGACCAATGTAATGTTGTTCCCTTAAGAAATGAAGAAAAAAGACAAACACTGTAAACACCACAGTCTTGTACCAGCTTTATTCCTCTCCATTTCATCAACTCATATCACTGATAACTTGGTCTGATTTCTGGAAAGGCTCTCAACTCTGTACTCACTGCTTCCTATTTCCAGTCCTCGTCATTCTTTATGTATAGCTCCTTGAAGACCAGCTTCATTGTGTTTTCCTGTATCAGTCCGCACCCTACAACCTTACACTTTTCCCTCCTTTCCTAAAATCAGGGTGAAAATCTGTATGTTCACTGCTTCTTCACCTAGTTGCATATATTTCATGATACAACATGTATTTCTTAGCTTTGACACTGGTCAGTTTTGTAGGATACAGAACAAAGTTCAAACAGATATAGGAACAGCTCTCAATAAAATTATTGATTGTCATTTTAAACTTCTTACTTTCACCATTTTAAGCAGCAGTCACTCTTTTTGGTTACTAAAAGAATCTGAGAGCAATTTTAGAAAAACATATTTCTTGTTTCTCTAAATAAAATTCAGAAATCAAATTAATATAGTTTCATCTATAATTTCAACTCTGATAGCTGACTGTGAAGTAGGAGTATGTTTTGCTCATGATTAACCTTTTATAAAAATTGTAATTGTAACTTTGCTCACCAATAAAACATAATATTGCATTCAGCAGTGATTGAAGTAGTAATTTACTGCCCATTTTTGTGATAGGGAGTTTAAATATCAAGAATGCTTAAACTGCACATCATGGTTGCATCAGTGCAGTTTACCCAGATGAGGAAGTGAACCAACATAACAGCTTGTTCTTCAAATGCTGTTGAGCATTTCTTGCTATATACTTCAACTACAATTTCACTGATATCATGAGCTCCAGACAGAGGAGGTATCTTAAAGGAAGGTGCTTTGCTACAGCTTTTCTTTTTAGCTTCCAGGGGTGATGTCTAAAATCACTGAATGTGCCCTGTAATAAAGATTTTAGAGTTTACACCCAACGAAGAATTTAGGAAGCTGCCTCTCTGATAATTTAAAGATCAATAATTTTTTTTTCTGATGCCAGATTTACACACCAGCAGAGACTTTAGTCTTGACCTGTTATTCATGGATGCTTCAGGAGACTAGTTAAACAACAGTCTGTAAGTCGGTTTTCTGTAAGCGCTTGTACTTTCTGTTTAGCTTGATTGAGCACATCTACAAGAGCTAAGCAAGTATGATTTTATTCAGATACAAGAAAGAATTAGACAGTTTAAGTTCATATCCCTTGGATAACAAATTCTACTGCTTAAAAATAGATTTAGTGAAGGCATGAAAACTGGTTAGCTAATAAAATTAGTATATATAGCAGATGAAAAATTCAAGGTAATGATTGCTGTCCTGTCAAGAGTGGAAGTCACAGCCCTGTTGAAGTTCTGGTCCTCCTCTGGATCCAACAAGAGGTACCAGAAGACTCAAAACCCCTATATATGCTCAGGTTCAGGTGGGAATACCCAGTACCTCCTCCAGGGTGGAGAGTTTCACAATGGGTGATTTAAGTCTGTGAGTCATGGGATATTTTTAGGATCTTTAATGGTCTACACCACAGTAGCTGCCTATTATTCCAGTCTATTATGACCCATTAGAAGACATGACCCCTCAGGCTGGGTGTGAAGGTGCTCTTGCCTCCCCAGAGGGGAGTTATCACAGATGAATCACTGGTGTGAAGACAAAGGAACACTCCACTGCCTTGTAGGGTTCTTTAACACCCAGCTTGTAGCCTGAGGTGTCAGGTGTGCCCTGGGCAGCTGCTGCAAACCATCCATTATTAGCAGATCATCGGAAATAACACAGAGGGTATAGAATACACACTTCTGGTTATACCCACAAAGTGAGAAACTGGTTCTGGCCTCTATAACTAGGACACCACAGTATGTTGAAAATCCAAGCAAGTATGACTCTCTAAAATTGAAACAGTGTATTTTAGGCTGCAAAATAAAATCAACAAAACCAAAAAGGAATATAGTTTTCTCTAAACTTTCTAAGACATGAGTTAGACAAGAATGGGTCTAGTGCAAGAAGGTGGGTCTTGATGGTCTGTCCTTCACAGTGATAGCTCAAAGAAAAGTAATATTTTGAGGAAAAAGCATTCTCTAAGCAAGCTGAAAATTTCCATGCTGTTCTTCTGACTCCTGAAAGACAGGATACCATTTGGCAGAGGTACCATTTTAGCATGGTTTCTGTTCTGTTTATCTCCCAGGCAGCCAGAATTTCTGAACAAAATACTGATTTCCAGTAAATTCAATAGCAGGGTTAGCACTGCCTTCTACAACACCAAGATTTCAGCAATCTTCCACAGTTTCTGTTTATAAAATGGAGAGTGATACCACAATTATCACAGCTGCAGGAGGATCTGATCTTGACAAGAGCAACTCATAACCACTCTTGCAAATATATCCAAACCCTGTACCTTTAGGCCTACAATACTTTGAAAGGGCTGTGTGCCTTTCCCAACCATTTCTTATGTGGTCTGTGAAACTCAAACACTGGTTAAATCACACTGAGGTAATGTAGATATTATTTTCTTGATATCTAATTTCACAGTGCTCCTATAATGAATAGGTACTTTAAAAGAGGGAACGTAGTATTTGTGTAATAGGATAAGGCTGAATATAACAAGATGACTAACTATTAAATTGCAACAAATCATACTCAATTGAAACAGAAATGCTGAAATAAAATATGTGCATGTATGGTCTGTACTCAGTAATTTCCTCAAGAAAATGAAAAAATTTCCTTTTCCAAAATCCTTTAAAATAAAATTAGTGGGAAGAGTGGAAAACTGAACTCCATATGCAGGTAAAAGTGATAGTCTCATTGTGCACTTTCATTTCTTCAGGTTTAAAAAATGTATTTTTATAAGGAGTATTAAATCAGCTCTTCAAACAATGTTTCACATTTCAGTTGTAATTGGAAGGAGAGCAGCTTTTAGGTTCATAGAAATAGTTAAAGAAGGGAAGGGAAAACGCTGAACTCTCAGTCACAGTCACAAATGATGCCCTTAGAAACATTCTTAAAATACTACAATTTTTTCTAAAAATATTCACATGAAATTAATAACACCATGTCTATGAAACATTTCAAAAGGCTAGTAGATATTCCACTTTTTGACTAGTATCCCCAAATTACTTTCCAATTGCTGTTAATTCTGGTTTAAAATAAACAGTTGTCATTGAAAGTCAACTTTATTTTGATCGTCTACATCTGTGTGGGTTTTACTTTTCATTCTAATTTTTAGGCATATTTTTTTTTCAGAAAGTATTTTTCCATCCTACTTCTTTCAGCCAGGTAGAAATAAAAAATCATTATCAACAAACCATAGGTGCAATTAAAGGCAGATAATCAAAGTTCAGCAGTTTGTTGTCTCTTAGATTCTTTGTGACTAACTTTGTTTTTCTGCTACAAATGTGTCCTGTATATAAAAGCATAAACAGGACAATCCAATAGAAATGCTCCAATACTAAGCAGGTTTGAACTACTTTTGGAATATATACCTATGGCACCTTCAGTGTGTGAAAAAAATATGTAACAGAAAGTCATCTATAAAAAGGATAATATTTAGGTTATTCTGTAGTTGAAGTAAAAGAGGAAGCTTTGCAGTTCCTACACTGCTGTCTAGTTATTTTCTTAGCTGAGATTTACATGTAATTTGGTGGTGGGAGTTTAAGAATATTTAACATATATTTCTCATTTAAGCATATAATGTACTCCTCTTTGGTGATCTCACAGTATCTGAGTTTTCCAGTTTTGACAAGTCTGGAAAAAATCAAACTTCTCTCTTCTATTAGAGCAATCTTGTAGTCAAATTATCTAACACCTGCTCTCTGGCTCTCTACAGTTTGATAGCATGCAGTTAAAGTAGTAAAATTTTCTGGTCTTTCCTGCCCCCCCCATCCCCCCCCAACCTCCATCAAAGTAGATACTAATGCTTCAAGTTCAATTTTGCTACAGAATTCTCTGCTGTAAGATGTGAATAAATCCAGTGAATGATGCCACTTCTTGCTAGACTTTCTCTTCATCTTTCATATTCTTTAAGCTAATATCAGCACCCTAATCTAAAAAGATGCATGACAGAAGTCTTAGTTGTGAAAAGATCTTAGTCACGCTGAAAAAGAGCCCTCAGAATTTTTGTATCTGAATCCAATGCTCTAGTGCATACCAAAAAGAGTTGCTTCTTACTAAATAATTAGCCTCAGTGTCTCTCTGCTGTTTTTGTAATGAAATTGTTGCCTATAGAAAACCCAGTAGATCTTTATTTGACTTTAAAGTACTCATGGGGAAGAAGCTTGAATAAAAAAAATAAATAATCAGGTAATGAATTAAGAAAAGCAGAAAAGTTAGGATGTTCTTAAAAAACCAGAAACTAAAACTTTCAGTGGAACAGGTATGTTTGTGATTTGCAGTACCTTGCTCCTTGTCTCTCTAGAGACTTTTTTGGATTTGAAACTCCTGCTGGATTAGCTTTCCTGAACAACGAGACTGTGCAGCACAAGATGTCCTTGGGTGATCTCCAGGGAGATATGAAGCTCAGGAAAGGTGCTAGTTACATGTTTCCTGCACACTAAAAAAGGCTGCTGAGATGACACTAGTGATGTGCACCTGTTGATGTTTAGCAGCTACCAGTGCAGAAGAGCCAAAAACCACTAAGTGGTAGCAGTCTGTTTGGTTTTCAGAACTCACAGCATCCTTCAGAGGTCAGGCAAAGAGGATGGAGATAAAAGACCCAAGGGTTAAAATAAGACACTAGACCTTAGAAGCTATAGTTATCTTGATTCTTGCTTACCTTAGGTGTTCATTAACAATGACATCTGCACTGGACATCTTCTGAAATGGGACTAAGACAATAGTGAAGAGTTTCCAGAAGATTAATAATAAAGAATTGCCAAGGAACAGAGGATGAAAGGAAAGGAGATTTGAGTTGGGAGCAGTTCAGCTTGGAACCCCTAGACACCTGGTCCCACCTCTGAGACAGCTGTTCATAAGTGCCTGGTTTCAGTGTGACATAAAGAGCAAACACACAGGAGTCTAAAGATGAGAATCACTGGAAGCACTGCTGAAGAGCAGAAATGCAGTGAGCCCAGCAACATGTCTAGCATGCAGTTAAACAGATCGGGAGAAGATGTGGCATGAATTAAAGAGTTTGTGATAGTAATTTTCACTCTTAATCTACAGTAACGTTATTCCTTAATTCACTTGCTCTTAAAATTTGTGGTGCAAACCCAGACAGACATTCTGCCCCATCCAGTTCAAGAAAACAGCAAATGGCTGTGATCTTACTTTCTGTCTTGGTCTCAGCCCCAACCGAGAGAAATGAGGCAGTAGAAGGGGGAAATACTCTGATGCTAGTCAATGTATCATAGTTTGCTCCTTTGCTCCTAAGCAATGAAGTATGCTGCTCTTTCCTCAGGCTTAAGTGACATCTAAGTCTCAGGTGTACTAATAGTTTGATGTAAACAGGTGATGTACTCTGCTGACACCTACTTGGGACTCACTTGCTTCACTATCTCCTAGCCTTCCTGCTCAAAATATGCTTTCTCTAAATCCACTAAAACTCATATAAGCCCCACAAGCTGTACCAATGCCTGTCTTTCTGTGCTGGTTTATAGGTAAACTGGCAGGAGAAATTAACCCAACTCAGAAAGAGATTGCAAGTCAGAATTACAATTTAATAAAAAGATCACAATAAGTACAGTAATAGAGAGGAAAAATCTGTTTGACCCACAAAAACACATGTACAACACAGCCCTGTGGGTCATGAACAGAATGGCATTTGCCAGCCTCGTGCTGAACACCACATGCCCTCCCCTCCCCCCTTGAGTACAAACTAAGAGGAAAGAATAAACCTATTGATGAGGATGATGGTTGCAGTCTGGTCAAGACTGGCAGTTGCAGTTCTGTTGAGGTCTTGGTCCTCTGGATCCAATCAGTGGTACTAGAAGTGCCCACGTTCCAAGATTATTCCAAGGTTCATGTGGGAATGCCCAGTACCTCTCCCAGGGTGGGGAAACCAGTGAGTGATTTTTCTCTGTGAGTCATGGAATAATCCTTGATGGCCCATTAGCAGACATGACACCTCAGGCTGGATGTGAAAGTGCTAATGACTCCGCACTCCGAGAGGGAGTTATTACATCTGAGTTGCTAGTGTGAAGGCAGGAAAACTTCCTTATCTCATAAGGTTCCTAAACACCCAGCTTGTAGCCTGAGGGGTCAGGTGTGCCCTGGGCAGCTTCTGCAAATGATCCATTATTAGCAGTTCATGCGAAATGACATAGAGGGTATAGAATACACAGCCCTTGCCACACGCATACAGTTACAAACTGGTCCCAGCCACTATAACCAGAACATTTTCATACAACACTCTAGGAGGCTGTATTGTGGGTAAGTGTATTATTAATGTGTGTACAAATGTTCTGCTTCAGAATGGCAGAATTTAGTGTAGATTATGCTTAATATAAGTTTCCCGCTGTGTGATAGTGAATGAAGAAAAGTAATGAAGCTCATAATTCGATGCAAATTTAGGTATCCTTGGATACTGCTGACACAAATGGTTGTTGGAATAATAATAAGAGGAAGATACCGAGCTCAACATTCTCTTAAATTGTGACTGAAATACCAGCAGTGTATCTAATGAATTGGTCTGCCATTTCCTTATTGCTAGGAATGGAACTATGCTTATAATCATATGGTCAAGTCCAATTAAATCCTCATGATTAATTTACTGCTTGCAGAAAGTGAGAAACTGTCAGCCTCCAAAATGTGTATGTTATACTTTGCCACACTGTGCACACCTCAGATGCACAGCCCTGACAACATTTCCTGTTGAACAAAGAGGAGAGGGGCTCTAACTGAAACATTACATAGGAGCTGGAAACAAATTTAAATCTCCCCTCCCTTTAACTCTGCATGTGCAAGCATTCTTTCAAAATAGTAATAGCTTATTACACAGTTTCTAGAACTATTCAATTGCAGCCCAACCCAGGAACTTTCTTTCAAGATCTTCTGATGTTGACCAGCCTATTCCTGCTCCAGACTGGTCTAAAACCAGCACCACTTTTAAATTCATTTGTTAATTTCTCCGCAGTAGCAACATAGCTTCTGTTCTAGTTCCAAGAGGAATGTTAGTGAGTTAGACAAATACGAGAGAGTAGAATTACTGACTGTAGTTAGGTTAAAAGAGGTTGCTTCTTTAGTTAGTCAAGTAGGGAAAGAATCTGTATAATTGAACACTTATAAGGCCACTCACACAATGAATTTACTTCCTTTGACACATGCGTGGTACAACAAGCCATCAGATTCCTGTTCTAATGGAGGTGGGAGAGTGTGACAAGCAATATAAATTACTAGAGATATTCTAAGGGTTATTCTCTCATGTTGGAGAGCAGGTAACAGCTTTTCTGAAGTAGTTCTTGCCTTTAGGGAGGCACAAATTGTATTATTCTACTCAAGAATAAACTTCAGGTTTTAGTAAAGGTAGTTCTCCAACTCACTGATTTCAGATATCTCAGTACATTTTATGATGTTTCTGCAGTGGCTGATCATCTGTGGATGGAGATAAGAGGTGTCAAAGGCTTTGTGTTAACTACATCTTATTTTCTCCTACAGACTTTTCAGGTCACAGGTCTTCATGATGAAAGAATGACAAGGGAAAAACTTGCCAAGTTTAACACATGATCAAAGACTCACAACAATTAATCTCACGCTCACCAAAGAAGAAGAAGAGCCCAAGTCTCACCATAGTATTGAATCCTCTCTCAAAACAACATTAAATACCTTCCTCAAATGTTTTCTTAATGCAAGTGAGATAAACTTCTCCCCATGAGCCATGCTTCTTGGGAGTACTTGAAGATGACAGTAAACAACCTTTCCTGAGCAGGGCTGATAACTTGATCCTTATGTGTTGGTGGCATTATGTTGATTCATACTGGCTCAGGAACTGTCATAGGATAAGTTAAGCCTTTTTCATTCCTCCTTCTTGTTTCTCTATATAGAGTATGTAACATAATCCACTGTTAGGGAACTGGCAGAATGCCTAGTTGCAGCAATTACAACCAATAAGTCCCAGTTCTCCTGCTGACTTTTTAAATTTTTGCCTGCATAAGAAGGGATCTTACACATGCTAGCCATCTTGAATGCCTGTTGTGGTCATGTTAAGATCTTATTTAGGGCAGTTAGCACTGACTTTGGATGAGATGAAGGCTTAAAGAGGACAATGGAAGTATCTTGGAATATAGGATAATTTGAAATGATATAAGTATGGGAGAATATTTTTATCTACCTTGTGCTAGAATTTTGAGCTACCTGATGCTGTATTGAATCAATCAGTGAGAAGTTTTCTAGGCTTCTTGCATGTTATAGCCCCATACATGGATCTATATATTCATCTAGTACAGAACTTGTATGAAACAGAAGCAGCTCCCTGCACCGTAATCTGGGAGAGGATTCATATAGACCTTTTTTGACAGAAATAGCCAGGAATGCCTAGTTTTCTTCCAGGAAAAAAAGAAAAATGTATGTGGAAGTATAAAAGCTCTGAAAATTCTTGAGAGGGCTTTTGGATTCTGCATTTTTTCCGAGCAATAAAAAGCTAGTACTTTGATGCTGATTAGATTCTGTTGCACCCCATGCCAGTTCACAGTTCTGTCAGATGAAGAGATCATCAAAGTACAGGCTTCAGTGATGGATGTTTTTAGTTTCTCTTCCTTGATGTGATGGTAAGATTTGTATCTGTACTGATAGGCATTGGTAGATATCTGTCCTTAGGTTTATGTATGCTATTGGGATTGCAAGCAAATGCATAGGTGCTGACCTGAGGCTTACATATTTGAACAGAGCTTAAGATGTCACAGGACATGACTCAAAAAATTGCTGGCTGTGATGGTAACAGTCAGAAGCTGTGAGAAGGCTAGATTTTGCAGATGGTTAAGGGGAATTGTGTGACTGATTGCAAAACTTCAGAGAGGTAACTGAGGGGACCTTCCAGGGAGTGGAAGTTTACAGGGCAGAAGTGCCAAATCATGTCAATAGGACCATGTAAAGGTCATGGCAAAATAGGTAATGGTATCAGAAACACCAAACTGGGCTATGAAGATAGCAGAACTGTAATCAGAGTGGACAAAGTAATTAAAGGCAGAATGTTTAATTGGAAGGGAACTGGGAGGTCAAAGGCAGGTACAACAAAGCAAAAAAGAAGATTAGGAAATAGGGAAAGAAACAATAGTGTATGGAAAAGCTGCAGTTGGTACTGTCTCGCTATTCCCCTCAAGTAGTCTTCCGCTTCATCACTGCAGCCTAAATGAGAACAACAAACCAAAATCACTGACTTGAGTCCAGTACAGAGGTCCCAGAAGAGATCTGGCTGCTTCCCTGGAGTACTACTTGAGGGACCAACCAAGTATCCTGCTGTGCATGCACAGGGCCACCTGCAGCACTGACTGCACTGTGGCATCCTCTGTAAGTGAGGGAATAACAAAGAGACACGATTAAAAAAGAAAAGAGATTTTGATGGGGACAGTAGAGAGGTTAATGATTGAAAGGAAATAGGTGAGGATATAGGAGGCACTTAAGAACTAAAAATATTTCAATGGTTCAGCAAATACATCTATGTACACAGTTTAAATCTCAATTGGCCACTGACCAAATTTCAGGGAAGGTAGTATGGATTGTCCTGCCTTCTGGAAGGTACCCCTTTTGAAGTGTCTTTGTTTCAGTGGCTGCATGATCTGATTCCTTTGCTGATATTATCTCCTAGCAGCTTGGTTTTAGTACTGATTGTTACAGAGCATTTAGAGTTTTTATGAGTTTTTGCAGACATAAAGCATAATGGATGGATTAGCAGAAGAGTCATAAAAAGTATACTGACCTGCAGGATGTTTTAAAGGTTGGATGACCTTTGCTTCACTCAGATGTATATCATATATGTCGATATATGCATTTGAGTGAAAATGTTGATATTTTCACATACTTAATTTTTTTAATGGAGATTGACAGTATGTCTAAGAGGAAACTTCCTTTTAATGTTTTTTCTTGAGTGAAATATTTGCTCATCCTTCTCTTTTTTTTCTGCTTACTTTCCAGTTAGATATATTTAAGTACTGATTAAACTTTCTACACTACACCTTTTACATACTTTCCTTTCGATATTTATGATTTGAATATTAATATACATACTAATTATTTTTCTTTCCTATTTCTAAGACTTCAAGAACCTGACCACACCTACTTGTGTGGTTTTATAGCATAGAAGGTAATAGATGATTTTCACAGAATCACAGAATATGCCGAGTTGGAAGAGACCCGCGATGATCATCAAGTTCAACTCTTAGCCCTGCACAGGATCATCTCCACGAGTCTCACCAGGTGCCTGAGAGCATCATCCAAATGCTTCTTGAACTCTGTCAGATTTGGTGCTGTGATCACTTCCCTGGGGAGCCTGTTGCAGTACCCAACCACTCCCTGGATGAACCTCTTTCTATTTTCCAACGTAAATCTACCCTGACACAACTCAGGCCATTCTCTTGGGTCTTGTCACTGGTTACCAGAGAAGAGAGCAGAGCCTGTCCCTCCTCTTCCTCTCTTAAAGAAGTTGTAACTGCAACGAGGTCTCCCCTCAGTCTCCTCTTCTCCAGGATGAATAGACCAAGTACCCTCAGCCATTCCTCATACGGCTTCCCCTCAGGGCCCTTCACCATCTTTGTTGCCCTCATTTGAACAGTCTCTAACAATATTCAAGGTGAGGCCACCCCACTGCAGAGCAGAGTGGGACAATCCCCTCCCTTGACTGGCTGGTGATGCTTTGCCTGATGCCCCTGGAGGACGTGGTTGGCCCTTCTGGCTGCCAGGGCACTGCTGACTCATGTTCAACTTGCCATAGACCAGGAACCCCATGTCCCTTTCTGTGGCACTGCTTTCCAGCATCTCATTTCCCAGTCTCTACAAATAGCCAGCATTGCCTATCTCAGTTGCAGAATCCAGAGCTTCCACTTGTTGTGTTGCCTAAGATGGAGAAAAAACTTTTGAGACAATATTAGTCTGGGTAAAGTATGGAGTAGTGCTTTACTGAAAGCTTTTGAGTGTACAAAGTACATAGAGACGCACATACCCAGTATAGGGGTCCTGCAAATTTATATCATTACTTAATTACCACAACTAATGGTTACATCCAACACAAGAACCCTTTATCCCTGGTACCACTCTGGTGCCACCCTGGTGCTGTTTCCAGAACTGTCCTGTTGGAACACCTCCAAGGGTCCTGGGTTCTCTGTCTTATTTTGATTGCAATATGTCTTGTTATTTTAGTCCTGGTACATATGTCCTAAACATGATGTTCTGGCTACTATCTCACCCTTGGGACAGAAATTCAGGAATGTGGCACAAAGTAAGAAACTGTTAGCTGCTACCTGAAATGTGAGAAACTATACAGCTATATAAAAATCTACAAATATAAAAAATCCTAAGGCATCAGTTGAACTTCATATTGTTGGTGATTGCTCAGTCTTCTAATTTGTCCAGGTCTCTTTGCAGGGCCTCCCTGCCTTCCATGGAGTCAACTGTTCCTCTGAGTTTTCTGTCATCTGCAAACTTTCTTATGGTCCCTTTCAGTCCTGCATCCAAGTCATTTATGGAGGTGTTGAAGAGCACAGGGCCTAAGGTGGAGCCCTGTGGAACACCACTAGTGACAGGTCACCAGTCTGATACCACCTCATTCACTATTACCCTCTGTGCTCGACCTGTGAGCCAATTGTTTGCCTGCCACATGATATGTTTATCCAGCTCTGTGCTGGAAATTTTGTTCAGAAGGATCCTGTGAGAGACAGTATTGAAACCCAACAAAGATTACATCATCTAGCTTTCCCCTTATGGAGCTGTGTTGGCTGTGAGCAATGACTGCATTGTCTTTCAGGTGTTTTTCAATACCTCCCAGAATAATCTTTGTAACTTTATCAAGGCACTGTGCTGACTGATAGGCCTGTAGTTTTTGGGATCCTCCTTTTTGCCCTTCTTGAAAACTGAGACAATGTTTGCCAGCTTCCCAAGACCACTAAGAATCATTGCGAGAGGTTTTGTGATGGCATCAGCCAGCTCTTTGAGGATTCTGGGTTGAATCCCATTAGGCTCCATAGATTTGTAGGGATTCAACTGGAGTAGCAGATCCTGCACAATTTCAAGGTTGACTGGAAGTTGATCATTCTCACAGTCATGGTCCTCCAGCTCAGGGCACTGAGACTCCCTTGGTCCATCATCTGTGTTGAAGACAGAGGCAAAGAAAGCATTAAACACCTCTGCCTTGTCTCTGTCCCTCTTTGTGAGGTGGCCATCCTTATCCTGTAACGGGCAGATGATATTTCTATAGTGCCTATACCCAGTAATATATTTGAAAAAAACTCTTGTTATTGTCCCCCACATTTCTGCCCAGCTTTAACTCCAGCTGACTTTTGGCTGCAAGAGCTTTCTCCCTGCAACGGCTAGCAGGATTTCTGTATTCTTCCCAGGTCTCTTGACCTGGTCTAGCTGATAAAACAAAGCCCTTTGAACGGGAAACTGCACACTGTGGTCTAAATACTGACAAATGGATGAAGTTAGTGACTTCCCTGGCACTTTCTCTGAAAGCCATCCCTTCTGTTAATTGGAGTATTGTGTTTACATTGCCATCTGTCCTCACATAAGAACCTAATTAATTGTTGATAGCATACAAAGAGAAGCCCAAGAGAAGAATAACTGTATCATAGCAGCTTTCAGCTTTTGAAGGGGCAAGAGTGAGTTTGGGAGACAATCTGTAGCAAGCAACAATGAGAATCCATGATAGTAATTATTAAAGTCTGGCTCAAGACAGCCTGGAAAACAAAGCCATTAAAAAAAAATCTGTCACTTTTATCTATAACATACCTCTTCATTGGGTGAAAAAAACTGCCAACCCAACCCAACCCAACCCAACCAAAACATTTCTACAGTAAAGAGATTTTGCAGGGCCTCATTTCCTCTGGCGCCATCTCTTATGGTTTTTAGCTGGGTAATATACCTGAACATATGACACATATATCAACCTTCTATTGAAAATACTCAGCTGAATCTTTTCCTTCGTCATAAATTTGCAGCACTGCAGATTCTCTGAGGTCAGCTCCTGTCTATCAAATGTGACTAAAACTCAGTGAGTTTGAAACTTTTGAAAGAAGGTGGGAGAAAGGGTGGAAACTGGAACTAACTACTCAATCAAATAAGTCTCATTTACTTTGGAAATTAGGATTTATGATGCTTTTCTTAATTGTTATAATAATTTGTAGTAAGATACTTCAACATGGTGGTACATTCACTGCTATATAGCATTTCAGGTCACTGCTGCAAAATATTCTAGTACTATATACAATGCCAGTTATCTTGCTTTTGGTTCTCTAGTCCGTCTATCCAAATGTCAGGGACTAACTGTTCTGCTTCCATTTCTATGACTCTCTGAGAGGTTATGGGGAAAATCAGTGAAGCTGGAGCTTTGTCACTTTTTGGCTCTGAAACTAACTTATCTGTGCAGAGGAGAAATTACACAGCATGTCCTCATCTTATTTCATCATGACATGAGCAGCTTTCTTTCATTTCAGAGTCTACTTCTCAGGCTGTGCATTCTGTGAATTACATTATTCTGGGAATCACTGTGAATAAAATCCCTCTCTATATGTCCATACCTGACATCTGAGATTACAGCATAAAGAAAAAGAGGGTAAAATTGAAAAGGATTTCTGGTCTGAGAAATTTTGTTCAGGCCTCAGAAACTGAAGTTATTTGAGCATCATTTAATAAGAAATCACTTATTTCACTGTCAAACTACATTCCACAGAGAAAAAGTTTTGTTTTAGGAACATCTCCTTTACATAACATGAAGCAGTAAGTAGTCACACTAAGTGTCTTTTTCTCTTACAGAAAGTGTTAGCAAAAAATCATGCAAGATCCTGCTTCAAAACATCAGTATATATTCATTACATGCACTCTTTCCTTCTCAGAGCCAGTGAGCTCCTAGCAGCATGAGCTCTGAGGCTGCATGATAAAGATTCCTCCCCTCTTCATCTGTGATCCTCTTGTTCAGCACAACTCTTGATAGACTTTCAGTGAAATCAATCTTATATTTTATGTCTATGGTTCCCATCAGAAATATCTCACTTTTTTTTGTTTGTTTTTCTTTTTTTTTTTTTTTTTTGTCTTTTCTGTAAGCACACAGAGGTGCAAATAAAAGCACCACTGCATAATGTTTCTGGTTTCATTCACTCCTCCCAAAGTCTTCATTTCTCCTCTAAGCATACTGTTGAGCTCAGGCAGGTACATAAGTGGGGTTGCCTTTCTTCACTAGGTGTTGAATAGCCTGTGCATGAGGGGCTTTACTATCCATCACCATTTAACCCATGTAGTCAAAACAGCATGGCAAATGACTGGCAGGCACTAATACCAGATGTGAACATGCTAAGATGAAGGCAGAAAGCAGAACAAAATATTACTAGAGAAACAGTGTTTTGAATAATAACATTTAACAAGATTTAACAAAAAGCATGTAACTCTGGACTGTTCCACTCATTCTGTCAGAGGCTGGAATAATTTTTGCAAATTGTTGCTGGGGACATGGCATGGGGTGATTTGTTGGTGTTTGATGGTGTGTTGTTTTGTTCATGGGAGAGGTCAAGTGGCCCAGCTTATCTAGAACAGCTTTATGTAATTGGGTTTTTTTATTTTTGTTTGTTTGTTTGTTCATTTGCTTTGGTTTAGTAGGTTTTTTTTTTTTTTTTTTTTTTTTTTTTTTTTTTTTTTTTTTTTTTTTTTTTTTTTTTTTGTATTGTGCTAAAAGGAAACCACTGCTAACCTGACAGCTATATCTACATTATTGTGGATACTGTGCTTGTCAGACATAACCCAGCAATGATGCTGAAGGAAATATCTTAACGATTTTCAGTGAATCCACTTTTTATTCAAACAGTGAGGTCTGGGTGATTTTTTCAAGAAAGACAACTATTTTGTAAAGAAATTACTGTCATGAGTCATTACTGGTGAAAAGACAAGGTATGAGATACTCCCTGCTATAATGAATTTGTAACCTGATTCTATGACCCAAAGTCCCTTGAAACCTCAAGCAAAACCCACACTTCTTCAAAAGAGAGAGACTGACTCACACACAGAGGAGCAAACAACTTGGCCTTGAACAATCTCTTTAATTAAAAAAAACTTAGCTTGAGGATGGCCAAATTGTACAGAATTTGATAAATCCTTTCTATCAAGATAAAAAAACCTGGAATTAATATTTTAAATCAACCCCCCCTCCCCCCCCCAAATTAATGAAAACCCTGGCCTCCCCCCTCTCCCTCCCTTTTTGGTCCCTTGAAAATACCACTCCTTATTTTAAGAGCAGGATATCCATTCCCTTATTTTAAATTTCTCAGTTGATGATCTTATTTTGAATTCAGCTATCTGTACAGTTATATCAAGGTTTTTTTTTAATGACAGAGGTGAATATTCCATATTAGCTTGATGCAAAGTAAATTTTAGCAATTTTTTCCTCCTTGGTTCAAAATCAGAATTACTCATTTTCTTGTATCTAGTCAAAGGACCACCAAAAAAAACCCCAAAATACTTACAGAAGATAATATTTGGAGTTACTTTCCTGTCAAGGACAACTGATATCTAAGCTACAATAAACAAAACCTAGAAGGAACAAGCAAGAAAATGTACTTGCTAAGCACTGCAGTCATATCTGGAAGAAAAATATCCCAAAGAATGGACTCATAGGGACATGTTTTAACAAATCCCAAAATTTAGATTTGGCTGGCTACTACTGCAGCACAGTAACACAACTGTGAATACCTCACAAAACCTGAAAGAATTAGCAGAAATTTTAATTTGTTTTTAACTAAAAAGAAATGTAAGAAAATCTTCAATTTTTATGTTTATAGTAAGATATTGAAAATAAGGGGAGAGATGAGTGAACAACAAAGATCATTAAAGACAATAAACACGGAAAGCCTATTCTGCCATCTCCTAGTTCACAAAATTTTTTTGAATCTCTTTTACTCACTGGACACGTGTATGCAATCTAAATCTCCCTCACTGTGAGACTTATTTGAAAAAAAACACTTTAGGAAATTGAATTTGAAGAGAGAAATAATGTAGTTCATTAAAGAACTCATCTGTGTATCAGTCTTGTTATTAAACAAACCATTAAATTTAATTTTTTTTAAATTTAGAATGCCTTTTTGAGATAATCAGAAAATTGAACATTGCATAACACAACCATATGTACACTTTAAGATGATTAGATGTTCAATATCTGAGATTCCCATGAAGAGGAATAGCTGGTAGCCTTATTCTGTTTCAAACATCGAAAAAATATGATTGCATTTTCACTGCTTTTTCTAATCACTGGACTTTTCCCCTTTCCTCTCTGGTTTTCTCCATGCCAGCTCAATTTTGGATGTGTGTTGAAATTTATGTTTGGTGTTGTTTGAATGCAGGGTCTATGAAAAAGATGCAAAGACACTGGGAATGTCTGCCAGACTTGTTTGTGCTGTTTCACAGAGCAGGGAACTGACTGGTTGCAGTTCTCTCTATTCTGCTTAATGATGTCATCTTGGTGTGTTTATCTAAGGATTTTAAATGTAAAACAATGTTATTTAAATCAAAACACTGTCTATACAACAAGAAAAAAGTGGCATGATAAAGAAATAAAATAAATACTGAAGCAAGGTTTGTCTGCCACAAACATCTGATTTAGGGGTTGTACATCACAATAAATTATACTTACAAAATACTGCAGTTCCATTGGTCAGTGTAGTAATGGACTGTCATTAGATGGAGAGCTGAACTGGATATGTAACAGTTCATTGCCTAATACTATAGGAAAGCATTATGCTTTTCCTTTTGTTGAGTGTTTTTAGATTTCATCCTTCTCTTCAAACTGCCCTGGGATATGGATTCATCCAGTGTCAATTTGATTGCCTAGATCTGCCACTCATCCAGTGGTTTTGAGATTACTACCTAGAGGTGCATGAGAGGGTAACTGAAGAGAACAGCAGGTTTTCCTGAATATGCACACCTTGCTGCTGCATGTTCCCCTTGCCACATCTGCCTCTGCATGTCTCTGCCATGGTGAAACAGCTGTGTGGACTCCTGCTTCTTCAGTCAGATCCTTTTTGCCTGAAACAGGCAAACTGAGCCATGAGACAAAAGGACACACAAAGCACAAAATGGGTAAGAATAAATACATAAACATAAAATTGTACTCTGCTAAGCTATTTACATGGGAAAGACCCTCTCCAGAAGTCAAAATCCACGTCTGCCATGTCACTACCAGCATGTGAATCTGAGAGACAGATGTTGCCTGCGCTGAGTATGTCTGGCAGTGCCTGGTATCCAAATGAAAATGGTTTGCCTGTCCTCTGCTCCCAGTTCAAAGACTATTCAGGAGACTTCTGGAGGGTTTGAAATGGTTGATAGCTTCCATGACACCTCCATCCAACTGAACTGCCAGGAGGTTTGAGCTGTGATGGCAATCCTGGAAGATTTTATAAACTTAGTGCTGTCCTGACTTGCAAGTAAGAGTCTGTGACATTTACCTAAGAGCACTACAAGTATAATATTTTCCTTATTTTTCTGCCCTAGCCTTTTCATAACTAAATTGCCTATTGTGTTATCTAAAAAGTTTTACTTTATCAGGAATAAAATATTTTTACAACAGGAAAACACTGAGGAACTATTTAACTACTTAATTGTGAATTGCTTAAAAAAGCAAATTCTCCTTACTCAAAGTGTTCTACTCTAAAGCAGTTCACCACTAAGCTATGTTTTGCTATAATGCTGTACTGTCTTCATGAAAACTGTGGTCAGGTAAACTGATGTGCTAATGTTATTTCTTCATTATTCAGGTAACCTGATGTGCTGATGTTTTGCAGGTCACTGTATGAACTGTGCCTCATCTGGGGTTTGCAAACTCTCCCCTGGACAAGCCACATAAGGCAAAATGGAAAGTGGGGAGTCTGGTTCACAGTGAATAACACAACCAAACAAAAATGCAGGTCTCATCAGACACTGTGACAAAATATCCATAGGGATCTTAGTATTGAGCTGACCTGACACAAAAGTTTTAGTATCAGTTTAAAAATTCAAGTGTTCTGTCCTTTTTGTAGTCTGTTTTTGCTTGCTTGCTTCTTAAAAGACTTTGAAATGCACATTATTTTTTTCAGGATCATGACAAATGATGAAACATTGGTAAAAATATAAGAGAACTGAATAACCTTAATCCATTTCTGTCAATAGTGTCTGCCTTCTTTAGTTGTTTATACAGACCTCAGATAAACCATCTGAGAGCAGCTGGTACATTTTTATTTATCTAAGGACCAAAATGTGGTAAGAGTGTGAAAGAAATAACAAATTACATGCAAATTGTCAACAAACACACAGACACACAGGTCCTGGAGGTTGTGAGATTTGGCAGTTTCTGCAACATTCACAGCAGTTTGGATTTAAACTCCCACTGGGGAGATCCCATTTGTTTCTGGAATATAGACAGTATTAACATTAGCCAAAAGTGAAACTCTTTGATATTCTAAGATTAAAAAAGCAGAGGATGGCTATTAGAGAAAGAGGGTTTACCTTGATGGCAAACACAAAACAAAATTTAGAGCTTGAAAAGAAAACAAAAAATTGGATTTAGTCTTGTGTTTTGGTCCTGACAAGAATTCCTCTGCTACTTTAGCTATATAATGTAGACTTTCAATAAAGTTATTTGAATAATAACATGCTATAGAAGAAAAAAATCAGTAACTCCAACTTCCAATGTGCTTTTACTTTACTGTCTCTATTTAAATTTTTATTTTGACTACATCACTGCCAAAGAGTACCAATATAATATTCCCTATAGCCGGAATTGTGTAAAAGAATTGGAATATTTTGAATGTGTAGGAGGTGGGGGGAGAGGGGATGGGACTTGTCCACCAATTTTAGAGGAAATTACATTATCTAGCTCCCATAATAAATGAACTTAGCAGAGCTAAAATTCTGCTCCGGATCAGATGCTGGCTTTAAAAGTGGCTGAAAACAAGTTAAAATCAAACATGCACTGAAAAAGTAGGCCCTGATACTAAGTAATACGTATCACAGCATCCACTGTAAGTTTGCATCTGTAAAGCACTGTAAAGGCTGTCAAAAAAATTACAATAATTACACAAAGTACAAATTAATTATTTATTCAGTTTAGAAAGCTAATTCAGAGAGTAGGCATGTCATTGTGTCACATGCCTCCTCATTAATGTTAGTTATTAGTAATTTACAGGGTACTTGAGCAGTCCAGGATGTGAAAACACATTAATAGCCCCTGAAACATCAAACTTTACAACCCCAGGCATAAGACAATACATGACAGTTTGCAAAAAATACTAGACAAGAATGCAAAAAAACCTGGTGTGGCAACATGATGAAATGGTCAGCAGTACTTTCCGCTTACTAACAAGTCCACCATCTTCAAATTTCTGGTAAATAAACTAAAGATGTCTTCAGAAAAGCAACAAGGTGGTATTTCATAATTTAGTAAGGAATTCTAGCTTGTTACACATGTACTTTTCAAATTTATATATGATGAAAAGATCTACATAAGCACTGCATGTGATCAAACACCCTTTTTTATGTATGGCTTTTCTACCAAAGATCCTGTTCTCCAGTACATATTATTGGTACCCTTATTTCTTCATCCCTGTTCCCTACCTGACTGTTTGCTACAAGCCCTGTCGGGAATTCTGCTTACTAGAGAGATAAGGAAATTAGTGTAGGACAAGTAGTGTTTACTTGCTGACTGCTAAATATGACCTCTTGTGACTAAACCTCCAGACAAATATAAATACCGAAGGGAAGGTAATTATTTATAGCTGAAGTGTGACTGAGGTACTCAGAAGACTTCAAAGTTGGTGCTTCCCTGGGCTCTGAGCTATAAAACCCCTCAATACTCAGAAGGAGATTCAGAAACACACAAGGACAAATCCCAGGCAGAGGAGCTCAAACAGCTTTATCAGTTTCCACAAATTAGAAGTGTACACATTGTCATATGCTAATGTGATTAAATGTGCCAATGATGAAACTTTTCTGATCTTCAGAAGAGGTATTGGAGCTGAAACAGCAAGGACAAAATCCATCACTGTGACTCAGAAAGTGAGACAAAAGCAATTTGCAGAGAACTCCAAGCTGAAATGCAGAGGTTTGAAATTACGTTTTGTGCCATGAGCGATCACAGATAAGGTAGCTACTGTGAGGAGGAAGCAGAGGCGAGACACCCAGTATACTGGACCTTTCAGCAACCTGCTTGTAACATATAGCCCTGGTTTAACCACTTGTTTCCTCACAGTGACATAGGGTTGTTTATGTGTTACGCTGTGTTGGTCCAACATCAAGACACATTTCAAGCACCTTAACTTAGGGCCTTGCCTGTGTATTCACAAAGCATATGGCAAAGCTGCAGCAAGGCTTGGGTTCTGCTGTGGGGTGAGTCCTCCCTTGGTTGTACCTCCTAAGTGGTATCTTTTACCTTTTGACATTACAGTCAGTCTCCTGAGAGTTTCTGGAGATTACTCCCCAGCCTTCCCTCACCTTCTATAGTGCTGTGTCCCTGCAGGACATGAAGGTACTGGGCACTACATGACTGACACACAGCCTAGCCCATTTTCTAGGGTGCTCTCTTGACAGCTGAACTTGAGCATGCGTATCTGTCTACTCACTGCTCATAAACCTCCATCATTTCAGATAGTTGCCTAATGGTTGGGTTGTGGCTTTTTAATTTTTTTCCCCTGGATGATCCTTTGTAATGTTTTCTTTTTTTTCTTTTTTTTTTTTTTCTTTCCCCTCATGTGTTTCTGCTTTTCATCCTGTCTCTCTTTCATTCGTTAGACTCTTACCTGCTTTCCTGTCACATACTTCACTTCACTTTCTTAAAAAAATGGCATCTCAAACTATTCATCCAGACTACAAGTGCCAGTTTTTCAGATCACCAGTAGCTTCACAGGCTGTGAATAAAAGGGACTCAAGCATGTCAGCACAGTTCACATGATTCACTTTCACTTGAATAAAATCAGCCTCTATCAAGTCATAATGCAAGAGATAACCATGCAATATATTTATTTATTGGTGCATAAGAAAGGTCTGTCTTGAAAGAAAGCTACGGAAATAAGGCTAATTGGGAGAGCAGAGAGAATAAAAATTCTGATACTTTGTTCTTAGCACATTACATTGATTCAGCAGCCCTTCTCTGCACAAGGTCTGCACAAAAGGAAGAAAATGCAAAGACTGACAGATACAAGCTAAATATGTATTGTCAAGTTTTGCTCAGTCTATGGGTGTGTGATACATCCATCTGCCTCAGAAACCCAGCCATGACAGAGAAGCTCTGTTACTTTTCCACGTAAAGCTTCCCTAAATTTGGAAATGTAAATCCAGCTCTTCTTCTAATGGTGAGTTTTAATTACCCCTACAATTCCTCAGTAAGAAACACCTAGAACTGAATCTTATAGCCAAAACTAAGCAAATGACAGTAATCTAACCCAAACAAGAACATGAACAGTTGTGAAAAGAAAACAAGATTTTTCTCATGCTACCATTTTTAATAACCTAAAATGATTAAAAGAAAAAAAAAGGGAATAACACTTGAATGCATTAATTGTATCACATTTAACTAGTTGACCATTTCAATGAATCAGGAAGCCACTTAGGTTGAACACTAGAACTTGGTGAGCCATTATTTTCAGAAATTGAGAATTTACTTATTTTACTAAAAAGAAATTTGTCCTACACTTTAATTTGGCTTTGCAGAAACTACCTATGAAACCACTTATGGAAATCCAGTCCTGACTGTGATAAATATGCAGAGTTTTGTTTCTTTTTATTTTTTTATTTTTATTTATCTTGCAGTTCAAGTTGGCTGCCCATATATTCTAAAGAAACTTATATCTATAGGAATGTTATCTCTAATTCATTAAAGTGCAATACCTACACATTTCCTTTCATGCTCTATGGGTTATTTTGTCTTTTAAGCAAGAGCAGATCATTAGATCATCTAGCATAAAGTTTTATATAACCAAATACTAGTTGTCATCTACTTATTCTTTCCTTCAGCTTGAATAATCTTTTGAACAAGATGAAAAGGCTAAACATAAAGACAAGTATTTCCTGGGTACACATTGGTGCAGTGACACAACTTAATGATTTCTTTTTAATTTAAATTGTTCATCTTTCATACTTGACCAGGAATTGTTATTTTGCATTTTTTCAATGGATTGCAGATCTTTCCATGTCTATATTGCCATTATTTAGTCCACTAAACATTTAAAAAGACTGAGTTCCTTAACTTTAGCAGTATTCAATCTAGTGTTTGGATTCTTAAGCAGACTTATTTTTGAAAAAAATTACTTATGAATGCAGGTCCTACCCCAGAATAGATCCCAGCAATGCTATATAGACATGTAATATCACCTTCTTAATTTGATGGCCTCTGTTTAGGTGTAGACAGTCAGGAATACATGAGGGAGAAATTTGCTTTTGAAAACTGAAAATATTTCATCTTCATGAAAAGCTGTGCAGTAAGTCAGTCATTCCATCTCCTATGCAAGAAGCAGCAAGGAATTCTCTCAGGCAAAAATCTTCTCTAAATTTGCTTTGGAGAATGCCTAGTTCCTCATGGCTTTCTGGAAGCCTTATTAAAATTCCAACTAATCAAAAGAAAAAGTTAATTGAATCTGAAGTGAGTTAAGTCTTCTAGTGGCCTATCCCAAATGGCAAAAAATGAGATTTTCTGAAATGATCAGATGAAACTGAACCTGTTTTGTGGAGCTGCAAGCTGAATATTCACCTCATCTACAAAGCACTGCATCATCAGTAGCACTGGCTGTATTTTCCTTAAGAAGAAAGCAGGAATGAAGGACAGAAGTTAAAAGAAAACAAAGGCAAAATTATTTTCTGCTTTTTAAAGTACCCCTCTAATGCACTGAAAGGGTCTTTCTTCTCTAATGATTCAGTACATACAATAGAAAAATCACCAGTAGACAAGGCATGGTTCCTGTGGTATCAGTGAAACTTTTGCTGTTGATTACAATGGCTCTGGAAAATTTAGATATTATTCAGAAAATGGAGATCTAGATTTCATTTTAAAATGCTTGAGAATGCAATCCTCTATGGCACAGAAAGTTCCATTGTCAGAAATATTTCAAGAAATTTCTTTTATTAATTTAATTTTGCCATAGTCAAGCAGTGTCATTGCTATTTTAAATCAACTAGTAGATGTTACATAGAATTGCCTTGAAGAAAAGCAGTCAATAACTTTGATCCCTAGGGATGTTGTTGCTTTAAAGGAAACTCTGAATTGTATGTACTTAAATAATGTGGTTTTGTTTAAAGTGTAACTAGCTATCAGTAATTTTACAAAGTACTTAATACAGCTTTACTGAGTTCTTTTTCACTGTTGGATTTTCTTTAGGGCACAACTAAATTAATTATTCAAAAGATTTACATATATAAAATGAAATTATTTTCAAAATGCCATCAATAATCCCATGGCAAAAATTCTTCTTTCTGAGGATCATTATACATGTCCTTTAAAATTGTCATATAAGCTTCAACCAGTTCACTTTTAAATATATAAATATGTAGGAAAATCTTGTCTCTCCAAAATAGGTGATTAATCCAGGTATTGATGTTCAACTGTTTTTAAAAAATAGTTGAATGGAGTTTTAATGTGGTGGAGTTGAATTCTTCTCTCTACAATCAATCTGCTACAAAAAGCTTTTGAAAGAGTTTCAAATAGTAACATTATACTATACAGTATATATATATATACAATATGCTATATTACTGTTATAGTTTTAAAACTCAGAATTCCTTCCAAAAAAAGCTTGGAGCCAACACCTTTGGTACTGAAAACAGGTTAAATAGGTTTTAACAAAGGATGCCATGAATATGTATGTTCTGTTGTTAAAAGCCTAACTAAGCCTTTTGTTCGAACATTCT
>JAWWTY010000088.1:25642450-25670541 GCA_035222235.1 Margarornis squamiger | reverse complement strand
TTCCCCATATTCGCCGCGTTCTGCCCATAACTCCTCCCAAACTCCTCCCAGTTCCCAGACCCCTTAAAGGCTCAGGTACTTCCCAATAAACTAGTTCCAGCATCACCCCCTGACCTCGGTGTGGGCTCATCCTTTGTCCTCCCATCGGAACGCAGCAAGTTGCTCTTGTCTGGGACAATAAAAAAGCAAGTAAGCATAAAAACTGCTTTGTGCTTTCTGAACTTGCGGGTATAATGCACTGGTTTTTCTCTTTTAAAGAGTCAAATCTAATTTTCTGATGGTCATGCCTATGCCATAATTCATCCTCTACAAGATACCATATACTTTCCATCAGCAGAAAGAAACAGTTGTTCAACAATTGTATTTAAGAGTCTTAATTATTTTCTTTCTCATTAAACTGAAGTGATGACCTTTTTTTAACAGCAAGAATAGCTTGGTTTTACATTAGGAATGGAAAACATAAGCCCCTGGCATGGATGTATAAATATACATGTGTGTGTATGTATACATGCACATATACACACAGATATAAGTACAAAAATAAGTAGAAAAGTGAAATATAATTTGAAGAGGAAAGTTAGTAAACACGTATATCAAGAGTATTTCAAAGTTACAAAGGTGCTGTCAGTTGGATAGCATGCTGTTATTTTTCTATATGTGATTTACTGAGGACTATAAAAACAATCCTGTAGTAAGGATTAGATGCTAAACAGCTGAAATAATCCTGACTGGCCATTTTTATGTAGATGAGATGACAATCTGCATCCCCCCTGTGACATCCCATCCTCAAGCACTCAAGATTTGTAGATGCTCATGGTTGAAAATAATGACAAAAGTCAGAGAGTCCTCAAAAGCTTACAAAGTTTTATTACACTCTTGGCATGGAAATTGGTATGTTAGTCCCTGATTCTAATATAATCACATGGAAGTGGGTTTTGGATAAAGCAATAGCGTGAAAGGGAAGTGAAGCAGAGAGATATAGTATTAAAGAGAGGGAGAAAGAAAGAAAAGAAGGAAAGAGAAAAAAACAGATTACCAATCCTGGCTCCAGTGCTGATCCCGCCCATGGGCTGTCCAGTCTGCACACCTGGGCTTTGTGGGAATAGCCTTTAAGGGATAAGTTTTCCCTGCCCTGGAGATAAGTTCTTTATTTTCTATGCAAAAAAATTATCATGCACAATCCAATTTTCTGGACCTCGAGGGCTTTGGGGGGTCTTTGGTCATCTGGATCCACTCCTACAGTCCAGATCTAGCCCTCTTCTCAATTTCATTCCTGTGCTTGAGCTGTACTGTGTTGTACTTATCTCCAGTAGCTGGAACAAGGAGGTTTTTCCCAAAAAAGTTCTTCCCTACTTCCACATGGCCCCCTTCTACATCCTGTTCTTTCTCACAGCATGTTATTGCCAAGAATTCTTGGTTGACTCCACAGCCATCTGGCTATTGATGTTTAAGACATACACATCAGCCCCTTATCTTCTGGACTTTGACACCACCCTGATGTCTGACCTTCTGTTGGTCCCTGGACAAGTTGCATCCCATTGCCACTTTGTCATTTCATATGGTGATTTATGAAGTAACTGAAGATTTCTCAGATCGAAATCCAGCATGTTATTAAGTTGGCTGATCTAGTTTACTTCCTTTACCTTAGATTCACCCTTGAACTGCTGTGTGTCCCCTGCAGAACGAGGAGAATACCCTAGACAGGGAGATAATGGTGAAATTTTGCATTGTCATCACTCTTGACTTCAGTGGGCTCAAGATTTTAGCTTCCATATCCTACCGTAACCATTTTCTATTTTTCATACATTTTAAGTAGTCTTAAAATGTGCCATCTTAATTTCTCCCATTCACTCAGAGAAATTAAGTTTTTCAAGAACTTTCTTTTCTAGGAGACTCTTTCATTTGCTTTGCTTGCAAAGTACATTTACTTTAACTAAAGCAATGTCTTCACAAAAAATCGTATTTGAGGACATCTGGAACTTTCTGTCTTCTTGCTGAAACTTTATTACCGTCAGCATTTTTCTAAAGAATAAGAAAAAAACTGATTGTATTACCAGCATCCTTATGATGAATAGCTTGAGAACATATTCCAGTCACATACTGCTGAAGGACTTTATTCAGAAGAAGCTTTTACCTTTACTAAGCGAATACAGGGGTGTAACCAAGGACTTTTGGCCATCCTAAAGAGGTTACAGCTTCATCATGGATTGGGCAAATGAAGCAACAGGATATTGTTCATTATTCATTTAAAAGTCTGTCTTCTACACACCACTGGGTAACACCATCATTGCAAGAAGGTTTGTAAGCAAGGTCAATATATACCTGTTGACTCTAAAAATAAGTGCAGCTGTATGTATACCAGGTAATAAAATCAGAATTTATAAAGACAACAGATGCTTCTATATGTTTACTGTAGGAGCTCATTTTCAAATTCAAGTCGCAATGATACATTGCTTTCTAGCAATTGTTCAGATCTCTAACTGCATTTTCTAGAACCTGAGTTGGTACCTGAATTGATGAAAGACAAAAGCTCCAATACTGCCGCATTTCATGAAAAAGAAAACGATTCAGTAGTGCAATTCAAGCCCATCCTGAAATTCCAGCAGTGTAGCACATTGCTGGCTAGGCCTTTCTGCATGAGGATCTTATAGCTGCAGGCTCTTACTGTGTGTTCTTCTACTTTGAAGGCTCTTTGTGTGCTTGAAGTTCCCCTAGGATACTGGGAGCAGCTACTCCTTGTGCCCGTGTCTTAGCAGTATTTAGGCAACAAGCAGCTGCAACTTTAGCTCTGGGAAGTCTGAACTGTCTGCTGCACAGCTACAGGGACCAGGACATCAATAGATGTGGGAGATACTTGACAGCTGTCTTGAATAACACCAGCTGAGACTGGAAATCATAGAATCAACTGGGTTGGAAGAGACCTCCAAGATCATCAAGTCCAATCTACTGTGATTACTAGATCATGGCACTAAGTGTCACGCCCAGTCTCAGGTCAATGGTGAATATGTCTGTTGCAAAAAAATTGAGTGATAAGGAGATGCTGGTCATAAATGTTTGGATTTCCTGAGCTCAACTTAGAAAGGCATTGTGCTGAATTCACTTCTCCTGAAGACTCTCATCCCTTCCATGAGGTTTTTCCTGCCCTCTGCACCAGGAAAAAAATGTGCTTCATTAACACCAAACAGAATAACTTGCCATACTGTGTAGTATGAACCAAAATGCAGCCTAGTTGAGGAGAAGACATCACAATTTTTACAGCTTGACCTGTGTTTTCCTGGTTAACCCTGGGCATTTCAGAAGCATAGCAGCAGTATTGACAGTGTCACTGGGAACAGTGTTTTGCACTGTTCTGAGATAAACAGCATTAATGGGTCAGTGTGTAGATTTAAAACACAAAGACTATCATATATTTTACTGAAACTGTGTCTTGTGCCAAGCCTAGACCCTGAGGTATAAGAGAAGATGTGATCAAACTTCTCTAGCCAAAAAAAAGTTATTGAATATAATAGTTGCAGTTGCTTAAAAAGCCTGGTAGGTCAGAGCTAAAACAGTACAGTAAGCAAAGACTTTCCTCAACAGAGCACAGAGAAGCCATTAGCTGGAGTTTGTTTGATGGATAAAAAGTCAAAATTGAGAACCCCATTTAAAAGATTGAAAGAAATTCCTTTCTTTCTTTCTTTATTTATTTATAAAACTAGAATAATTCCTCCAAAGAGGCCATTTTATGGACAGATTCTGAAATATTTTTGATGTTCACTGTATGCAGGTCAACCTCATGGGCATGGACTATGATTTTTTAATTACTTACTTTTTCTTGTGTTTATTTTATGCATTTTTCTCTCAGTTTGTCTTAAAGGAAGGGAGTAGGACTTTTGGTATAAGAACTGGGCATGAGGATAGAGTGGGTGATGATTTTGCTTTATTTTTCAAAACAATGGTTTGCTTTGACATTTTGAGGATATTTTTCCATCTTTCAGGACAACAGGCATCTCTGAACAATTTATTTATCATATACATACTACTGAGATTTAAACATATTACCTAGGTGCATATGTACATTTCTCATTTGAAGATCCTGTTACTGACAACAGTGGTACATCAGTGGTTGCATTAGCAGTAAGTAAAGAAAGCTACTCTTATACCTATGATAAAAATCCACACCCAAAACAGACAGATTAAACAAATTTTCAGACAAAGATACCAGAAACTATGGTAAGCCACAGGACTCTGTTGGTCATTTAGCTATTGATTTCTCAGGGAAGAATCTCAGACACTTTGCTAATGGTAGCAATTTAAAACCTTAGAAAGATACATACTTGGAGGGCCACTCTGAAGGTATTGACTTTATTACCTAAGACTGTCATTTAGGCCTTTAATGAAGTGCATCTATTGAAAACAGGCCAGGCAGGGGTCACTGTAAACCCTGCTTTTAAAGCATTCGTGGGCTTTGTTTGATTTTAAAATCCATTTCTATCCATAGTAGATGCAGTTGGGCTGACAAAATTCCTTCATAGCTGGAAAAAGCTGCTGTTAAAAGAAGCATTTTGTTGAGAGTGTTTGCCATTAACATTTTTCTGAGAATTTTTTAAATTAAAATATGTTCAACAGATTGTGAAAATTCTGTTAGAAGACAAAACTTTTGAAGTCAGTCTCTGAGGTCTGCTTTCCATCTCTGAATAATGCTGTGGAGTTTCCAGCTATAAACACTGCAAATTGTGCATCAGTGTCACCGGGCCCATCAAGGAAATGCAGCTCTCCTCTATGTCATTTGGCCTTGTTGTGGAGTGAAAATGGTGTCTTATTAAAAAATATATTTTTTTCCATGTGTTTCCATCTCAGCTGAGAAACCATAGGAGCCATGCACTGTTCAGAGGGAGAAAATTTTTTTCCTGTTCTTGCCTTGCCTTTCCTTTCCTCACCTCTCGCCTCCCCTCTTTTTTCTTCTCTTCTTTTCTGTTCTCTTCTTTTTTGTTAAAGCCATGGCTGCTGTCTCTTATAAGTGGCAAGTGTCAGGAGAAAAAGCCTTTATTCACTCTAATTCTTTTTGTGGTATAGCTGTGAATACTGGTCTGCTTTCATCTTGTAACTGTTTTTTTCAGGGCCAGCCTCAGAAACTATAATCATACCTTTGTTACTTTTTGTCAGTTTGAAGAGAGGAACTGCTGTTGGTACGTATCACAGATTTTTTAAAATATTTTTTTGTCTATTAGTTTTATTTTTGATCCATTTTTTTTTTGAAATTAGCATTCAGGAAATGTTCTTTTAAGGTATCCAAGAAATAACCTGTAGAAGGGTTTTCATAACTTGTCAGCTGTGTTTATCTGGATAAATCTTACAGATGACATGCTTGAAAGAGAAAATAGTTGTAAATTTCTGTTTACTCAGGAAATATTTAGGGACAGTGATAACTTACCCCAAGGATTATGGGCTGTTAAAACCCACAGAATTGAATGAATATCTTTAGATTGTCCAACCTGCTTGTAAATAGCCAGATAATGTGTATTTGCTTTATTGAAAGTCTCCAAGGGACCATGTTTGTGGTATTAGGCACTGAGCACATGCCTATGAAGAGAGTCTGGTCTGGAGGAGTTTATTGACTTCAGCTTTACAGAACGACAAAAGAAAGGAGAAGACAATTGTTATTTGTTACTGTTACAGTGGGAGGCTGAGGCAGAGAGTGCAAAAATCTTTCTGGCATAAAGTTTCACTTAACAGTTTTTTCCAGGGGCCATATCTCCTGTCTATCTTCTTTCAAATGCCAAGTGCTGGACGGAACAGAAACTTTGGGGTCCCTCTACACAGTTGCTATCCACAACTGGAGGGAGATGAGCAGCTCCCTGGCTCCAGGGAGATTCACTGCATGAATTCAGTGGTTATGACTTCCTAACCTTAAACACAGGGACATTAGGATGTTTGTCAAAGTGCCTTTAAAAGATAGAGCTCAGTGAACAAGCCAGAAAAAAAAAGACAGATCTGGTTGTCCTTTCTTTATTTTCAAAGACATGTCGAGAAGCATAGAGTATTTGAAGCAAAGCTTGCTTTCTTCTAGAGTCTTCAATGTCAGAGAAACTAAAGAAATTGCTCTCATTACCAAACCTCCCATTCCGAAGCTTATGCATCCAGTTGTTTGTGCTGGATGTTCACTTTTCTTTTTCCCAAAGTTGCTTTATAAAATAGAACACCACCACCTCTTTCTGCTATTGATTATTTTCCATTGCTGCAAAATGCTTTGTGTTTGTTGCTGTGACATTACTACCCACGCCTGAGCTTTCCCACAATTGCATCATTGCTCTACAGCACAATCACGTAGAATTTGGGGGAGGAAAAACCACTTTTGAAATGGAAGGAGAAAAGATGACATAGAACAAGCTTGCTGACACCCTGCAGCCTATTTAATTAACAGAATCGATCACTTCTTGGAAAGGATAGAGTGATTTGATAGAATTCATGGAGAAAACACCTTCTGTCCAGGGCAGAGATAGTTCCTTATTGACACTCCTACTGGTTTCTTAAATTAGACTCTGCTGAATCCCACAGAGAAGAGAAAAAAAAAAAAAAAAAATTATTGTGTATTTAGAGCCTCAGAATCAAATATAAAGGACTTTATAACATATTCTTCTCACAGGACAAGGCCTTCTCTGTCAAACTATTAGGTAATGTTAAAATTATTTAATCAGTTCAATATTATAAATACATGATATTTTGAAGTATATTTTAAATGTAAAAGCTTCACTGTTGTACATGCACACATACATGAAGACATTAGAAATATTCTTTAAACAGATTTTATGAGTTAGAAGCATGGTATATATTTTCATATATAATCCAACTAGTTTGTGATTCAGATTTTTGAATTAAAAAATGTGGCTAGCACCAAACTGTGCTCATTTATATTCAAATAATAAAGGTGGTGGCCAGTTCTTAAAAAGTCCATAACATCTACTGAAATAGCTGAGCTCTGGATCTTAAAGACAATTGCAAACCTATTGCTCTTCATATATTTCTCCTTTTTTTTATGGTAGTATAATCAAATTCATGTGGGTGCATTAGGCTTGCATAAGTGCACAGATGATAGCCAAAACACTACAGGAACCTGTGTTTACATGAAATACATTATCCTTTGCAAAGCAGACAGGTAAAGCAAAAAAGAAAAAGTCATCAAACCCAATTCAAATGAAGACCTGTGAACCCAAATTTACTGTATTTATTTACTAGTGTAGGATAGCTGAAGGTGCACACTTTATACTACTCATGACTGCATAACTTGAAGATTAAAAATCCAATTTTATGTTTTCTGTAATCCTAAGAAATGTAGAACTGGAATGTGAAGAACACTTGACATTTACATACTATAAACAGTAATGTTTTTGTTGCTGTTGCTAGTTTCAAAAGTAAGGTACCAAAACTCTTATAAAGTATCACAGTTAATTTTCTAGAAGCTTACACAGCTCTGGAGAACTAAAAATTAGGTACAGTCTGAGTTTTTTACTTCTATTTCTTTACATAAATTTGATGTTTCTTAACACCTATACATTTTTTGAAAGCAATGTTAGCCTCATTGCAGATCTAACTCTATATATTTAATATTCTTTTTTCACCTCAGAATGGATAAGTAAGTTTTTCTGTGCTGATATAACATACTTATCTACCGATCCCATTAAAGCACTGAGCTGAATAAACTAAACCTCACTAAAAGCCAAAATATTGCCAGTGACAGGCCTGCACTATTGTGGCATTTGCCAGGAGGCAGAAAATAAAGTTCTGTATGCCGAACAGTCTCACTTGCAGAAGACTTAGGCCTCCCCCTTTAGAGACTGTAAAAACAAATGGACACAGTCTTTTGCAAGTAAAAACTTGTAAAAACTCTGTTCCATCAGAGATGTTTGAAATTTTTGAGATTTCTTCCCTAAAAATATGGCCAACTGTCAAAAGTGCTGGTGTCAGGAATAAAAGCAGACTGACTGACTCTCTGTGAATAAGTGGGGCCACACATGGTTAGTATGTCTGGATAGAGTCATAACCAAGCTCATACCTGCCACACGCACATGAGTGCTGACAGCTCTTTTGCTCTCAAACACTTCATTTGGGGGCTGCAGCCCTCAGTAAGGCTGCCCATGGGCTGAGGCAAGTTTCAAGTATTCAAAGTCGCCAAAGAGTGTGCTCTTGAAGGTTGGCTGAAACGACTCCAAACATCAACCACACCTTAGTGTCTACTGGACTGAACAGGTAGCTAGCTCAGTTTGTGGTGGTATTCCCAAGTCTGGTGGGGCAGACTGGAGCTGTGATAATCCACTTTGTACTAAACGAACAATAGAGAAACAGCCTTTCTTCTAGATGTGATTTGCGGTATTTCTGTTGATTCTGGAGAGGCTCAGGGTTCCATGCAGGTGACCTAGGCTACTTCTACCCTTCCACAGTTCCATGTAGTACAGCTTGCAGGAAGGTTTCAGGGAGCCGCTGTCGGCAGGCAGTGTTCTGTGGGCAACCTATCATGGTGGCAATGGGAGGTCTCTGACAGGAAGGTGTGCAGCTTAAAAGCAGTCAGAGGTCTAGAGCTTCAACCCTGCTGTCTTGTGTATAGTCAAAAGAAAACAAAAAGCAAAGGTTTTCAAAGCTAATTAAATAGTTATAAATTTGATGGGTGCCTCATCACAGCATAGCATATTAGGGCACAAATAACCCTTACATGTATTATTGGTTTAAAACGGACTTTGGCTTTACAGGAACTGTGAAATCTTTATAGTCATCTAATAAACCTCTTCCCCAGACCTTAGGCTTTTTTCCTCAAAAACCCAAACACTTGTAAAATATTCTGCTGAAGCCTTCTTGCAATATTCCTTTTACTGGTCTAGAGCCCACAACCTCTCATATAGAATTTCTAATAAATAATACATATTTTAATTGTTTGTTTCTCAAAACTGTATGTTGGTTGTATCATATGGCAAGAAAGTAAAGCTGAGACTCATAGCCAGTGGAATTAATGGTGTGCTGATTCAATATATTTTTCACTCTGAGAAATCCCATTCTAACTCGATATTCTTGTTTGACTACTGATTGCATGGAGATGAGAAAAATGAGAAAATGTGAGGAGACCTATAGGTTAATGGGTACAACTGAGGGACAGGCATATAAATCTTCAGTTGTAAGAAGAATCAGTTGTCCTTTGTCCCATAATTTCTAACATTAATAAGATCAGTCATTTTACTATACAGATATTCACAGGCAGGACAGTTTTCTCTCAAACATGGTCAGATTATTTTTTTTCTCTTGTTTTATTTTTCATGTCTCTCTTCATCTTTTCTTATAATGAGGGGCTTGTTTATTCTGTTTAAAAGATAAGGCCAGCATCTAGTGAACTTCAAAGCTTGGAGGCTGCTGGTTTTCAGTGTTCTATCCTATGCAAGCCCTTCCCAAAATGAGTATGATGAGGCATTCCACATTGCCAGGAGGTTTACAGGGGTTTCCTTCATTCTTCTGTTTTACCCTAACATTTTACACAAAAGAGGCCATGGAAGTGCAAATAGCTTCATGACATATATGACAATGATTAATGAAGCTCTAGCTTACTAGGCTGCAGGAGATGTCCAGCTAATTAAACTCCCTCTGAGATTTCTTTGCCATTTTGCTCCCAAATTTACAAACTCTGTGATATACTTTGCACTCTAAGTGTTGCATGAGATAGTCATTAACTAGAGTGACTGACTTATGAAAAACTAATATGTTCCTTATCCAGCACAGCTAGCATCCTTTGCACTTACTTTGGTTTCTGGTTTTGATCTGTGCTTAAAGGCTTAAATCTGTCATGTTTAGTGGAAAGAAAATTCCTCACAATCTGATGTTATGCTGATTGCAAAGCTTTATGGATCTGAGAATATCATTAATATTTTTGGACAATTACATAGAAAAAGTGTAGGGGGACCATGTTCTACTGTTCTTTAATCATAGTCCAAAACTGAGTTCTATTCCCTGAAAGGCAGATTCTGAAGAAAACCAGATCAAAAGTTGAAGCAATGTCAAACACACTTGTTTGTTCATTTCTCAAGTGACCCACTTCTTTTTTTTTTTTTTTCTTTTCCAAATTGCCTTTGATTTCATTTGGCTATTTCATCCTATTAAAAGAAACCTTTAAGAAATAAAAATTACTGCCTCTGCTACATGACATTTTCTAAGAAGCAACCATTGATTATGAAACAGTACTTTGGTGAAAAAGTTTGTGTCTGTGCTCATAAGAATCTTTCATGGAAAGGACACTTGCACCCCCTTTTGCTGAGTGGTAGTATTTTTTTTTCCAGTTTTTGTGAGCAATTTGTTTAGAGGAAGGAAGAAATACTGTAGCATTAGTGCTTTGCCATGTAAAAGAGCTTCTATTCACAGATTCCATTTGATCTTCACACACTGAGCTGCAAAGACAAAGAGAGTTTGAGTACACGTTTCTGAACTGGCCTGCTTAAGAAAAGACAGAACATTTCCAAAAAAAAAAAAAAAAAAGAAAAGAGAGACCCAGCAAAAGAGTATCCAGCTATTCATTTTGTTTTCCCTAGAGAAAGCAATACCTTTCTCACACAGAAACAATCCAGCAAACAGAAAGGGACTCGGAGGAGTGCATGCTTTGATCTGTGATATGACAGCAGAAAGATGCTTATAAAGCTAACAAGCAAGTGAAATTTCACAATGGACTGTTCAACTGTATGAAAACATGGGCAGGAGAGCAAGGCTAAGTGTTTGTAGGTATCTACATCCGCTGAAGGAGTTATAATTCAGCTAAAGCAAATTACCCATCTTTACCAAATCAATCTGAAAACACCCTGAATGTTTGATCTCTAGAAAAAGGGTATAAAGGGAATTTGAAGTTGAGGTCCCACTGAGCTCTTATTTAATTCAGTTACATCTGACTTTTTACTCTTAGTGTTTGACTAAACAGTATCGTATTAATTCTGTTCTTTGAATGGGCAGAGAATACCCTGTTTTTAAGATAATTCTCCAAGGCTTTCTTTTTGCCTGCTGTTATGACTATGTTCTATTTGCAGAAGCTGCTGATGCAGTTGTGTATGTGCTAAAATGTACTGCTCCTGGATTTTGCAAAGGAAAAGGGAGTAGAGAGGTGGCTATGCACCAAATAACTTCAATCTAGTATTCATTTATCAGTCTCCTAGTCTAAAGAGATTTTTCATGTAGAAAAATTGTATGAGTCCTTCATTTTTAAGAGCAAAGAGAGATCTGATTTACATTTAATTCAAGTGTGAAGTTCCTTTACTTTTCAAGAGGCTATTTAAAATCAGAGAGCTGACAATAAAGTAAAATGAACATAAGAAGAAAACGAGAAATCCATGCTTTCGTCCTCTTATTTATTTGCTTATTTTTATTTTTTCTTTTAAAGAAAAACTGTTTTAAGAAAATATAAGCCAAGCCACCTTATATCTGGACAACAGAACAAAAACAAATCGTATCTACCATAAAAAATAAGTATGTCCAGAAACTTTCCTTTTGCAAGTGTCAGGTTTAAAAGCAAAATAACATCATTTTTATTGGATGTTTTGCGTGAAGAGCAAGGGCTTTTTGAAAACACAGGAGGATGACGTGTGAATTTTATTTCAGAACTTACATATTTCTTACTGGAATTGATTGTAGGGCACTCACATTTTCCGAGGTAAATAGGAGTATTCATCTGAACATCTAAACTCAGTTCTACCTTTGCATAATAAAATCAGCAGCAACAAAATTGCACTACATGATCATAAATAGAAAATCACTATAATGTATTAAGATATAAATGTTATATAAATTAGCTTAATCTAGTGTGACACTCCAGATCTAGTGGAGCACTGGAAAGCATTACTGATTCTGTTGCTTTCCACTGAAGTTTAAGGCAAGAGCAATATTCCCAAAATCATGTGTCTTGTGTTCTAAAATTCATGAAGATTTTAAAGGCCAAGTTTTGCTTCAGAGTGTGAAACTCAGACTTATTTGTGAAGCTATACTGCAGTGAGTAGAGGGACCAACATTTTGAAGTGTATGATGGCTTGCCATGACTTGCAGTGAAGAACCCACCAAAACCTAAAACACTGAACCCTAAATAAAAATTTATTTTCTTGTGTGATTATGCATTTCTGCCAGCTACCACTCATTTAAAAAATCACATATTGCGCTTTACATGTCACACAAGTATTGGAGATGGTTGGACAAAAAGAAAAAAAAATAGAAAAGCAAATAGATCAGTTTCTGCTTTCTTATTGTTGTCATCACTAAAATGCTTACAACAGTTAAATTAATGACTTCTCAACTACTACCATGGGATGTTAGCTGGTCCCTTTCTACTCTACACGCAAGTCTTTCCCTTGAGGCCTCTGGTTTTGCTGCGTAGGTTTTTCTCCCCTTCTTTGTCAGGAACTGGTAACCTGTGAAGAACCATCCAAACTGGACTGTTCCAAAAAGTGTAAAGGACCTTCCTGTACCTCCAGTTTCTTCTGAGACTCTAGACTCAATTTTTATTTTGCTTAAAAACAGCCAGCCCACCACACACTAAAATACCTAAAGGCCTCAACCCATAGCATAAGCTGGACAATATTAAAGATCTCACTGCTGTCAAACGAGTGGTAGAAAAATGCAAGAATTACTTTGCTTCTATTAGACTTCTATGAGCATGAAGTCCTATGAGGGAAAATCAGCTTATTATTTACTGAGTTTATATTTTTTTTCTTTTATTAATGAGACATAAAGACAGAGTCCAAAACATACCTTCTGCTTGTACCTAATTTTTTTTTCTATTATAGAGATTTAATTTTCACAGGCAAAAAATGATATGGGACTTCAACCTGAAGAAACATATGTTTTAGAGAGTTAATACATGGAATCAGTTGATTTGCACTCAGCTGGATTTTTACTTCCCCTATGGTGCAAACCACAGTTAAAGAGGTAGTCCCTAGCCTTTTTGTGCAAATTAGTGTGAGGTTGTGTCATTTGTAGTATGCAAGATTTCTGTGTAGGTGTTAATTTCTTATCCAAGAATATTTAAGGTGGTCCTCCCATTTTGAGAAACTCACCAGAAACATGTTCTTGACACCTACTTTCCTATTACAAAGAAAAGTTTTGCAGATAAACTGGACTTTTATGTTTGCTGCTTTGTAAATTTTGCCTGTCTTCAAGAAAACTACAAGTATCAACCAGTTAACAAGAAGGAGAGGATGGATTTGCAAGCATTTCCGTTCAGTGAGGATTTGTCTATGATAATATCGGAAACCATTCTCATTAAAGTATTTCTCTGACATGATGTGGCCTTCCAGTGAAGGCAAACCATTAGTAATGGGAAAAGATATGAAAATGTAGCCTTCATTACATTCTAAGACAAACTACGTTTTAAATCAGTAAAACTTATGCCTTTCATTTCTAGAACTATGGTGAAGGAGAACATTTCTAAGTAAAAATCTAGCCTTACATTTAGAATAAAAAAAAAAAGAAAACAAGCAAAAACTCAAATAAACCAATGTTGATTTTTGTCTTTTTCCTAAGAAAGGGAAAAAGTTATCAAAGAACCCAAGTATTTGTTGGTTTGTCTGTTTTTTGTTTGTTTGGGTTTTTTTTTTCTGTTTTTTTTTCTTCTTTTCCTTCACAAAAATATGAAAAATTGAATTTCTTCTCATATTCTTCACTGAAGGAATTCCATACAGCTTTAAGGATCGGTAAATTGCACACAAAGGTTACCCTTAGGAGAAATTAGAGATTTTTTTCTATTTGAGATGTCTTGCTTTATATGTTAATACTCTACTTTATAAGTGTCAATGAATTCAAGATTGCAAAACTATATTTATAAATCTAGAACATCATATTGCTGGCCATTTGTTTGTCTTTATGAAGAAAAAAAAGGATGTAATTGTAGGCCATTTTAAGAATTTAAAGGAATTCATTTGCGCAAATATGTATTTGACATACTATGGTCCAGTGTGTCTCAAACACATCTTACAAAATTCTTTGAGCAACTGTTTTCTTCCATCTTCTCCAGAGTATCCATGCTTGTAAAAGCCATCCAAACCCGGTTTCACAGAACTTTCAGAGTCACAGGGGGTACAGGGAGATCATTTTTAGTAGTTGATAGTTAAGTTTCCCTGTTCAGTGATAACTTTGTCTCTAAGTATTTTAGTATGTATTTAATAGAGGGAAGATGGATGAAGAAAGACAGATGGATTATACTGCTTAATGCACATTTCATAACTGAACCATGATTTAGTCCAACATTCATTGTTTCAAATGGAAAGACTTTCTTGATTCTATGTATGTGATATTTAGAATTTCTTTTCCTTCCAGACACCACTGATCCTTCACAAAACACTTTCAATGTCTCAGGTTGCCCAGAGAGGTTGTGGAGTCTCCATCCTTAGAAATATTCAAAAACCAACTGCCAATGGACCTAGGCAACTAACAGTAGGTGGCCCTGTTTGAGCATATTGTTGGACGAGATGATCCCCAAAGGTAACTTTCAATTATTTCTGGATCATATGAGACCACTCCTAAAAATATTTGAAGTTTGACAAGGTAGCTGCAACTAGACTGGAAATTCTCAAAGGTGTTAAAGTGAGCTGAGAACCAAAGTGCTCCTGCATATTCCAGCTACAGTTCAGGAACTTCACAGTATCATGTTGTCACTGAAAAACTGAGAAATACTCTCCAATCAATTTGCTAGGTTAAAAAGCTAGCATTATTTTATTAACAGTGCTGGATATGTGGGGATTGATCCTTAAAGCACACATACACATCAAGCAAACAGACCAGGTTATATTCATGAAACTAATACATATTCATCACATTACTATTATGTATTCATTGATTTCATTAATACATGCATGTGTGCTAATTATTTCTGTGGACTTATTTGGATATGGTTCCAGATCTTCTAGTAAATCTTTTCTCCTTGAGAATATCTCAAATATGTGATTAGGTCATAATGTACTTCTCTTATCACTTTTTTATGCTGACACACAATCCTTGTTCTCAAAACTAAGGTATCTACTAGTACATATTAATCACTGATGTAGGTAAATAAGAAAGCAATAATTTGCACAAGACTTAGTCACAGATGTAGGGACCAAACACTACTGTACTAAAGTTAAAAGAATTTTCCAACATCTTCCTCACAGAAACATAGACTTCTTTAAAAAAAAAAAAAATATGACTTGTTTGGGAATAAAATGAAAAATCCATGACTAAATCACCAATAGAGGGCACAATATCTTCTGTCCTTACATACCAAATTTTCCTTCCCCATGTGCAATTTTATTGCTCTGCAGTGGGAAAAGTAAAAAGAAAAAAAAAAGGGAGAGGGAAAAAAAGGAGAAAGTTTGTCCTGGATTCTCCTTATTCTCCTTCTTCAGCTCTTAAAGTGAGATTGCCAAATAGTCATTCAGGGCATAAAACACAAAATCTGTTTTTTAAATTTATTGGCCATGCAGAAAACAGCAGGAGCTGTGGATTGACATCTCTGAAAGTCTGGAGGGGATTAGAAGCTGACTTTTAGCAAAATCTTCACCTTTAGCCTGCAGCAGTAAATGTTGCTTTATGCTTTATGAAAAACTGACTAAGATGTGCAAGTTTTCATCTGGTGTCTATGAATTCTAACTATATCAATATCTAAATCCATAGCTGACAATTTCCATTAGCTGTGCTTTGTCTCAATTTTGTCTGGGGGGAAAAAAAAGAGCGGAACAACTCCAAATCAGAAAAATCACCCCCAAAGCCAACAACAACAAAATCCCTTTGTCTATATCATAAGCCTTCGAGGCATGTGGCAGATTACATCTACTTTTAGCTGAGGCATAGTGAAACAAATGGTGCTATAGTCATTTTTATGAGAACTGATATCTTGTTTTGGAAGCTAATAACAAACTATTCATAAAATAGGATTTTTTTTAGCACAATGAAACTTTTTCCAACTTTTCTATGTTTTTATTACTGAGTGACAAAAATGCTTTCCACACGTATTCCACATCAATGGAGTTTATATATTTTCTGTCACTATGTGTTAGTCAAATGCAATCTAGCATAGAAAATATCTTCCTACTGCTCTTAAAGAGAATATACTGTATGTTTCTACAGAAAAAGATGTGCATTTTTTGGATGTAGAAAGGAATTGTAACTTTATATATATATAAAGTAACGCTTAAAGCTTTCTTCTTATACCCAGGGACCACAGGGACTAATTGTGCTATATAGATGCTGCAGAGATCAGGATGCAAAGTCAAATTAGTAGGAAATACATGATGTTTCCTCTGAAATCTGGAGACTGCTTTTTGCTTAAGTAGGAGAAGCTCACAGAAGTTGCATGGGGTTTTTTGTTTGGTTGGTTGGGTTTTTTTGGTAGGCCTTTGCTTTTTTTTTTGTTTTGTTTTGTTTTTGTTTTGTTTTGTTTTCTCTACAAGTTTTTGCTTTATTTTAATGACAGGATTCTCAGTTACAACTTGGATTCTGAGGCTACCCAGTGCTTGACAGACCAGTTTGAAACTTGCACTCTTTGCAGTTGAATTCATGTGCTTTTCAAAAATACTCATCATCCAGATCAAGTGATTGGGACCATGTACGGTCAGGTTTTGAAGGCTGTAGTCTCCCCAGCATTATCAGGCTGTCTGCTTCAATGTTTGATCACAAAGTAAAAAAAAAAAAACAACTTTTGGTTTTCTTGCCTGTAAAAAAAAAATAAAAAAATCTTCCATTTTCCCATTTGTGTCCATTGCCTTCTGTCCTATCACTGATTACTTCTTTACATTTTCTCATCAAGTATTTATACCAGTTGACAAAATACCCATGAGCTTTCTGTTCTTTGCATGAGCAGTCCCACACTCAGTCTCTCATCATGTGAGAGATACTCTAGGCTCCTCGGGATCGTTGTGGGGCCTCTGGACCAATATGCCTCTGTTGTACTGGGGAGCTCGGAACTGGACCCATCACTCCAGTGTGGCCTCACCAGGACTGAGTAGTGGAGAAAGTTCATCTCCCTCATCCTGTTGGGCACATATCAGGAGTTTGGCCTCGATGCAGACCAGGATACTGTTAGCTGTCTTTGCAGCAAGGACATATCTCTGGCTTGCATTTGAATTGATGTCCATCAGAAATCTCACCTCCTTTTCTATAAAGCTGCTTTCCAGTTGGGTGGCCCCCTGCATATATGACATCCGGATTTTTTCCTCCCCAGGTGGAGGATTTAGCATGTTTGTCCTGTTGATGATTTAACATGGGAACACAGAGCTGTTATTGCAATGATAGCTTATGAATTACAGCTAAAATTAAAAGAAAATAGAATTTCTTATCTCGTTTTTAGTGTTACACACGTGATAATTAGTTTTTGATAGAGACAGTAGTTGCAAATTTCCATATGTGTTGACACATGAACCCTTTATGTGGTAGAAGCTTGTTTGGGCAGCATATAGTGCTGAAAACTGCTACCCCCCTCAGGCATGATAATAAAACCTGATTTTATCCTTAATTGTCAATAAACCAGCTATTGTTTTGGTGTCATCACAACACCACCTCTAGAAATGGCTTTAACATTTCCAAGACCTTCTGCAAAATCGTATCGTGTAATGAAGCTTATTTACCCTGAAGCAATAAGCCAAATTTTTTTTGCCTAGCTCATAGTCATTTCCTGACATATTATGCCAAATCTACTTGTAAGACTGAAGTTTTGAGGTTCAATGTGCTTCTTTGAGAAACTATTTGCTTAAAGATCCACCAGTTTGGCTTTTTTCTGTTCCTGGAATGGAGAGCCATGCCACAGTATTGCCTAGCTAAGACAATTTAGTAGAAACTGGTATGTTTAGTTTATAAATCTAAAAACCTATATAATGTAATGGCAGGGCTGTAGTACAGAAGACAGCAGGACACAGATTGCATTCAATTAAGTATCATATTTATTCTTGACAGCATTATTGTCTTGAACATCGGATTCCTTTGAAGGTTCAGGCATCTGACAAAGAAGGTTTTGCTCTGGTGAATCTCAGCAATACCAAACTTATGGAAAACAGTTTAAAATAAAACTTAGAAGGTGTTTGTCCCCCTCTCATCAGAGGTCTGATGAACAGAGATCCAAAGGCCATGGAAGTCTCTTGGTGTCATTTTTGATGATTTCATATGAAAACCCCATTTTCATAGAGCTTTCCAGAATTTTGGTCACAATGTTCTCATGATTTTTAATAGGAGAGAAACAATTGTCCTTTTGTCCTTTTGTCTCTGTTATCCTTTTGTCATTTGAACTATATCCTTTAGGACTACTCACATTTTGACAATAATGTATTTTGGGATCTTGCTGGGTGCAATTGTAGGTAATTTGCAACATCTGGCTTTTTTTTTTTTTTTAATATGAGGAATAAGAATCAAAGAAATTGAGAAAACATCACGTCATTCCCCTTTTCTTTTGTGTCTACTCTAGTAAGAAGGCAAATGAATATGTAGGAATAACCTGTATGATGCACATTAAGAAAAGGGAAAAAGGATGTCAAAATTATTAATCAGTGCCCTCTTCTGCATATTTTCAGTTAAATAAAAATGAAAATAATGACTGAAATGTTAATTTAATGTCTGTTTTTAAATATTTATAAGTACATTTTAAAACTAAATATTTTTAATTGAAAATTTGGATAATTCAAGGTATTTCATTGCTCTGTTTCTCAGTTAAACAATTTATGAAAATTTCCTTCAACTACACATTTTGGCAAATCCATAATGGACTTCAATTATGAAAGCTTTGAATTCAATATTCATTTTTAACATAAAAAAGATAAATGATGTCAAGACTCTTGAAACTTTAGTTCGGGAACAATGTCATGTTTTCTTTATACAAGATCTACTTCACTCCTTTGCAGAGTCCACCGAACAATTATGACACTAAGATGAACTTAAATGAAAAGACAATATTGACATATTATAAAGTATAACATAAAAAACCAAGACAAAACTTTTTTTAATTTCATTATTTAAAGGAAATATTTTTCAAGACACTGAATAATAAACTGAACTTAAAAAACAAAATAAGATTATTAATATGGTTATAGTTTCCAAATTACACTAGATTTCTGGCAAAGCTGAAGCGAAGTCTGTGCTTGGAGTCACTGAAATCCTCATACATAAAGAATACCTCCAATGTTATTCAGAGTGAACACCAACTTAATTATATTCTGTAAGCTGGGCAAATAGCATGGAGTGTATGTCAACAAAATTTCTACATGGAATAGTATCCTGTATGCAGGTAGGAAATAAAGTAGACCCAGAGAAAATAAGGGTTGTGTGAAGTTAACAAAGAAAGAAACTTGCCCCCTCAAAACAAATATTTTTCTTTCAAATAGAAGTGATATTACAATAAAACAATCACAGCAAATGATTTCTTCTAGCCATGAATAGCTACAACCATTTTTATCCGTCATAATTTTTTTCCATGCTGAAACCAACAAATGTGATGGTGATAGATTTGGAATCAATGTATATCAGAAAGACAGCACATCTCTGTTTTTTAAAAGAGGTTTTTTCTAAAGGGGCTGTGACGTAATTAGCACAGATGTCAGAATAATGCTTGAAGCAAAATAAAAATATACTATTCATTCATCGTTTTTACACACAAAATGTTCTGCCTTTCCCTTTCTAATTCTTAGACAAACATATACACTCCAATCTATGTATGTTTCTACTCTCTTCAGGAGACCAAAATATATCACAATTACAAGAAAGTTTTATTCTCAGCAGCATAAAATGTAATAAATAAAGGATATTGACTTAAGAATGGGAATACAAGAAAAGAAATTAGGCATCTACATGACATAAGAAAATATATACACTGTATTATCCTTGATAAAATGCATTGTCTCATTGTAAAAATGACTGGAAGGATGCTTTCAAAATGGATTTAGAAAACTATTGATTTGTTTCAAGTGCACTGACCAATGGATGTCCAAGCTGAAATTTTTTACACAAACTGCTACCCCAAGAAATGCTGTGGAATGTACAAACCCTCTCATCTGAATTGGCTTGAAGTAGAAAACCAAGCGCAAATGTAAACTGCAAAAGGTCTATTCTTTATTGGGAGATGTCAAGTCCTTGTGAAACACCTTGCCTTTCTAAATGTAGACACCTGTATGCAATATGGGGCATACACCATCATGCACACTTGCAAACTACTGTTGTAGTTTCAAATACCATTGCACATTACTCTATGTGAACAGTAAACTGGATGGTGGTGGACTTGACTGTCCATATTAAAACATTACAACATTTTAAGTGTTTATTATCATGATTTTATTTTCTATTTGAATCGACATTTTGAAAGATGGGGTTTTTTTTGGTGGACAAGTCACAGCTTCTGCTTCGTCACCTAAAAAAAAAAAAAAAAAAAAAATAAAAAAAAAAAAAAACCGGAAGGTTTAGCTTTTTATGTCCTTCTACAAGACCCAGGAATAGTATAGCTTGTTTTGGCTGTTCACCTGAAATAGTGAACCGTAAGGCTTTTTCATGATTTACTGCTGCTCCAGATTTAACATTTGGTGACATGGTCTCAAATTTTCAAATGACCTTTATCAAAAATTTGAGTTGCTTTTTTTTTTCTGAGATTTGTCAAGGGGACATGAAGTTGCTGTGCAAATAGGTGACCAAAAATGACCTGCAATGGAGTAGAAGGCAGTTAGTATTTATTATCCAGGTAGCTCATAATATTTATTCACATTCTTTTTGTATTCTTTAGAGGGTAGAACATATGTAGTCACTTGATTGACAACCAGACCACCCTTTTAAAGGTCATATCATTATTTACTTCTAGTTTTGGTCATCAGCATGACATAATCTGGCCTGTCAGTGTTCTTTTATGTTCAGAGCCAGTATTACACAGAAGATCTGGAAATCTTAAATTTTACTAACACTAACACATAGAAATTACAGGAAAAAAGGGCTCACATAATTTAAGCTACTACTCAGGCAAATATTATTATGTATGACAAAACATTATTTAAGCCACAAATGAAGCTGCCATTTTCTCTATATGCCCACTAATTTGTTCCTTTCACCTTAACTGTGAGAACGTAAACTATGTTAAATCATATTTGTTTAATTATTCTGAGTTAATGTATTTTTATTAGATAGAAAACATTTGTTGTTGAAACTTAATGATGATTTTATTAGGCTAATGAACAGAACTTGTGCCCTTCACATCTGCTTATTTATACTTATCTAGGACTGTTTTTTTTTCTTTCTTGCTATGTAACTGCCAAAACATCTTTCTAAAATTGTAACTGTTATAGTTCTTAAATTAATTAAGCAATACAATGTAAATTATGGTAAAAAAATTGCTGTGTTGAAAGCTGGTGGTAACTCATAACATTTTAAAGTTTTAAGTAAGGAAAAGAAAAAAAGTCAATCAAGGGATTAAGGCACGCAGTTTCTAGTGATTTGTCATTTGGGACCTAAATCTAAAAGCTTTTTGAAAGGGAAAGCTCGTTATAGAGGAATTGATTCAGATCAACTATTTCATTTGAACTCCAGTTCTACTTTCATATACATTTACAGTGTCTGATGTAACACAGGCTTGGCAGTAGACTAAATGCTGTCTTGCTGTTTCTCTGTAGTGTTGTATTGAACCCCTTTCTAGCTTGATAATTGGTTAATATTAAAGCTGGTAAAGAACTGCTGCTGCTGGGGACCAGTTAGTATTGCTGTGTCAACTTTGCATGAAGCATCTCTGGTGTATTGAATATGCCCTTCGTAAACAAGTAGCAATCCTTTCTCTTTCTTCCTGCTAGATTGAATGACATGACAATAGTGAGCAGCATTATTTCTGTAGCTTGAATTTACTGCATCCAAATTGTTCCAAAGGCAATCTGACTGAAGACTTTATGCCTCTATCTTTACTGCCTTGTCATTTAACTCTAATAGAAAGACTTTTTTTGACCCATGTTGGTCTTAACTAAGAATAATGGGATATACAGTGATTATCTTGAGCCTCTTTGCTATGAGCCAACTATGGCATAAATGAAAGGCATAAATGACATTAGTTTTTCTTATCTTACTTCAGTTTACCTACCTATTCAAATAAGTGCTTGTCTCCCTTAAAAAAAAAATAAACATCTTGTGTAAGGACAGTCTCATATTTTCAAAATCCCATAGTAGACTGATTTAGCATCATGACAGGCTAGTACTGTAGCAGTTAGGGAGTTATGAGACATTAAAAGCTGACTGAGAAGGGTGGACCTAGTGATGCCCTAGGATTAACTTCTCAACTCTTTTCTGGCCTGTCAAGCATAGTTTCCACCAGAGGATAACATGCAGGAAGAAAAGACTGATGCCCACTTGACTCTCACTCTAGGGTCAATCCAAGACCCAATGGTGGTTTGAATCATGTCACAAATGTTATTTAGTTTTTCTACACCTCACAACTCAGATTTTGTAATTTGAAATTGGCAAAAGTTATAAAAAGCTGAAACAAATCTATCATCAAACTGAATATCCTGTATTTTCCACTTTCCTGGAAAGCATTTGTATTGTTTCACTTGGAAAAAGCCTCTTTTTTTTTGTTTAATTCTTCAAAAGTCTTCTCTGTTGTGCTGAAACATCACAGACGAGGGGGAGCAATGCATAACTTTGGGATAAGGGAAGTGGTGAGTCTAAGTCCCAAGCAGTGTTTCAGGCAGTTGCACTGCTGTTTATGTTTGGTGATCATCATTTGTGGGAGAACGCATGACATATGCAGAATGGAAGTGCCACCTTAAGAGATGGACAGATGAAAATTGCAGTTGCACTGCTTTTCTGGACTCCGGCGAAGACATCACACTACAAAACTTAGGTGTGGAAGTTTGAAAGTTCTGTGTTGTTGCATTTATCGTTGTATGGGTTTCAGTTTAAAAGGCTTTGTTGTCACCGCTTCCCAGCCTTCCCCCCTGCCACGGTGTAATGCAATGCCCCACTTCGCTCCATGTTGCCCCCTTGCCCTTGTGGCTTTTCCAGCTTTTGCTCAACCCTCGTATCTGGTTTTCACCCTCAGTTCTGTGTCCTGGTGGTGGCTTTTCCAGTTTTTGCACACTCTGCCCTTGACCATGCCTTTGACCCTGCCCCATGACCTCCCAAGCCCTATAAAACCCTGGCAGCTACATAATAAAAGGTTTTTTCTTCCATTTTCACCTGACAATGCATGAGGTGTGCAAGAGTTGGTTCAATGCCATCAATCATTGCCAGTTAGCTTGACAAAATATTGACTCAGACTCAGAATGAAAATTAGCATAAAAATACCAAGAGTTTTCTCTGAATATTTCAAGCTGTTAAAAACAATTAATAAGTCAATGTTACCAAATTACTGTAACACCATGCAAGACAGAATTACAACCATATTTTGCAACATAAATTTTTTGGTATCTTAACAGAACAAGAAAAAACGCTGAGGTAGAAGCTACTTACTGGACCTTCACTTCGTCCCTCTCTCCCTCCCTCCCTCCCTCCCTCCCTCTTTCATGACAACCACCAAATTATTATTTATGCTCAACTTTGAGGTTTTCCTATCTGTCTTGATGTCTGTAATCTTTTCTCATGAATAGCACTCCTTGACATGTCCCACTATCATGTCTGGATTATTTGAAGACAACATCCTATTACTACTTCCAACTGGAGGGCCTTATCTTCTGGTTCCAGAGTTGAAAATTTACATTATAATAATGAATTCCCAATACAGCATTTCTCCCCTTCACAGTTGCCCAAAACATAGCTGCAACCTTTGGTGATTTCAGTCAGACGGCTTTACTTTGCATGAAAACACTGATAACGCCATGATAATTTGAATGGACCTTTCCCTGCACCACTCACCATTTCATAGCAGTCTGTATTTTCAATATGTCTCTATGGAAATTTTCTTTTCCTGTTTTTGTATCCATATGTCCAAATTTTAACATGTCATTGCAAACTCTTTACAATCACCTGTACAGATCCAGTAGTAGTTGTGTAGCTGTTAACAGAAAATTTCTCACTGTCTTCCCACGTGAGGGAGATGGTTAGACAATATGATTGCTACTGAGGGCAGTAACTTAATTTGTGGCAGTTCTACTGCAAAAGCTCCGCTGCACTTTGATCTGAATTCTGTCTTTTATATTCAAAAGCATTGCCTCACAGACAATGCTCAAATGTTGTGTAATGTGTATTGTGTAATCCTGCTAACAACAGGGTGAAAAAAACTAGTAGACAAATTAATTCAGTGCAATACTGCAGTGTCTGGGAATAAAAGCAGATGAGTTAGTTGACAGTTTTATGGCTTAAAAAGCTCCATAAGTAACATGATCCTTTTAACCCACCAACAGACACTAAAACACTTGTGTTTTTGTTGGCTGATCAGTAACTGAGCACAACTTCATGCTGTAATTTGCAATGACACAGCTGCAATGGACAAGCCTATAAAGCTTTTTGGTCAGGATACTGACAAAGAACCAGTGCTGAAATTTTGATACAACTTTGTGCATTTCCTACCAAAGCATCACCAGTATATCTTATTGATAGTGGAAATGCTGGTGCTACAAGTTCTCAAGTCAGAAAATCTTTTCAGATCTGACTTCATTAAGTGAGCTTTGGTTTTGGTTCACTGGTTTTGTTCTGCTATTTCAGTTAGGAAGCTCTTGCTTGGTCTTAGCTAACTTGGAGCCTTCATGAATACTTCAAATCAGTTCACAACAACAATTTCATCCCCTAAATTTAGTTAGCTACTCTAACTGTTTCAGCTTTGCAGTTTTGGTAACAAAGATGATGCACTGCCACAACTCTGCCTAAAATGAGTGGCACTTTAGTATTTCTGAAAAGCAGGATTTAACTGCATATGATATCTAAGCTATTATTTCTCAATGCTCTTCTCTTTAAACTTTCATTGTCATTGTTCCACAAAGGGCCGTATCTGCTGTATTTAGATATAGAAATACTTATTCTGTGCAATGATGTCCAGGCTCCAATATAAATTTCCCAGTGGAAGCAGTGAAATATCCTTGCTGAGAAATTTAGCTGACTTTATTGTGAGTGCAGGGCAAACAACTCTAGACAGAACTTTTGTGGATGGGCTTGTATCTCAAAAAGATGCACTCCTACTTACAAAACAGATGTTTCAATTTCTGTTTCCCCACCCACTGTTGACATAAACGTTGACAGGATTATGTGCAAAATGGGAACAGTTCTTTGGTCAGAAGGGATGAAGCTTCTATCAGATGAAGAAAGGGGAAAGAGGAGCAACAGAGCCTGCACAGGCTGCCCCCTTGGCACAACATTCACAATGCATTGCAAAGTTTTAGTTATAGGCATACTGTTCCTATGTGCTTTCTGAAATCCATTAGGGAAAGAATTTTCTCATCTTTTTCTGAAGGATAGTAAATCTCTTCTAAATAAAACTTAAAATCCAGCTGTGAAAAAGTGATTTCTTTTTGAACAACAAATTTACTCATAGTTCAGAGATGCACAGAAATACATCCTTTGCCATGTTTATTTCAGTAAAGATTACTGAAAAATGGCTTCATTCACTTTTTCCTGTGTTGTATGGTCCCAGATGAACATAAAACATTTCATGTTTCAGTCACCAATAACACTGGTAAACTTTTACAACAAAAGTACTTATAAAAACTACGATTTCTACATTCAAATCTATCACATCTCTAACATGGTCTATTTTACCCTTGAAGGAATCTAATTGATAGATTTATCTCTTTATTTCATTTCTACCTATTTCAGTTGCATGATCAGCTATAATGGAACTCTGAAGTATTAGTTACAAAGCATAAAAAATAAAAAAATTCAGTAATTTCTATATATGATTATTACTAAAAAGTTGTCTAAATTTTTTTTTTCCTAAACCCATATATATCTGAACGCAAATCTCACCTGATGAAAATAAGTATCTGTAATAGTGTTGGTCTTCCAGTCTCTGAATCTTAAGCAGCCTGATACTATAGTATATATATATATGTATATATACACACACACAGAGAATATATACTAGTCCTTATTTACCTAAATGAAAGTCTTTGCTCTCCCTTAGCTTTTTTCTCCCTGTGGCTCATTTTAGTGTTGTACTTCATCATATATGAATACATAAATATTCATAAATGCCTTCTCTAGGGAATCATGAAGGGGGGGAAAGTCCCATCATTCTTATACATGCAGGTTTTCATGTATGAAGAATGCATCAGTAATTGAAATGCTTTTTTTATTTTTGTATTGTGTTATTTACAGCAAAGGGGTTCTGAAGACTTTCCTGCTGAGAAAGGCCCACAGTCTCTCTGCACCTACACAGACAGCAGAGGTTCTTGATGATTAGTATTTGTCCCTAGATACATCCTTTGGACTGAAGAGCAAATATGGTTAAGCAGAGATGAAGTAAAAATCTATCTCAGACGTAACAATTAGCAGCCACTGGTTAAGCCACAGTAGAAGCTGTTGTTTAAAATAAATTAATAGAAAAACAACACTTTAATGAGCAAAAATCCTAGATCCCTCTACCTAATACTGCTAGAAACAGCCAGAGTACACATATTGGTGTCATCAGGGGATTACTCTTTTCTCTTTGACTGTCCGCATCTTGCTGCAGCCTGGTGTATTCAGGCAAGGCCTCAAAATGCTGAGGGTGAAGCACAATGGAAGACAGCTACCCCACCTGAGGACTGCAGGATGAATCTGTTTTTGCTTCCTTCTCAGACCTGCTATCATCACACCTCAGCCACAAACCTGACTTTGGCAACTGACAATGAAATGCCTACAATTCTGGAAATGGCAAATACTGGCCTTGCCTTTTTTTCTTTGACCATTAAAACCAGTTTAATAAGCAGAGTAATTTTTCATTTGACAAAAACAATAGACCAACAAAAGCTGATCTATTCACAGGGCCTCCCTTTGAGCACTTCTCCCCTTTCCCTAGCAGAATGGTTTCCTTGCAGTTTCTCTCTTTGCTCTTCATTTTTCCCCCTGGCAACAACAGCCATTCAGTGCTCTTCATGGTTCTTATGGTCTCAGTATGCTATATATTTCTCCAGAGTCATATCATAGCTTCATTTTCTTCTTCTTTCTCCCCTCAGATGACAGGTCCTTCCTTCAAAACGCTTTTCCCTCTTTACCCAGTTTCTTTGTTTTGGGAATACAGCTTTGAACTGGGACTTACTCATCTCATGGGAGGCAATCATTTTTAAACCAAGAGGGATTGAGTGCAGTTTAATTTTATTTTCTCTTTTTTTTTTGGACAGAGGAGGCTGTGTCTATACTCTCTTTTGTAGGCAGATGCACACTCAGTTCTCATGTGCTTTTGTATTTGCAACCATACAGTGCTAAGCCTCAGTTAAAGTAACTCACAACTTTAGGTAGTGTAACTGTTGAAAAATCTTTGGAAGAATTACTCTAGGAGGAAGGAGTTCATGTTCACTCAAGGAAGTTTTGCTGCCTGGGAGAAGATATCTTCCCATGTGTTTTCTCTTCCTGCATGCTTAGGAGGTTGACTTCCTGTTGCAAGAAGAGATAAAGTTCTTGCAGAGAAACTTGGAGGAGCCAGCTGGACCATAAAAAGGCCCTGAGAGAACAAGTGTGTGCATTTTTTCATGCCCAGTGCAGCCAGTGTCATAAAATTAGTGTTCTCAGCTTTTAGTAACAAATTTTCATAAAACTGTAGCAGTAGCCTGGTATCTGGGGTACCTGTGTGCATTTTTCCTACGCAGCTGGGATCCACTGTCAAGTTAACAGTAGTTGTATGGAATTGCATTGACTCTGAGAATGGATAAAGTGAGGCAGAACATCCTTCTCTGCTTCATACTTTAAGTATCAGATCTGAATATGTTTGCTTTGCTTCTAAAAATGCTGCCACTACTATAAAGTTGAGAATATAATATTGAAGAAAATTCTAATTGAATAGAAAAAGTATTGAAGTGTGTGGGAACCCAAAAAGATGCTTGCAAGCCCGCATGGCTTTTAGAGGGCTTGCCCAGCTACTAAACTGGAAATGAAACTTGCTTAAATCTCTGAAAGTATCCTTCTGGACAAAATGTCCAGCACACAGCTGGATAAATCATGTGATGGGTGAGCAACTGGGTCATCAGTTGGGTGCAAAGAGTTATAGTGAATGGGGTTACATCAGGCTG
>JAWWTY010000088.1:25631431-25642302 GCA_035222235.1 Margarornis squamiger | reverse complement strand
CTTCCAGAGCCTGCAACAGAAGCCAATCTTCCTCTTAGGAGAAAAAAAAAAACTCCTAATCAGAGAAACCCACGACAGGGAGGAACTGTTATCTGCCTCAAAGGCAGAGAGGCCTTTTAGAGACACCTTGACAAATTAGAGAGTTGGGCAATCACCAGTCTTATAAAGTTTAACAAGTGGAAGTGCCAGATTTGCACCTGGGATGGAGAAACCCCAGATGTGTGTACAGACGGGGGAACAAGACACTGGAGAACAGCACCACAGAAAGGGATCTGGGGGTCCTGGTCAACAGCAAGTTGAACAAGGGTCAGCAGTGCCCTGGCAGCCAGGAGGGTCAACCGTGTCCTGAGGGGCATCAGGCAAAACATCGCCTGCTGGTCAAGGGAGATGGTTGACCCACTCTGCTCTGCACTGGGGTGGCCTTACCTTGAATATTGTGGGCAGTTTTGGTTGCTACAACAGAAAAAAAATATTAAGCTACTATTGTCCAAAGGCAAGCAATGGAGATGGTCAAGGGCCTTGAGGGGAAGCCATACAAGGAACAGCTGAGGTCACTTGGTCTGTTCCACCTGGAAAAGAGGAGACTGAGAGGAGACCTCATGGCAGCCTACAGCTTCTTCATGAGTGGAAGCAGAAGGTACAGACACTGATCTCTTTTCTCTGGTGATCAGTGACAGGACCTGAGGGACTGTTATGAAGCTGTGTCAGAGGAGGTTTAGGTTAGATATTAGGAAAAGGTTTTCTCACCCAGAGGGTGGTTTAGCACCAGAACAGACTGCCCAAGGAAGTGGTCACAGCACCAAGCCTGACAGAGTTTGAGAACCATTTGAACATGGCACATGGCACATGGTATAGTTCTCGGGACTGTTCTGTGCAGGGCCAGGAGTTGGATTTCAATGATCCTTGTGAGTCTCTTCCAACTCACGATATTCTTTGACTGTATGATTTCATGTTCAGTGGTAATGTACAACTTGTTCACATTCTCAGAACCAGTATACAGCAGTATAAAGCACTGCTGGTATAAAGCAGTGAGAAACAACAGGTTTCCTGAACTTTCTCAAAATTTCTTTTTGCCTGTCATGTAAGACTTGATAAGCCACAAATGAGAGTATTTTAATGAATTCTGTGTGTGTGATACTTTGCTAAAAAAACCCAAAAAATCAAAAACCATCCTCAGTCTTGAACTTGCAGAAATAGAGAAGTCTGACACAGAGAGATTGTTATTTGCACTTATGCTGAGATAAGAGTTAAAGCTTACCCTAACTCTGGAATAAGTAAATGGGTTATCCTATTGTAGCTTTAAGTACATTGTACTTTATATCATATATAACCTGTAAGGGGATATCCTGAATAGCATGCACCATAATTCCAGTATGTGTAGACCCAATAGCAACTGCTCAGCATCACACATAAGGTTCCCTTTTCACCTTCCTTTTCCCTTCATGTCCAGAGCTCTTCCTCTACCTTCAGTGTCTTCTACTAGTATAGTAACTGCTAAATATCCTTCCTAATCATTGCTCCTTGAGGCAGGGGACACTCAGGTTTTTTGGTGCTAAAGTCTTTCACTCTTCATGATTAACCTGCAAGATTAACCAGCTCTGGAAGCAGCACTCTGGAGAATTCCTTTTTTCTTTTCCCCAGGAAGTATTTTCAAGATTGATTGATAGACTGAGATCAAAAAGTCTCTCTGAGAGTTGAAGAAACACAAGGGATACAAGCAGTTCCTAAATACACTTCCCTTTAATCATGTCCTCTTTTAAAGCACTCCTCATCTTTTGTTTTAGGGCATGCTGACCATGTCTTTCTACCCACTTGATTACTTATATTTGACAGAGCAGAAACTACAGTCTCAAAAGTGGCTGTTTTGAAACTATTTAAGACTTGCCAGATCAATTTCCCTTCTATCCAAAAAATAACCGTATTATATAACCACATTTTCTGTAATTTGCCTTTAAAGAATAGAGAACTTCTCCTACAAATGGCTGTAACAGATGATTGCTCTCTGATACATGTTAATTTTAACATTCTGCAGCCTTGTTTCTGTATGTAAAATAAATACTTGAATTCTGCATTATGTATTTTTGCTCCTGGGAGGGTTTTTTATTGACTTGTGAGGAAACCAAATCAAAAAAGTCTTGCAGCATCAGATGGGATGCTTCATAAAGTGTGATTCTGAGATTCTGAGGGCAGTTTTGGCAGTCCTTATAGTCATCACTGAAAGAGAAAAATATGCTGGCTTGGTTGATTGCATGTTAGTCACTCTAAGTAGGTTTAATGCCTTAAGTTTTGGGTGTTTTTGTTTGTTAGTTAGTATTTTTGTTTTGTGTGGGTTTTTTTTGTTTTGTTTTGTTTTGTTTTTGTTTTTGTTTTTGTTTTTTAATCATCTTTATTTGAAAGCTAGCTTTTTCATTCTTGCTTTGGTGCTCACTGTGACTAACTGAAGAAGTAAATAGATTTCATCTTGTGAATTCCAAGATGTGGAATCTAAAACTATTCCTATGTCGGCTTGTTAACTATTTGTCTGATATTTGTGATCCTGAGACAATAGTATTGGTCTTAATCAATATTAAGACCATAAATATTACTTATTTTTTCTTCTTTATTTTGATTTTTTTTTAACATTTTAATGGAACATAACTTGAGATCTAGATGGAAAATATCATAATAGACAGATGCTGCTTTCAATCCAGATTCAGCTGTGCATTCATTTAATGTGTAAAATACACTTCATTTTAATCTTACAATTCTACTTTTTGTACATCAAAAGATTTATACTCTTTAAACCAGTGATCCTTTTAACATGATTCACTGATGCATGCAGTTTGGAATAGCATATGATTGACCAAGCTGAACTGTCTTCTGGTACAGCTTTACTGAAAAGTACTAAAATTGTATCAATTCATCCCAAATGAGGAGTTCTTGCAGAAAACACTAATTCACCATAATTCTCAGGAGAAAGTGCATGACCATTTTATGAGGATTGAGGGCTGGATTTGAAAGATTATGATCAGGGTGTAATTGTAGGCGTTCTGTGCACTGCTTAATGCAATCAATTGCTTACTTCTACTTTCTGGGGACAGTCAGATAGAGCTTCCACTGATGTGGATCAGCATAGCTGCACTGAAGTGAGGAGAGAAATACCATTTATTTACACCAGGTTATTTTCTCACTTGGGGCAAACAACATACAAATGAAATCCACAGGAATATAATAATAAATGGGGGAAACTTCTGAACGTCAATAAGAATAAAGAAATAAAAAGGCAACCTAATGAAATAAGATATCTGAATGGAAGATAAAATGAGATTCTAGGCTGGAAAATATGAACAAATCTATCTTGGGGGAAAAAAATAATGTTGATACTATACTCTAGCAATAGGAAGCAAAACCTAGGAAGGGGTAATTGTGTGCGATTTGGAGGAAATACTCGTACCAGAACTTGACCCTCACTGCTCATTGACTTTCAATAGGATTGAACAACTAGCTTTTCTCTGTACATTCAAAAATCATTCCATCAACTGGTAGTAATATACAGTGATATTTTCACGTTTATTTTGTTTGCTTACTTTAAAATATTCAAGATAATATGAGGATGTAAAACATGAGATTTTCTTATAGGAGGAGACAAAAATGAGTTCAGGTCTCTCCAGAGAGACTTTGTGTGTGTTCAGAATACTGCTTATGTTTCCAGAGAAATCCTCTTATTTCAAACCAACTAACTTACAAAATTATTAAGGATACCTACACTAGAAGAAGGAAGACAGTTACTTTCTAAATGCATGCCTCATGTTTTCTGCAATGCCAGAGCAATGAGATAATTTGAGTGAGGTGTACTATGCATTTTTAATGTTACATTTCATTGTCTACAGAATAATGGTCTAATGGACATTGCAGTAAGCTCTGGTTAAGGGCTACTGATGTATGTCAAATAATAGGACTTGGTAAAGGGGAGGGCTGAACAGGCTTATATTATCTTTTCAATGCCTGTTTTTAAAGCACGCACCTATATGCACACCCTTAGTTCCTTAACAAGACAAAGGTTTTTACAAAGCAGAGAGACTCTTTTCATTGCCAAGGTTTCTATTTTCCAGAAAGTGACTCCAAATGGATGTGAAATGGAATTAATAGGGTGGCTATTTAACACTACATGCATTGAAAAATTATAAATCTGAAGAGATCTGCTTGTGGCAGGCTTCTTGTTCAGCTACCCCCTGTGCCTTCAGAAACTTAATAGATATTATTTTTTCTAAAACATTTCACAGTTTATTTCACAGACACAGTATTGCAGACACTCATTTTTACTTCTGTATGCCTTTGTGTTCCATCTCTAAAGTAAAGATAATTTTATGCACTGGGTGATTAATTTCTTCCCTTTTGTAATTTTTAAAAATTACTTTCATCTTCAAACACTTCTGTTAGCTATTTCAAAACAACACCCTTCTCCCTGCAACTCATTGTGTTACTGAGACACATCACCTGTGAAGAGTGATAATGATAAGAAGTGTATGGGAGAGGATTAAATATTGTTTTTTTGTACTTTACTGGAATATTAATACATATTTTTTCAATACAATGTAGACAGTTTTTCTGTAATGCTAGAAGGCTTTCTATTCTTTAACATTTTCCCCTTTCTCACTCTTTTAATATGCATATATTTCTAACATTTCTTTCTGCATGCTGCTACTCAAACTCTCTTTGCGTGGTTTATAATTGCTACCATGAATTCCTTATCCACTTCTAAGCTTTTTTTTCCCAGTGGCTTCCTAGCTTCTTACACTTAAACTATGTGTGCCTCCCCTCCAAGCCACCTTTACTGCCATCTGTCTTTGTGCATACTCCTGGCTTTTTATGATATTCTGCAAAATAGCTTGCAAAGTGACCCTGAGGTTAGCTCAGCTGGTTAGAGCCGGGTGCAAGTAATGCCAAGGTTGTGGGTTTGATAACCACATCATTAGACACAAGGATTCTTGTGGGTCCTTTCCAACCTGAACATTCTATGATTCTGTGAAATGTTTGCTATCAGTAATCTGCTCCACTTTCCACCGGGCAGCAATAGCAGTTTTTTCTTCTCCTCAGTGAGAATAACTTTTGCATAACTCTTTCAGAGAGACCTTTCAACACTAGATCAGTTCTTTGACCACGAGAAGTGGAACAAAGCATGTTTTCTGTTTCATAAGCTGTTACTGGCTACTACTAAAAGTCAGTCAATGGATGGCTTACCGTGATAATAATAAACCTACGGATAGTGGTAAAAGGAAGTGGTTTTGCTTGCAAACATTTAGATTCTCAGTGTGAATAACCTGACTGAAACTGAAGGGCTTGCATGGCTCAGTCAAACTAGACAGAAATATTACAACCTTTGCGGTGACTTTGCTGTCTCTTTCTATGCTACCTAACCAGTACTGGGCTCTTTCAGTCAGAAGCTCCACATCCTTCCCTTTTCTTTCCTCATACACCTGGTGCAAGTCTACAGGAGGAAGTGTCAGGACCCTGACCTCTGAAGGTTGGAGAGGTCTGATTTTAGAGCAAATGGAATCGAATGGTCAGCTTTTCTGAGTTCATGTACGCTGAGGTCAGCCTAAATTGATTTGAGAAGGCAGATGCTGGTTTATTCTTTATTTAGGTGTCAGCTTTTGAAGTTTGTTTAGCTATCCGCCAAGTAGGGTGAAAGACGTCCATAGAAAAGATCAATCATGTCCAGACACAAGGCAAAAGGTCCTTACATGGTGTTGGGACAAGACCTCTCAGACTCTGAACCCTACCAGTCGCAAGCACCCAGAAATTCATGAGAGGAGGTGAAGGATGATTGAAAGTTAGCTAACATGATGCCAACCCAAAAGAAGGGCCAGGAGGAAGATCTGGGTAACTACAGGCCAATTAGCCTGACCTTGGTGCCTGGCAAGGTTATGGAGGAGATCATCTTGAGTGTGATTACACAGCACCTATAGGACAGATGGGATAAGACCCAGCCAGCAGTGATTTAGGAGGGGTGGGTCCTTTCTGACCAACTTGATCTCTTTTTATTGATCCGGTGACCTGCCTGGTGGATGAGGGGAAGGTTCTGCAGAGGACCTGGACAGATTGGATAAATGGGCTGAATCTAATGGTATGTGGTTTAACAAGGCTAGGTTCTGGGTCTTGCACTTTGGCCACAGCTACCCCATGAAGCACTACAGGCTGGGGACAAAGGAGCTGAAAAGCTGCCAGGCAGAAAGGGACCTGGAGTTCTGACTGACAGGAAACTGAACATGAGCCAGCTGTGTGCCCAGGTAGCCAAGAAGGCCAATGGCATCCTAGCCTGTATCAGGAATAGTGTGACCAGCAGGATTAGGGAAGTGATTATTCCCCTGTATTCAGCACTGGTGAGGCCACACACTGAACTGTGTTCAGTTCTGGGCCCCTCAATTTAGGAAGGATGTTTTGGTGCTGGATCATCTTCAAAGAAGTATACCAATGAGGCTGGTGAGGGCACTAGAGCCTGAGTCCTGTGAGGAGCAGCTGAGAGAGCTGTTCAGTCCGGAGAAGAAGAGGCTCAGGGGAGACATTATCACTCTTTACAGCTACCTGAAAGGAAGTTGTAAAACGAGAGGGGGTTGGTCTCTTCTCCCAGGCAACAAGCAGTAGGACGAGACGGCACAGTCTTTAGCTGCATTGGGGGAAGTTTAAGTTGGACATTAGGAAGAAGTTCTTTACAGAGAAAGTGATTGAGCATTGGAATGGGCTGCCCAGGGAGGTGGTGGAGTCACCATGCCTGTTGTTAAAAGGTATTTAAGAAGAGACTGGATGTGGCACTTAGTGCCATGGTCTAGTAGTCTAACACCAGTTAGATCAAAGGTTAGACTCGATGATCTCAGAGGTCGTTTCCAACCTAGCTGATTCTGTGAATTCTGTGAATTCCTGTGTGAGGCATTGTGGGTTGTCATGGAGCTGTGACATTCCTGCTGTGCAAACAGCAGCAAAAATGACTTAAAAAGACACAGACCATGAAGCAGTGATAGAGTTTCTACTTTGTATTACTGTCACCTAGAACAAATTTTTGCAGGAAATTGCAGTTTTTCATGTATCATCTGTTCAGACCATCAAAAAACTTCAACTGAGTACCAAGATCTCTTGATTAAGAACTTGACTCAGATATTTCTTATGAGAGATGTCATTCAGCTTCTTAATTTCTCAGCTCTTACGTGGAAATTTGCTGCATTTGCGTCAGAGCTACAAACCTAATCAGAGCTGGTATTGTTACAAAGCCCTGAGCCTCGTGTCATCCCAAGTGGGATCGAGTTAAGCATTTGAAGATTAATGGGAAAAATCAATGGACTGAGGCCAATAATCTCAACTATCACTATTGTTAATTTTCTAATAGCTGTGAAATGCTATGTGACAACATGAACTTGCAGTGGTTTGGATGGGAGTCTCAGAGGTTTAGTGTTTGAGTACAGTCTGAACTTCCTAACTCTTTGTAGAGATATATATCCTTGTTGTAGTAATTTTCTCCTTCCCAGACCTTGACTTGAAGTTTTCCTTTAGTCTTCAGTTCATGACAAATGCTCTTGGTACAAAGCCTTTTTTGTTACTATCTCTGAAGGATGCTGTTTAAGAACAAAAACTTCTGTAATGTATTCTTTATCTATTTCCTCGCATACTATGCTGCATTTTAAGCAATGCTTTAAAAGCTCAATATTCAAATCCTATAAAAATAAACTCAGAATATTTGCAGTATAATGCTTGGTGGTTAATTTGGGGATATTTAGGGGAGCATTTTTTTTCCTTTGCCTTAAAGGCTTTGCTGTATGAATAGCCAAGCCAAACCCCATCAATTAAGTCTTATTTAAGCTGTATCACAATAATGTTAATAATGTGTTGTCTTTGTATGCTGTTTTCTTTGTCAGAACTCGTAAAAGGTGCCATTCAACTACTATACATTCAGTACTAGTGTTGCTCCTCCCTAAAATTTCTGGACAGTGTTTGGAGCTGTAAAGGTACAGATAATGTTTACCCTGCAATCCAGGTACTTAATCAATAGTCTGGAGTATGTCCTGTCCTTTTTGTCTTTTGTTGGAAATGACAAAATACCAGAAATCACAATTCTGGGCATTTGAGTGATTTTTCAGTTTAACATGGAGAAGACTAGTGGTGACTGATTCAAGAAAATAAACAGGAATTCTTCAATCCCTGTGTCTGAGCTGCAGAGCCACATTTCAACTATGTCATATATATTTTGCCAGTTATGTTTCTGTTTTAAATCTGCCTATCTGCACCATTTTTCAGCAAGAAAAAGGCCTGTCCTTCTCCTTACAAGCTTGATCTGGCACTGTTGGCTGTTAAGGTACCAGTGTAGATATGGAGCCATTGCTGGTGACTGATTTGTTCTAATAATCCCATAAAATTTTGTCACACTACTGTGTGTGGGTAGATAATATCATATTACAGCAGTAACATGTCTTTATCTCTTCTCTGCAGCTGTGTCTTCAATTCCATTAAGCTCATGATTCTAGTAGTGTAAATCCAGAAAAGTGCATTTTGTGCCTGCCCAGTATCACTAGATATAACTAGTTGGTAGGTGTGTGATTTAGTAATCTATGTATCTTATACGATCTCACTTCAACACAAGATAATTTTCTTTTTTTTTTACATACTTTCTTTTCTGTCCTTCTACACTGATATTACACATATCAGGGCACATCCTCCTGTACTGTACCACCTCCTTCTAGTGGTACAGGAAACAAATGGATACAGTTGAAAAAGGATATATGTAAACAGTGTACATGTAACTTAGTTATAGATGCCTTATATGCTGAATGAATGCATACTGGGGGTAGAGGAGCTTTGGGATTCACAATGGATTCAAAATTATATATTCATGAGGGAAATAAGCTAGTTAGATGCCTGTGTGGATCTAATGTTTAGGGAGAAACACCCACAAAGTTCTTCATCCATCCCTTTTTCCCAATTCAAAACTTCAAATAACACCAGAATAATTGAAGTTTTTTCAATGCAGAAATGTCCCTGGAGTGAGTAGAAACACCTGTGAGGAAAACCCTACAAAAAGGGTAAGTTTTCAAAGAAGAAGAAATAAATTGAATTCTCCTTGCTTTCCCCGCCCCCCCTCATACTTTGTGGAACACTGTCCAGGTTTCCCACCATAAAAGAATACTTTGGAAATTTCTGGGTTTAGTCCCATATTGATTCACTCTGTGCTCAACTTTTCTACAGCATATAATTCTGTTGATATAAACAGAATTAGTCATACTGATCACATTAAATATGTATCAAGCATTTGTAGACAGTAGCTCTAAGACAATACACAAGAATTTGTTGTATCTAGCTCTTCTTGATCTATGAAATCATTTTTTAATTATCAAAGGAATCAACACCTCTGAAACATCTTAAAAGATGTGCAAATCTTCAGAATATTTTTGACTAGAAAAAGAAAAAATACTAATCATCTTGAAAATAATAAAAATATAATCAGATTGTTCTTATTTTTAAAATTAGGAAAATGAAGAATGAAGATTGGCAGAATTTCCCAAGGATAAAGAATAAGCAGGTTCATTTCCTCAGTCCAAGATCCCTTAAGCCCACAGACTTCCACCCACCCCCAGGTTTCACCTCCTAGAAGCTGTCTTCTCCACATTCAGACCTTCACACTTCTCATCTCTATTTTGGTGTTCTGTTGCTTTGTGCTGAATATAGTAACAATTCCAAATCCAGAGACTTTTGAGAGATGTGATGCCTACTAACACCTATCACTGCCCAGATTTCAATAAATATTCCTTTCAAAAACTTCTCTGTGAGAAATGAATCAAATTCTCCTTCAACTTTACTGGAAGTACATAAAAAAGAACATATTCAAAGGATTTTAACCAACAGAGCTGAAATTGTTTCAAAATGTGTTTTCACAATTCAAGTTCTGGAAATTAAAAATGAATTTTTGATAGTTCATCTGCTAATTTTCTATCTTTGTGAAAATGCGTTTATAAATTATGAATTATTAGCTTTTTTAATTTTTTTTTCCTTAAAAGTGTTGTTATTGGTTTTGTTTTGTTTTTCTTTTTCCATGAAAGAGCATTTGGATTTTTTTTCCTTGGCTTTCTAATCTTTCGTACCAGTAAATGTTAACTTTTTTTGGCATGGAGAATCCTCCTCCTCATTGCAAAGATGTTTCCATGGCAATACAAATGACACATAATTTCTAGAACTTCTGAATAATCATCCAAACACTGTTCTTAACGAATGAAATAGTTGCTGTGAAAGAACCAGTGATACATCCTATACTGCTAGGCAAAATAAAGTGTCTCTGCTTAGGCAAAACAAACAAAAAAATAGTCTCAATTTCTGCAGGAAGTTTTTTAAGATTGCTCTCAAAAAACAGAAGACATGGCTGATGTAGAAGTAGCTCCCCTTGGGAAGTGTTTTGCTTCTCACTGTGACAGATGTTAGTTAACCGGTCATCCATGTATTCTTCTATAGGAAACTCTCAACCTCTGTTTTCTTAGCACAGAAGTCCTATTGTTGCTTATGGACTGACTTTAACTTGCCTTATCAGTGCTATAAGTTAGTGTGAGTGTTCTGTATAACAAGGGTATGGATATTTCTGAAAATCTTCTTTTACTTAGCCTTACTGATATCAGGCTGTGGTTCATCGTTACAATAAAAAAAATTATTCTTAATGATTTTAATTGTTCCCATGGTATTTTGGGTGTCAGGCACTTTTTTATCTTGATTTTCAGTGAAATTAATATAATTTTTCTACATATTAACAGGCAGATAATATATGATCTTAAAACCAAATTCAACTGCACTAGTATTAGAACATTTTCTTGTTGATGTTAGTAGGGATCTGTGGTGGAGAAGTATCACAGCTGTATTATAGA
>JAWWTY010000088.1:25621038-25631331 GCA_035222235.1 Margarornis squamiger | reverse complement strand
GTGGAGAAGTATCCCAGCTGTATTATAGAATAATTTAATTTCTTTTTCCTTTTTTTTTTTTTTTTCATATGTAAACATGGTTAACTCTACAGAGAGGGAGTGAGAGAGAACCACAACTGCTGTGCTCATTATGCACTAAGTTGGAGGTCTTGTGCAAACCTAAACAAATTCACTGAACAGATTCCTATTTACTGTGGAAGCTGGACTGGGGCTTTCACAGAAAAAAGTATTTCTTTAAGCACTTGAATAAAAATAAAGGTATCAAGAAGCTCAAGTTATCAAAGCCTAGACCTGCAGTTTCCAAAAGTGGATATTAAGATCACTGTAAGACATGGAGGGTGAAAGAGGCATTTTAATGGATGATGGATGTGTCTTACAACACACTTTGCATAGGCTAAGCATCACTTGTGTTAAAATCACGGCTGATTTTGGTCAGAATGACTAAACCCTACCCCAGAACTCTAAGAGCAGTCACCCAGAAATGGGTTATCAAATGTTTGTGGACAGGTAATCAGACATTTAATGTCACTACTGTAAAAAAATTAAACATAACCCCAAAGTAAAGCCATTTGATTTTTAAAATTTTCTAATTAAAATAGAGTAATAATCAAGACTTTCACCTGCTGTAGATTCTGTGTCCATAAACAGGTGCTAGCTCCTTCTTTTTGGTTCTTTTTTCTATTCTGTTCTGCAGTACAGAAAAATTATTTTGTGTGATTCATAGATGATTGAAGTCAATGCAAAGAGCCTCATACACTTAACTAACTTTGGGACAAATCTCTGGTTTTACAACTGAACATTTATATTCAAGAATCCTTGGCTGCTTTCAAACCTGACATAAGTAGCCTAATAAATATAGAAAGTTCTGTCATATTCTGGCATCAGTAAAATGGCCAAGGAGGAGAAAAAGATTGAATATAACTTCATGTTAGTTTCAGCTGGAGTAGCTAGTGCTCTGTATTTGCTCAGGGTTTCTTTAGTAAAATGCTGTTGGACTTTTCATACCATCCAGCTTAATCATAAGTCCAAATGAAAAAACAACACTATGTGAATTTGTAATGCCTTGTGAAGCCTTTATGTTTACTACACTAGAATGAACAAGCACCTGCAGGGGGTAGGAGTCAGAGCTTCAGACAAAGTTTATTAGAGAAACCTTCCTGTTGAGTCATGAGATGTAGAAAGAACCACCTCAGTTTCTAAACTTCTTCTCAGAAAGAAGCCTAAGTACTGTATCCAGTCTTAGCCCCAGACTTTGTCAATGGTTTTAAGTATAACTTTGTCCTACAGGATTAAAGATGGCAAACCAGGTAAATTTATATAAAATGAATTATTTATTATAGCAAATGATTAGACAAAAGATCTTAATCAGAATTATTTACTACACAGTATAGAAGCTAAAACTGCTAGTATAATGTAGTAAAAAACAGAATAGTAGAAGTGCTCGATATCAGAGTAATTATATTAAAGCTAGAAGAAAAAGAAAGAAAAGATTTAGTCGAAACTGATGTAACTTGCCATACCAATGCTGTGGGTGGATCTCTTTCTCTTAACTACTTGAGGAGTGTCTCAGTTTAAAAGAAACCAGGATGTCTATCAAGGAAAGTGAGGAATCCTTCTGGACAAGGAAGGGTGCCTCTCCTCAAAAACCACCACAACCTTTGAAAGATCCTTTAATCAGAAAATGTAGAGAAAAAGGATAACAGTTCTTTACTATAAATATATACATGTAGAACCAAAGAAACCAGAACAGAACAAACAGCAACACCATAAGCAAAACTTTCAAACAAATCAAGTTCTATCTCTGCCCCTTTGGTGCAATCATATTTACAGAGAGCAGGTGGTGATGCCACATCTCAGGAGGCAGTGGCTGTGGTGACTCATGGGCTCTGGTGAGGCAAAGACGGGGTAGGGAAAGGTGCTGGTTCTGAAGCTCATGTGGGAGTGGTGGCCACAGGGACAGGATGAAACCTTTCTGGTGGGCAGTGTAAGGACCCTCTCACCATCCTTTGTCCAAAAGCTTTGGGGGTGGTGTTTAGCAACTCCTATGCGGATGACATCAGCCCCTTGACAAGCCTGTAGCGAATCCAGGCAGTGGTGATTGTTCTTCTGGACGAATGGCACAGGGAGCTCGGAGTCGGGGGGTGAGCCAGGAAACCCCCTCCCAGTGCTTCCACCATCCCAGTAAGTTGTGGCGGGTGCCCAAGCAGGCAGAGGACTAAAATGTAGCACCAGGAAATTGCTTTCCTCCCACCTCTCCCAATCCTCTCTCCACCATTGTTGGGATGATCACGTTCCAGAAATGGAAGAATGGACACCTGACCACTTGGCATGAAACCAGTCCATGAGAGGAGACAAATGGAGAAGCTGATACGGGACCATGATGAAGGACAGAAACCACCTATTGTCCTCAAGATTTACATTTATATAGTTTATAGATATCATTATAATTACTTAACATTGTGGTTCTGGTCTGTATTGTACACCAGTTCATGATTGGTTGACTGTACCCCAGTTTCTCATTGGTCATGGGATGCTGCATTGCAGCATTCCCTTACATGGTTATCCCCTCCCCAGTTCTCCTTGTGTGGACACACTCCACCCTATTCTCACCCTATAAGGCTAGTCCACACCCAAATTCCACCTCCCTTCTAGCACCTTCTCCATGGACCCTATGTATATGCCTGTTAGGATGTTAATTTGAGGTTGATGTGTTAGACTACTTTTAGGATAATTTAACACCAAAACCAGCAAGACATACCCTCAACACTGACAGCTTTGCAAATAGAGCAGTTAGAGTTGTTTGACCATATTAGGCAGAGCATCCTGATACAGCATCTTCATGATCTGTTTTACCCTTTGGCAATGTGACAAATACTCTGTTGACCCAGATGGCAGGACTCTATTGCTTGTGTGATCTAAAAGCATTCTTATGTACAGACACTGGCACTGCTGGTTTTCTGTTTTGTTTGCATCAGCTTTGTCTTTTTAGAAACCTTGTAAGAACTTAACTAAGATGCAAACTCATATAAACCCTGATCTTTTCAGGCAGCTGAGACTTTTAATTGACATATGAACTGACAGCCAAAGTTTTTGTATCTGTAACTTTGTCACATGAAAATAGTCTGACTTGCTCACCAAACTTACTGTAAATGTACAATAGGCTTTTCGTTTTACAGATCAGTCCTAACACCACAAAACCAGAGTGATCTGTTACGCTATTAGTACACCCACATTACCAATAAAATCTGGATTCAGGGTAGCTTTCTCAGTGGTGAGAATTTGTGGGCAATGGTCATACACAGCTTGGTTGCTCATGAAAGAGAGTGATCCAGGAAAGCCATGGGTTTTTTTCTGTGTAATTTCTTATGTTGTGAAATGTATTTCCTCCAGCAAATGTAACAAAAAATATTTGGTCCTATGAAGAGGGAGCCAAAAGGGAAAGAATATTAGCTACTCTATAAATATATGCAACTGCTAATGAGGAAAAAACAGCTTTTTGAAGTTTGAACTTCACTTATGCATACAGGAGCTGAGAACAGGATGTTACAGTGGATCCAACAAGTTTTAACAAGTGGGAATGTGGACTGAAAATGAGGCATCAATACTTTTGGAGCTGCTGTGTTAGATGTAACCTGAAGTCAAACATTTGAAAGAGGAACCTGTAAGAAAGCATTGTAAACAGATACATTTATTACATTTTTGTCAATTTTTTTTCCCCTAAGTAGCTTACTGTGTCAGTAAATTTGATATCCAAATGATGAGTTTGTTTTGAAATAATTTGTTGTTTGATCTGTGTTTTAACTGAAATTAATGTAGTTTCTTGTCCTGAGACTGAAACAGCACTGAAATATTGTCTTGACATTATCTGGAATTTCTCTCTGTGTGTAAGCATTTATTTCTTTATTTTGATCACTTGTGGGGCAAAGACAGAACTTATATGTATTCTGAAACTACAGACAAGAGCTCTAATTTTTGCCAATTCACACTTTGATGGTGATTTACGCTAATCACCTGTAGCCTACAAAATAGGTTTAAATCATAAGACAACAAAAGTAGTTCTATCTTTGGGAGTATTTGCCCTGTTTTGTCTAAATAAGTTTTGTCCAAGTTGTTCTGCTGGGCTGCTTCAGATGCAATGCTCTTTTATGGACCATATACTTTTTGCTTATTTATGTAAAAATGTGTAAGTGCTTGATAATGGTGTAATTATACATTTTTTGAGAAGCAGTATAGAAAGGCAGCATATGAATGATATTGCTTGACGCGTCCCAGTTTTCCCGCTCCTAGAACCCCTATTGGGCGTTGCCCCCCTAGTTACTTGTCCCCGATTGGTCCCAGTTCCCTCCGTTCCCATTGGTCAGCCGGTGGTGCAGTGCACCACCGCCATATAAGGCTGACCACTCCCCAGTTCTCCCTTATATGCCTTGTTACCACCCTATTTTCCCCTTTTATGTCATGTTCAGCCCCTTTCTCCGCCTCCTTTCCAGAACCCTCTACCCTCACCCTATATAAGTCTGTTGCCCCTTAATAAATGGTTCACTGCTGCTTCGACATTCCCTGGCGTGGACCTCTCCTTCTTTCCCTGGCTGAACGCGTCAATTGCTTGTTTCAGGATAGTGTGTTTTTAGCGGAGGCATGCAAACTGAGAATTCTATGTAATTTCTTAAAATATATTTCAAGCACTCGGTATTTTCTGAGTTCTGAGATTATCCATATCTGTATACTTCATACTGTTTGTCGGCAAAACAATGACCTTTCAGGACCGTCTTGTAAAATCCATATATATCATGTATCTGGGCATTACTTTATAAATCTCTCTGTATCCTTATGAGAAAAAACTGTACCACTAATACATATTAAGAAGATTTTCCAGGGCTTTGCCTGTTGAAACAGCTCTTTCTCTGCAATTATTATTTCGAACTTTGTGACTTTTGAAGGAGAAAAGCATGCTAATGCCGTATAAAATATTACAAAAACCTGTGGTTTTTTGCTCACAAGTTTCTCAACAACAGCAGCAGTTAGGAATATGTCACAATGGGTCTGAACCTGGATTATTTCACTATTCTGGGTTAGACAAAATTTTGGTTAAAACCTTTTCTATTTTCTCCAAATGCACCTTTTTGGCTTTTTGATGTTTTGCCTTCTTTAAAGAGACTGGCCTATTGGTGCTATTAGCTTAATTGGCAGTGTGCTTTGCTAACAGTGTGGAGAGTGGCCACCCAGGGCAGGTGCTGAAGGTGTGCACATCTGACACCTCAGGCTCCAAGCTGGGTGTTAAACAAGATAATAAAAGAGGCAAATCCTGCAGTTGGGGTAGTGTGTCTTTTTCCTAACAAAGATGACTTAGCTGTGTTAACTCCCCTGAACATTCATACTTTGCCTGAAGATTTTCATCTCTTGTTGATGAGCCACAATGGGCCATAAAAGACACAGCTGCACTGATGCAAGAGACAACTGTAACATCTTACACGGTGTCAAAGACTTCCAAAGTATCCCATGGCTCACACTATTACATCATCCAGTGTAAACCTCCCTACCCCAGAGGAGGTACTGGAAATGTTCTTACCTGAACCTGAGCATATATAACTCTGAGTTCTGGGGATTCTCTCACCACCTGGGGTTTCCACCACCACCTCAACAGATCCACACAGTGACCACCACTCCAACCAGCGAACATTGAAATTGCAACAACCAAGTCTCATTACTGGATCTGACAGGTGTCTTGTGGGTCTTTTCAGTCACCTGGGGTGTCTGCAGCCCTGCTCTGACAGCCTGTACTAGCACCACAGCTTTGCTCCAGCACCATCTAAGTGTCTGCTGGCATCAAATCCCAGCTATCTACCTTTAACTGCCAGTGCTAACGTTCCAACTATTCCTGCCAGGTTTTCTGGATGCGGGGGAGAGGAATCATGTGGAAGCATGGGCATCTTGTCTCTGTTCTGTGGACACATGTGTTTTCCTGGATTGGGGAGGCCAGCCACCATCTTGATTTTGGCTGGTGGGTGGGACTTGGGGAGTTTCTCCTCATTGGTTGGTTTAACCCAGTTTTGTCATTATTGTTATTGGCATTTCTTCTTGGTAAAGAGTTATTTTTATCATTTACATTCGGGCATAGTTGGCATCTCTCTCTGAATTGGACAAAACTGGGGCACTGAATCTGAAGGAAAAGACTTCTGTCCAGGGCCTCTGCCACTCCAAATTGTCTCAAACTGAGAAACTGGTAACTGATAAAATGATAACACTATCTTGCAATACTTATGACTTGCAGTGGTTACTTTCTCAGAACAATGAGCATTGCATTTTGCTTTTTTACATAGCTGTTTGGTAGTTAATCTGTTGAATAATAAACAGCAGATGAAAATTACAATTCTACTAATCACTATCAAGTAAACAATTTTCACTCCCCAACATTTTATGAAACATGAGATTTTTTAACGAAAAGAAGTAATTACAGCTCCTTTTTCTGAAATGAATGAAAATGTTATCTCAAGCATACTGCAAATCTGACCTTTATTTCAGACTCATTAAAAGTTTTGCTACACTTCCATCTATTTAGGTGGTTAATTGCCTCAGCACTGCAGCCAAGTGTCTGATAGTCACAGGCTTTGGGTCACATAAGGAGTTGTGTATGCATCAGGAAAAACCTTGCATCTTCAACTGACATTTTTGTTGTTGTCTGAACTAACTAAATTAAATGATAGCTCAGGTTGTGGAAACATGTCTGTGTGGTGGTGAGACTGTGTAGGGGCTCATCCGCCCATGGAGAGACTTGATAATTGCACTAAAAGTAATAGACAAAATCTACCTTAGGGTAATACTGGGGAAAGAGCTCACTGAGAGCCTTTCTTGCAAAAGCACTTAAAGTAACTTGAACAAAATTTGAATAAATGTCGATACACATTGAAACTCTTTTGGAGATCTCAGGAGATAAATAATGATGGGCCAGCTTTTGCTTTTAGATACCACTGCTCAGCTTGGCACTAATTAAGATGAAGAGCAATACTGAACAAAAATCATGAGTGGTCTTTTCAAGATAAAGCTCAACTGGAAAGAAAAATAAATCTAGAAAAAGGTAACTAAACAAAAACTATTTTTCTTATGAATTAAGGGAAATAAAGAGATTTATATGGGTAACTGTTCCTAGCATTAAGTATTTACTCACAGGTTAAAATCAGGGTTGGAAGGATATAACTAAAACATAGGTATAACCTGCATATTTCCTCAGAGAAATGAATCCAGACAAAATTGGGCTAAATCTCTTATAAACAAAAGAAAGACTTTTTGTAATATAATCAGTTGATTAATCAATAATTGTGTAATTACTTAAGTTACATAAGGCAATACACCTTGAATTTTCTTATCATGGATCACTATAAATTACTTGTAATAGCTGTGAAAGCAGTATAAGGCACTCATAAAAAGGAGATAGGTTTGAAGGTTTATGAGACAATAAAGTTTAATTGGCTGTATTCTATTAAGAAATACCCATTTAAAAGCATAAAACAGTAAGCTTTTGAGTTCTTCTTAGCTATAATTCCATTTGGCTTGTAGTCTACCTCTATAGGGATGTTCTAGGCTGACTGTCAGAAGAATACCATCTTGCAAAAGTTCAGCTGTTTCTCAGAACACAGAGAGTTAGGGTTTTGTGCCTAAGCTCTCTTTCTTTCAGTTCACTACACTGTTATTGTTCTGCTCTCTTGCTACCTCTTTTAGCAGTATTCACTTTAATTCAGCTGCTTAATGCATTCTAATTCTGGTATTCTTCTTATGTCTATATGTGATTTGACTTTCAGTGACATGGTCAGGGTTATGGCTTACAGGAAAGCCAGCTTAGTTTTGTAACATTTACATTTCAGATTTATTTAAACCTTAAATTAGAGGGAATAAATTTATTTAGTCAAGAATAGCACAATGATTACCATGATTTTGAAATGCATTTGATTTTACTAATAAGGCTAAGAAACTGTTTTACAACAGGGAGAGAGAAGTGCAGAATTTGAACAAACTGATTTACACCATATTACAGTAGCAGACTTTGCTTAACTAAATCACTGTTTTGTTGAACTTTTACTGAACTATTTCCTGAAGAATACATGAACAGTGGGGTTCAATAATTTCTCAGAGATGCCTTTGATATCTAAATAGCACCTTACTGTGCTATTGTCTAGCAGAAGAACTACTGTGATTAGTAGAAAAGAGTAGGAGTGTAGAGGGGAAAGCGATAAGTTATACAAATTTGTTCTGTGGGCTTGTTCTGAACGTGCCTGTGCAGCTAATAATTATAACTCCTGAAGGCCATATTGACCAAAATTATGCCTGGCCATGAAATTATTCCTTTAAGTTTTGTCTGAGACATTGCATAGACTTTTTTTTTTTTTTTTTATGAAACATCTTAAACTAATGTTGGAAAAGAATTTGCAACAATGACAGTCCCTTGCAATCATGCAAAGGATTGTCGTTTCTTTTGTTTGCTTAGGCAAATGAATTGAGCACTGCACAAGTGAACTTAAAACACTTAAACATTAAATCCAATGGCTGCGTTAAGTCCTGCTTGGGTGGATAAGTGTACCCATCAGCCAGTCTGTTATTTCTGTCTTTCCCTCTTTCCCTTGCAAGGAGATCAGACAGTAAATTTAATTAACACACATGGTGGTTCCCACACAGAAAGCATAAAGTTATTCCCATTTTGGTGTCTGATCATGCCCCTAATGACTGCAAAGGCTAGACAGTCTTAAATGCAATACTGACATGTTGTACAGGTGAGTGCTTAAAACTGTATGGAGATAAGCTGTTCCACATCTTACCAAAGTGTGAAAGAACATTTTTCATAGTCATTGGGGCTAGTTTTCATGCCTAAATTTCAATCAGCATCTGATTTATATAAATTATACATGTTAGCATATATATGGGAAATTATTTATCTCCTTGATGGCCATTTTCCCATCATCACCTATGAGTGCTTTCTGCTATTGCCTGCGGACAGCAGATGATGATCACTTCTTGACCACTGATGGAAGGGTTTAATTTCTCCTCCAAAACCTTATAAATCCCACTGCAGAAGCACAGATACAGTAACAGCAGATACTACATGTGCTATGGACAAATAGTAGGCAGTGCTGAGTTATTAGGTAGGGATGAACAGAAGGATTAGAAACTAATTTGATGGCGTTCTTCTTCGGATAGTAAGAAACCATCCCTGCTTGTTTTTTGTTACAAAGAAAACATCTACAGGTTTCTCTACATCAACATAACTTACTGCTAGAGAACTGACTCAAAAATCTCTATGTGAAGTATTACTGAGCTTTTATTGAAACATGGATTTGTGTGTGTTTTTCTTTTCAGACAAGTTAAAAAATAATTGATGTTAATTGTTAGATGGAGTGCAGAAATTAATTTCTGAAGCATTGTTAAGTCTGGTATCAATTGCTCTGTATGCAAAAGGAGTGCAGAATAAATAAAGAGAAATCCCTTAGGTATGGCCTTGAATGTCTTCATGGACTAAGAAATAATACAAAATAAATAAGTAAAGAAACTGCTTTATGCCAGAGATCACCCTCTAATTTATTCCCAATTCAGATATGAGTAAAAAAAATAGCAGTTGAGCATGATCTTTATTAATGCTAACTCTAAGCATCTACCAGTTCTGTTACTCCTGAGTGAACCTCACAACACTGAAAGAATTCCACTAAATAGATACTTTATTTCCTTTAGCAGTCACTCAAGATTTCTATGGATAAGCCTCCTAGTTTTTAAAATACCTAACAAAGACAGGAAAATAATATCTAGGATGTCTCACTGCATTTTTTTTATTATTCAAACCTCTACTTAACTTTCTGATATTGGGGGGAAAGTCTGTGTAGGAATAGTAATTGTGTCTTGCTTGTGTTCATTTATTTTATCATGCTCTAATTTTCATTTAAACAGTTAAGGAACAAAGTAATATATCAATAAAATACCATCCCATAGCCTGAATGACTAAAAATCATATTTATTATAATTTATTTTAGGTGTCAAGATTATATAGTCCAAATTGCAATACATGTATTAAAAATGAACAGCTTTTGTCAACGTAAGGAAATTATATTCATGTTAGGTACTGTTTGATGTTGAGAAGGTTATTAGACTACTGAAATAATTTGGCACTTTCACTGGAACTGTTATTTAAACTGGGACAGTGAAATGCTCTGCCGCGTTCAGCTGGGGGAGAAATGAGTGCTCCACACAGGGTGAGGGTGAAAACAGGAGTGAACCGTTTATTGAGGGAGCAACAGACTTTTATAGGGTCGGGAAAGA
>JAWWTY010000088.1:25606913-25620938 GCA_035222235.1 Margarornis squamiger | reverse complement strand
GCGGAGACATGGGCGGAACGCGACACAAAAGGAAGAAAGGGGGTGGCAACAATACATAAAAGGAATAACTGGGGAGTGGTCAGCCTAATATGGTGTTGGTGCACTGCACCACAGGCTGACCAATGGGGAAAGGGTAAACAGAGACCAATGAGGGGCAAGTAACTGGGGTAACAACAACCAATGAGGGTTTTAGGAGCGGGAAACCTGGACCAGTGGGGAAAAGGAATTATGACAACTTCAATAGAATATATTACAATTGAATATAACAACCATTAAAAATTTTAAAAACATTCTCCCAACGATAACTCCTTATATAGGTGGAGTTTACAACCTGTCCATGGGGAAGGCAGGACTGTCTAACCTTCCCTCTTGATTTTGTACCTCCTTCCACTCATCAAAGCTGCTGACCGGTTTCCCCGCAATCCTCCACATATTCCCACTCTCTCTACCAAAGCCATCACTACTCTGAGCAAAATTTCAGGCAGAAAATTGTAAGGCATTGAAATCACATGAAATTTTCTATATTTTTCAATGAAATTAGCATGTAGTATAGTTGTGTAACATTATTCTTATGAACACAATTGCTTACTTTCCTCTGCAATGAGATCTTTTGTCTGCAATCTGCCACTAAATTTTTCCTCTTCCAAACTCTTCATTCCTTAGCGTCCAATCCTTCCTGCAGAAGCAGCTGAATTAATAAGCTACTGTATGATAAAAATCATTATTTTAGGTGGTGTTCTTCAATAAAGGAATGAACCAAATGAGAGACCACAGGGGATAAGACTAATTTTCAGAAGTACAGTAAGTATGACCTAGAAGGAAAAACTGAACATTTTCCTTTGCATCTGAAGAACAGTGGAAACATAGATACTTGTCTGCCTCAAGCTGAAAAGAAATGGTCTGTCTTCTACTCATGTGAGGGGTAAGGTAAAATTTATCAGCTATAGAAAAAATAGAGATTTAAATTGTGTAGCAATTAATTAATTAATTAATTGGGCAGCTTTCCTAGTGGCAGATAAAAAAGCACTCAGATATATGGTTTGAGGATGACATGGAGTTTCTCTAAGTGTAAGTTGGACAAATATCAGTAAGGAGATAAGCTAGATGATCTTTACAATTTCCTATCAATCCTATCATTATGTGGCAGTAAATATCATCAGGGAAAGTCATGCTTTTAATAAATAAATTGTATTCCCTGTCAGCATCAGTTTATGTAACTATGGAAAAAATATGTTTTCCCAATAAAATTACATAGTTTCTGGAGAGAGTGGCCTAGGGTGGACAGCTGTAATTTAGAAAGATGGAGGCATTTTTTGGGGGATTAATGTTTAAGGCTGTCTTTTTATATCTATAAGGTGCTAATCTGTAATCACAAACCAGGAAATTATAAAACTACCTGGAATGTGTTATTCTTCCAGATTATATAAACACTCTTAAAATATTTCCTGGGACTCTTTTTCTGACTTTTGTCATGAAAGAAAAAAATTCTTAGGGAACTAGCCCATCATGGGTTGGCTCATTTGTATAGAGAATGGTGCTAATAATGCCAGGGTCACGGGTTCAATCCCCATGTGAGTAATTTCTGAAGAGCTGGATGTGCTGATTTTTGTGGGTCCCTTTCAACTCAGAATATCCTGTGAATATCTTTGAATAACAGTTTGCATTTCAGAAGTAAAGTACTGAAGAGCACACTGCTTCTCATCAATCTGACTTGTAGACCTTTTTTAAATTTCTTATATTTTAGGTTTAGAACAAAGATTAACTAGAACATCTCCACACCACTTAAAAATGATTAATTTATCATTTATCCTAGATTAGACTAAACCAGCTTATATTAGACTAGTTTGCTCTGATACCAACTTCAGGACAAATAGCTAGTCTCACTAAATTCTCTTTTGTTCAATGAAACCTTAATTTTATATTTAGACATACCACTTAACAAGAATGCTTCCATAGAACATGGCTATAAACACTGCTTCATTAGCATGAAGTGGTGAGTGCATGGGTCATCAGAATATGCTGCCAAGTAACAATGGTCATTAGCATTGTACTAGAAATCACACTTGTTTTGATATAATTGAATTCTCTTGTCTTGCACTTCAGTTTCACCATGGATAATTAGACATAGAACAACAATTTAAATAACTCTTTTAATTTATGCGCTGTGCTTGCTTTTTATTTGCTGGGTGACGTTACTATTACTTTAACTTTCTGTAGCAGTTTAATTTTTTTAGACTTGAGATGTTAGATTGCAATAATTAATGTCCAATTATATATATAGAAAAATTATCAAAAAAGATGGAATTGAATCATGAGTCAAATTATGCAATAAAGTTAATGGTTCAGAAGTGCAAAGCAAGATCTGTGGGTTTACTTGTACTAAAGCAGTAAGAATGTGCTAGACTGAAATCGTTTTATCACCCAAAGGCTGAAGATGCTCTGACTGAGAATTGCTTATGAATGAGGTAAAGCTGTGGCTGGTCAGGGCATTAGTGACTTGAGTATATGCACACTTCCTTGTACAAATATTCTAGTTGATACATTGGCTGCAGCTTGATATATGAAGCAAAAGAATTATACCCAAATTTCTTGTTGGGGTGAATAAAACTGTTCCTATCATAAGGCAGTTGCTAGACAGTCTTAAGGCTGTTGACATCTGACTTTGCCAGTCTTACTTCTCTCATTTGGAAGGAATCAGAGCCATGTTCATCGTGTAAGGTGGCCTGTGATTCTTGGAAACTAACCATTTATTCCTTTCATTAGTGAGACGTTTTCTAAAAGTTTTTCATCAAGCTTTCTGTATCCAGCTTTTTGCACTGCACTTCTGTCTAATATTGAAGCACAAATAAGACTTCTGATAATTTCTTCTGCAGGTCTGTTGATAGCAAAAATGTGAACAAACTTAGAAAAAAGCCATCAAACTAACACAGGATGTTTTTCTAATCCCTCATTTTCATTTCCAATATTTATATGTGATCTAAGCAGTTTTCCTCTACAACGTCAAGTAGACCAATCATAGTTGTAATCTGCTGGTACACTAGAAATGAAGTATTCTCTGTTTAACATACAAGAATGTTTGTATTTCCTACATTTTTATTTTAAAGAAAGAATGTTATTTTTCCCTAATACAATTACTGTTGTTCAATTTTCATATTTCCATGGCCTGTGGATATTTTACAAAAAAAGTTATGACTTAATACTGCATAAGCAAATAAAAAGGATGCTTGTATTAAGACTAGTTTAGATAGATGACACCAGACGCTGCTGAGAGAGCACAAAGTTATTGTGAGCCTTTGAAACTCTCATTGACTGGATTTGGAAAAAAACAGCATTTGTTTTTACAACAGGGGCAGCTGGATGCTTGAAAATCTTGTTTTTTATGTGTAGGCTTTAGGCCTTTTTCTAAACAGAGAATTTACTCTGGCTTTGTTAAAGTAACCTCAGGGCTTATCTACATGGCTATGCTTGTGAGGCATGAGCTAGGATATAAATTTTTAAGTGTCACAGCTGGTTCCCATACAATGAGTACTTTGGGATGTAGGTGCCTTGATGTAGTTAAGGTTCATCTACCAGCAGAAGAACTGGTTCTTTCTGCATTATGCAGCTGTGTAGTCAATTCCTCCTCAAGAGTTTCCTGTTCTTAGAGATTGTTGATTTGTTTTTTGGTTTTGTTTTGGTTTTTTTTTGTTTTTTTTTTTTTTTTTTGTTTGTTTGTTTTGGTTTTGTTTTGTTTTTTTTTTTTTTTTTTTTTTTTTTTTTGTTTGTTTGTTTTGGTTTTGTTTTGTTTTTTTAATTTTTCAACTATTGAAATTGGTTTGTTTTCGATCCCTACAGACCTTTTTTCATTGTTATCTAAAATATTTCAGGTGCAACTACAATACCATGACAGGATTATACTTAGCGAGCTAGTTTTGATTTGAGACAGCTTGCATGCTTCTACATTTAGATATTATGTTAAAAAAATGAGGATTTAAAATTTATTTCTGCCAGGTGCGATAAAAAAATTACTATCTTCAATTTGAAGCTCTTTTAAATTCAGTATCTTGAATATATCTGTCTGCTTCATATTGACCCCTGAAGTAAAGTATCACAGACGACACTGATTTTATGTAGAAACGTAACGTAGAAATAAGTAACCTCCCATAATCTCTCTCCCTCCTTCTCTTCAGTGGGTAAGCTTGCAAAATATACAAAAACCTGAACTTGCTATGGAATAAAAATATTTACTCTGTGTGAAAAGGACCACATTTATGTTTATTATTTTCTCTACTTCATAAAATATTTCAATTCCATGTGTGGATTAACTTTTATATATCGTTCTCAGGTTATATATATATATATATTTAGTTTTCAGGTAATGTAGCAAGAGAAGATAGAAATCTTCTGCCCAGTTTTGGATCACTGGGACTGGGAGAAGGCTAAGCTTGTGCAGCAGCATAATGACAAATCCAGTTAAAAAAAGCAGCAGACTTGTTTGATGTAAAACTTGTCCTTCTTCTTTATTGGATTGATCTTATTTGCCATCATACCTTCAAACAATAGAAACAAACCAAAGTAATACTCTGCTAACAAGAAGGAAACTGGAAAGAAATAACATACACTTGTTTGGGCAAAAAGAAAAGTAGTTAAAACCAAATATCTATCTGCACTTACAGTCTGCAAAGTGGTCATTTATACCATTACAAAGACTATATTTGAATCCTGTCTTGCCTGTCCTTTATCCCTAGTCTCCAGATAAAAGGTAGACATTTTGTGCCTCTTCTGCATTCACACTGTAAGCAGTAATAAGTGATGTTTTTCATAGTTATTTAACTTAACAGAAATTCTATCACACTATTTTTTTTTTTAATTCTTTTTTTTTTTTTTTTAGGTAAAGGCTAGATCTGACAGAGCAATGGGGAATTATCACTGCTAAGGATATGCTTTAAAGAATTACAGAAGGAAAATAAATTAATTTTTCACATAATGACTGAAATCCTTTAAAGAGCAGAGTATATTAGCACTATTCCCCCATTCAAGCAGGAACCTGACAATGTATGTGGGAGGAGAGTGCCAGCTCCTCTAAGGATGTTTGGACAAAACAGATACAACAGGGTATAATAAGAAGGAGGAAGAAAGAGAAAAAATATATAGAGACACAGACCTGGTAAAATAAATACGGAGAAAACAACAACAAACAATCTTTGCCACTCACAAGAAACTACAGGTGCCACTCCCAGGAAAATCAGTCTGGACATTGCAAAAGGAAAAGGCTGTAAACCAGGACTGGGAGGGGGAGGGAATTGGCAGAGCTGTACAAATCCAGGGAAGACATGCCAGGGAAGGGAAACAAGGAGAAACAAAGCAGAGATATGCAGAAAAGGTAAAAAAGGGGCTGCTTGTTGTAAAATGGGTGTAATCAGTGCTGGTGAGATGAGGGGATAGGTTGTCAGCTCCCACGGTCAGTCTGTGTGTGCCCCAGCCCATGATGTCAGTTATGGGGTCTCTGTGTCAGTTACTGGACTGAATAGGGGTCTCTAACCTCTGGTCATGGGGTGGGAAAAGTGTATGTCCTGGAAACAGCATGAATAAGGTGAGCAAGAAATAGCGTTGGTGACAGAAGCAGGATCACGTGTCATACACCCTGTGCTGGGGGAGAACCATCTGTATCTTCTCAGTCCTAGTGTGCTTGTGAGAGCCATGTGTGTTTGCTAGCAAGGCTGGTCAGGCTGCCAAATTGCTAAACAGTTTTGTTACCATTTGAGCCTGCAGCCATTTCCTCGGCACAGGCAGAGTCCACAGGTCTCTTAGGGCACTGGGCTGGGCTCCAGTGACTGGTCCAATAGCTGGACCCCCAGGCTAAAGCAGCTGGAGCAGGTGACTAAACTCTTAATATCCCTTAACAGTGTCTTGATAATTTCTCCCTTTTTTGAAATGGCATAACTCCACAGAAACTCACATGAACTCCTTCCTTTTATGCCGTTCCCTGGTTTATTTGGGACAAAATAGCAACGTAACTTTAGTTGCACAATGAGGTGTGGTAAGCAGTTCAAAGCTGTTATCTATGTTAACTACAGCTGCTAACTGAGCACCACACAGCCACCTGCTCATGCCTCCACCAGCAGGGTTGGGAAGAGACTTGGAAGAGTAAAAGCGAAAAAACTTGTGGGCTGAGAAAAATACCGTTTAATAGGTAAACTGCACACACAAGCAAAGCGAAACAAAGAATTCAGTTACTGCTGTCCTTGGGCAGGCAGGTGTTGAACCATTCCCAGGAAGGCTGAGCTCCATCATACCTAACAGTGACTCGGGCAGAAAAAAGCCATGACCCTGAATATCCAGCCTTCCTTCTTATAATGCCAGATTTATGTGCTCAGCATGATGCCATATGGTGTGGGCTATCCCTTGGGTCAGTTTGGGTCAGCTGTTCCAGCTGTGTCCCCTCCCAGCTCCTTGTGCATCTCCACACTACTCACTAGAAGGACAGCATGACAAGCAGCAAAGGCTTTGACACTGTATGTGCACTGCTCAGCAGTAATGTAAACATCTCTATATTATCAACACCATTCTCTGCACAAATCCAAACACAACCCTATACTAGTTAGTATGGAGAAAATTAACTGCACCCCAGCCCAAACCAGAAAAATGATAATAAAAATGTTTTTTTCTGAAAACCCACCTGAACAGGTGGCTGATGAGGAAAGTTCGAATTTATCTTTCTTGTTGTTGAATCCATTATATTGGCTAATTCACTCTGGTAGCTATCGGCTATTTGAATTAGTTATTGCTAAATGACATCTGTTTTACAGTTACTCTAAAATATGACAAACTGGAAAGATATGCCCAAAGGATCTTCCATGCAATTATACACAGACGGGGTTTTCCTCAGCTGTTTTGGTAAATGACTGAAATTGAAGCACTATATTGGTTAAGAGAGATGTGCCAAAGTATAAGTGTTTAGGACTACCACGCTTACTGTGTTCAGTTAGTAAGAGGTCAGAAAAGATCAGCTAGAAATAACATGAAAGAAACCCTATGCACATTGTGCCATAATGAAATGTGGCTTTTATGGTCTGATACTGAGATACAGGAAATAATTTCTACCAATCTTTCATTCAAATATTTGAAAAATCAAAGAATTAATTATTCATATTATTCCCTCCCTCCGTACAGGGATATTTCACTTCATTCCCAACACTTCATTTTCTGAAAATTTCATCCTTGTTGTTTTCCACAAGAACAGAAACAGTCAGCTCCCTTTGATGGTTCATTTACCAAGCTGTAAGTATGCTTTCAGAGCTTAGCAAACAGTACACTTATGCTGCTGCTTTTACGCTGCTGCATTTTCAGCTTTTACAACTGTGAATGTGCTGGGCACAGTAATGACAGCCTGGAGAGCTCCAGTCATTTATTGCAAGACTGCTTCTTTTCAAGGCTTATGCACACCTACAGAGACTCCTCTGTCTGCAGAAACAAGAGGCTGATCACATGTCTGTGAACCACACAGGTGCCAGCAAGGTCTGATAGAGCTGGGCAACTACTGAAGTAAATTTCTGCCTAGAAACAGACTACAACTTCCAATTTTTATCACAGAGAGCTTTGACTGAGTTGCTATCAGCAGTTATCATTCTGGGCTAGCTTTGGAGCAGCACCCGATGCACAAAAGATTATAACTTTCTGGACAACTAATCTTTTGCCATCCATGTCACCTTATTCACTTTAAAAACCCATTCCAAATCACTTGAGAACACATGGTTAAATCTGCAAGCAAACCCAAAGCTTTAATCAAAACTGAGCAATTCAGCAACAACAGAAACTAAATTTTGCAGTTTCTATTTCTTCACTCTGAAAGTATGCTTTCAGCTTGTGCTTCTTGTTGGGACAAAGTAAAACCAAATGAAAACAAACCAAAATAAAACCCAAACACATCTGTCACTTATTTTAGTTTGAATGCTCTGTCTTTTTCAATGTGGCATAACCTGTTAGGGGATAAAAGGTCTTTGCACACCTGCAGCAGAGCATAATGGTTATCAGTAAACCAAATTATGGACTCAGAGGAAAAGAGCAACCTGTCTGGGCCTCAGCCAGCCTCATCCCCATCATTCAGACATGGAGTTTATCAAGACTGAGATTGAAGGGTAGCTACAGGGTACACACAGTATCTGAGCCTAGTTTCTGGGCTCATGTCCTGTCCTGTCCTGTCCTGTCCTGTCCTGTCCTGTCCTGTCCTCTCCTGTCCTCTCCTCTCCTCTCCTCTCCTCTTCTTTCCTCTCGCTCCCTGGTTTACCCTGTGTTTACATTTTTCAGGCTCGATATGACCAAAATGCATTCAGCAGTTACATCAGTGGTGTCCCTCAAGGGTCTGTATTGGAACTGGTGCTATTTAATATCTTCATTAATTACCTAGACAAAAGGATTAAATGTACCCTCAGCAAGCTTGTGAATGAAACCATGACGAGTGGTGCAGTTGATACATACGAAGGGTGAGATGCTATCCAGAGGGACCTAGACAAGCTTGAGAAGTGAGCCCACGGGAATCTTGTATCAACACAGACTGTGAGATGAACAGATTGAGAGCAGCCCTGCTGAGAAGAACTTGGGGGTGCTGGTAGATGAAAGGCTGGGCATGAGCTGATAATATGCACTTGAAGACCAGAAAGTGAAGCTCATCCTGGGCTGCATCAAGAGCAGCAGCATGGGCAGCAGGGCAAGGGAGGGGATTCTCTTCCTCTGCTCAGCTCTTGTGAGACCCCCATTTGGAGTACTGTATCCAGGTCTGGAGTCACAGACATGGACCAGTTGGAGTGAGTGCAGAGGCCACCAAGGTATCAGAGGGATGGAACACCTCTCCCATGAGGAGAAACTGAGAGACTTGGGATTGTTCAGCCTGAAAAAGAGAAGGCTTAGGGATGACTTTATTATGGCCTTCCAGTATTAGAAGGGAACTTACAGGAAAGGTGGGGCAAGACTATTTACAGAAGCATGTAGTGACACGACAAGGGGGAATGAGTTCAAATGGAGAGTAGGTTTAGATTAGATATTAGGAAAAATTCTTTACTATGACGGGGGTGAGGCACTGGCTCAAGTTGCCCAGAGAGGCTGTGTGTGTCTCATCCCTCAAAGTGCTCAAGGCAAGGCTGGATGGGATTCTGAACAACCTTGTCTAGTGGAATATGTCCATTGCAGTAGGGTTGGAGTTGAATGGTCCAACTTAAGGTCTCTTACAACCCTTAATATTCTATGATTCTACAATTCTATCCTTAAGGTCACTTCCAGCACAAACCATATGATTCTATGAACTTCCTTGCATCAATTGCAGTTTCCAAATTAAACTTCCTGTCATTTTAAAGAAGGCTCAGATGGGATATAGTTCCCAAAACCTTTTTTTGCCTTTTTTTTTTTTTTTTCACTTCTGCAAACTAACATTTCCAAGGACAGTTGATGAGAAAGAGTTGGCTTTGTTCACTGAAGACTTACCAAACTCTACACTGACCTGCTGAGGGAAAAGGATGATGTGCTGGTGGGACAATTAGGTGGAGAACACGTAAAACACTTTGAGGTTACAATGATCCCTTGACTGCCTTTGCTTTCTGAGGCTCTGACTTTTGCTCCCCAGGTCCTGAAAGGCACCCTTTATCTTGCACTAGTGTAATCTCTTACCTCAAGCATATTTAAAACAGTGAAATGGCCTAGACAGACGTTATTATAGTTTAAAACTTCACTTCATGCTTTAAAAGTCTTTCTCATAGAAATGCTTTTCAGATACAATTAATGATAAACTGTGCTTCAGGCACACCCATGGCATTTTCCTACTTTTTTCCCTTTGCTCCTTCCACTGCACCAAAACAGTCTCCACCCAAGTCTGCTCTCTCACTTCTTGACCTCTGAGATTTCTTAGGGACTGTGTCACCTGGGGCATATGCTTTCCTTTATGCATTTGTCACTAAGTTGCACTACTTTAACTTACTATTTTTAGTTGAATGATGCACACTAGGTTAACTTACTATTTTGAGTTGAATGATACTATTCTAGGAACATTAAGAAGGCATTTATCATACTTTTTTCCTTTTCTATTGTAAAGACTCATAGTCTTACTAGAGCAAGTCTGTAGTGATACAGAGTACAATCACACAACAGCATGCTAATGTGTATCTACAGGTATGAAAAACCAAACTGTTTTCAAACATATGAAACTTCTCAGATGAACAGATGAACTCCTCAGTCAATGAAACATCATGTATTTCAAGCATTTATTATTGTACTCAGCTCCTCCACAACTCCTTGTTTAGTTTTGATAGATCATCTGTTACATTAAGAAGGGTAGTAATTTCTTCAAACTCAGATTCATTTTGCTTCTTTTTGTGCTAACGTGGTATCACATAATAGAAACCTCAGTTGTTGCACTTACTGTCATTCAAATAATATTGACAGGATAAAAGCATCTGAATCCAGGCAGAAAATGTATTTTACAATTCATCATAAGGAAGCTAGATTTCATGTTCTCATATAAAGAGTTTATGCCGTTTCAGTAAGTTAGTTTTAACTCCTTAGCTGACTGCTCCAAGATTGAATGTAAATATGCAGTTTTTAAAATGTTGTTTCTGCTTAGTTTGAGTACCTTAAAAATCTGGAGAAAACGTTGAAATATGTAAGCTTTTATTTTCATATTCTTTTAAAAGATTGTTTAATCTAATACACTATAAAATAATGCAAAATAATATAACATTAGAATTTTTATTTTCTATTTTGGTTTGGCTCATGTTTTGTCCTTTTTCTGTTACTATTTAGTCAAGTTGTAGATGTTCACATTGTTTCTTTTACTACAAGAAGCTGTGGGCAAATTTGGAGCTCCCCATGGCTTAGTAACGATATTCTGCGATTCTTTCTTTAGTTAAGGTCTCCAGGATAAGAAATACATGTTGATTTCTGCATTAGTCCTTTTGTGGAGAGGATTGATAGGGAAAAGTTCCTCTTTATGAAATTTGAATGCAACCAAAGCAATGTGTAACTTGGGGGAGAGGCAAGGCAGGACCCCCTGAGCATAATTTATCTATAAGAAGAAAACTATACTAGGACAAGTATTCACTGTGCACACCCATAAATGCCGTTTGTTTAAGAGCTGGGAGAAATATGCTCCAACTAATATTTTCATAATCTATTTTCTGATCTGTATCTTCTAATTCTACAAAAGTTATTTATTGGTAGCTTGCTGTTCAGGGATTGCTGAGTAGAATAAGAGAGTTCAATTTAGGTTATGTACAGAAGAATGAAAGGTAACAAATAAAAATAAAAAATATAAAACTTGTACTTCTACTCTACAGTTCCTAAGTGAGCAGTGGTCTGGACAAACAATTTCAGAGAAATAGGTTTGGAAATCCAGACTTTTCATCCAAATGCTACAGGAACACTGCAGTCAAATTTGTTCTTAAAGGTAATTGATATTTGCAATCCAATGGAAAATGTGGGGGATTTGAGATACATGATTATTCCGTGTTGTTATTGTATCCTAGAAATTTTGACAAGGAAATGAAGAGAAAAATTTGTAAATTAAATAGAATGACATACTTTCAACCTATGGGATAAAAGAGAAAAGATATGAAAGAAATTAGAAAGAGACCTTAATTAGTATGACCTCTCTGAATGAAGGTCTTTTTTCCTCAGTTGTTTGTTCTGTAAAATATGATGATCTGTGAAAGGAGCTTGAAAGGTGTAGCTCTTTTTGCAAAGAACATCTGTTAAGCTGGAGACTTACCTGGAACCTAATGTTCACATCCTCTCCTCACAATGAATTTACCCTGTCCATTCAAGATACTAATTCTTCACATCAATACAATTGTGAAATAATTATGTTAAACGTGATAAAGTGCTGGGGTGCTTTGGATACTGGGAGGCATGCTAAAGCTGAGCAATAAGGACAGATAGTTCTCTATTCTCAGCAGGTGGACAGGCTTTGGGCAAAATATTGTAACACTGTGCAGAAATACATTAATCATATACAAGGTACTGATGTTATTTTTCTCCACACCCTGTGGTCTGACAGATGGTCAATGCTCTTCTCCCTCCAGCATGATTGGCTTGCTGGCCCCAAATATCCCTAAGACGCATACTTAGATCAAGGCAGAGGTCTCTAGGACTCAAGTCTTGTGTTTGTTTTGTGTAGGCAATCTGTCTGTCAGAAGCAGGCTTAGTAGGTAGGGCAGAAAAAAAGTATTACAGGGAAGAAAGAACACATTTTGTATATTTTCTGTCATTTTTACCTCATAGCAAAGTATGAATATGCCTTTTGAAACATTCTTTTTACACAGTCTTTGTGTTATTTGGCTTTGCTGTCAATTGCCAGAAAAGTGAGTTATTGTACCCCTCAAGAGGGGTTCTGAAAGTGAATGCTAGAGGACATGTTGTGGATTCTGCACTGAATTTGGGGACATCAGGTCCTACTGAGCTATGTAAGCAGAAGGCACCTGTGAGCTAAGGGTAAGTTTAAGAGAACAGGAAAGATTTACAAATTCTGTTTAGACACTGGGGGCTGTTCTCTAAAGAAAGGCTTCTATCCAAATATAGTGGTCTTGGGAGTCACTAAACCAAAGCTGTGACCAGTTTTCTCCAGACCAGAGAGCTGTATTACTGAGTGAAAAATGCTTTCTTTTTAATGGATGACTATTTCATGCCTCTGCATGTGTGGATGTTTTTAGATAAGAAGCTTGTATATTTGTATTTTTCCAGTGGTATATACTGACAAGTAGAGTAACATCTAGAATGAATGCCTTGCCTGAGGATACTCAAGAGACTTAGAGGGGAGAAAGATTCTTTTCAGTAATTGTAACGGTAAGACTATGCTTTGTCACCGTATGCTCCACGCAGTCACAACCTGCAAAGTCTTTTCCAAACTACAACAATTCAAGAGTGACTGCTGCTGCTGCTGGGGAATAGCTGAATTTGGGGAATGTCCTAAACTGTTCATGTCATATTGCTTTTCTAAGAAGTTGATACCAGGTGCTGAAGTGGTGAATTTTGACTGTAATTATGTCAGTCATGTTATGGATTTTGACTACTTAAATTATAATGCTTCTTCACTTGACAATGAGAAACACATCAGAAATAACTTGAAAGGCAAACATCTGAATGTCTGTCATTGTAGCAATTATTACATGTATGACCTTATTTGTGGTCACCAGGAATTTAGATGACAATTAAAAATGCATTCATATGTATTCTGAGCCTCAGTGTTCATGTGGGAACACAGCAAATACGTTACTTGCAGTTGTGGAAATTAGAAATGGTTTCGATTTCCTGTTAAACACAGACTTTGTATGTGAGTTCAAACATATCCCTGTAAATCTCTTCCTCAAGTCCTCTAATAGGTGTATTTACACCTTGAGCTTTTGAGGTGAAAGAACAAGACCTACCATTAAGAACCATCTTACCCTACTGAGTGGGACTTCTGGAGCTTACTGTGATGAAAGCAAAAACACGATGATGCAACCAGAAAAACACTTGTAGTAGGCAAAACAACTACAAAAACAACAAAACAATTAAGTTGTGAATGCTGCCTGGGAGCAGATTATTGTGTGTCTTTTTATATCTGAAGGACAGACTGAGTGACTGTGTGAGATATCCAGTCAGGGTAAAAGCTCTGAACTTGATAGACCTTAAATGACCCCCAGTAGGCAGATAGCCTATGGGTGCACTTGAACACTTAAGCTTTGTGAGAAGATGGAGCCAGAAAAAGAGTTAATTACTTTGGCGTTGCAGTGCTTTCTTATTTGTCTACAGTTACCAGCAAAACTGCTTCAAGCTGACAGTTCTTGCTGGGTAGCAATGGGGCAAAAGAAAAAACACAGTAACCTAAGAGAGCTTTGTAGGGTAAAGGGGGACACAGCACTCCCCAAGAAAGGGCGAGGCAGAATGGCAGTTTATTGAAATGAGACTCAGGCTTATATAGAGGGCTGCAGGAAGGTTCCAGAACTTAGGTGGAGATTGGGAGGAGCATGCAAATCCTCTCACATGTATGGTAAAAGAAGGAAGGGCAACAACCGTATAGGGAAA
>JAWWTY010000088.1:25586586-25597089 GCA_035222235.1 Margarornis squamiger | reverse complement strand
TATCTTCTGTTTCTCCAGAGTTCTCTCAGTCTCTGCAGGTTGTTTATCTTCACAGCTACACAGAAGTCTGGCCAAGGTCAAACTCTTTTTGCTCTGTTAAGAAATTCACAGGCCTGGTACAGTTCCTACACATAGTGTCTATATAATTTTAATATGGCCAGTCGTAATAAATGCCCATGACAACACCATAGTTGAGAAACGACTTCTGTGAGGATACAGATGTATTATATATTTGTTTTTAATGGAATTTTACTTCCAAGCATATTTTCAAGAAAATCACGAATCACAGAAATGAAATTTCAGGCAGCTAAGACCTTGAGGTAGATGGATCACCTAAGGGTTGACATGTGTGCTAAAATATCTGTGCTAGTAGATTGCGTTAAATGAGTCATCCCCTCAATGAACAAACCATGTCCCTGATGAGTTCTCGTTTCTCCTGACAGTAGCTCTTTGATGAGCAGTACTATTGCATTGATTTCAATTTGGATCCTTATTTGCATGGACCTTGAATGAATCCAGGAAAATGAAAGACAGAGCTTTTAGGAGCTCCCTCAGTCCCAGGCCATGTTCCAGCTACTTGATGAAATTCTTATTCCAGTGAAAAAATCAAATTAAATGCTCATCAGCTTCAGCTCAGAATGTCATCTTCTTGACAAAAACTTGGGACTTGTGACCTTGATGTAGCTTAGTGTTTTGGCTTTAGTTTTTCAGTTGCTTGGACATCAATAACTGAACTGAAGATTGAGATTATTGTTTCCATGCTGAAAAACTGATCAGCATGTCAAGTGGGGAATCTCAGACAGAATTATTTGCTAAGTATAAGCTTACGTCTTGCCTCTTCACCACCTCATGTTGCTGAAAGCTTGCCTGCATGATAAAAAAAGTTCAAGTACACACCTGGGCACATAATTTAGAAAAACTTTCCTTTTCTACAAAGAGATGTTTTTCCTCGTCCTTTACCAGGGCCATGCAGGGGTCAGGAGCTGCTGAGGTCTGGAAGTGTTGGGGGGTCACCTAGGGATGTCAGGCCCCAGGGACCTGGCAGTCAGAACTGTCCCAGTGTTCCACAGGGTAGCAAAGCAGCTGAGGGGCAGCTGGGACAGCCCCAGTCCCAGGCAGTGGACAGCTTCCTGGAGAGAGGAACAGAAATCAGGCTGACATGAGTCTGTGGGTGGGATCAAGATCAGGTGTAGTGAGGGAACTCCAGGTCAGATACAGTCCCAGGATGACTGGTCAGGATTAAGATGTCTCTGTCATCAAAGACCCAAAATAAAGGAATCATGAATAAAATGATGGAAGGAAGAGAGGAAGGGGGGAAGGGAGGGAGGGAGGAAGGAAGGGAGGAAGAAAGGAAGGGAGGAAGGAAGGAAAAGAACTGACCAGGAAAGGAAAAAGGGCTCATAAGGCTCCATTGAAAGCATGAAAACCTGAAAGTCAGTGTTGCAGAAATTGGACATTTAACCTGAGCCTGAACTTGTGCTTTGACTCTGTTCACAGCTTTTATAGCCATCTCTGAAGTGTTGCCCAGGAGCCCACATCTGCAGGGTTGAGGCAGGCTGAGTGTTGGTGTTTTCCTTAGAGTCTTGCCTAGGCCTAGTGCCTTTGATTCCACTCGAGAAGCCAGTTGTTGAAGGCAGAATGGGTTACAGAGATAGACTAGAGGAGGAAGTGAAATACTCTGTCTGCAGAGGACTCTCTTCCTGACAGAGAGGCTCTGCCAGCTAAAGTGGCTGGCTGAAGTAGGGGATTCTGGAGACAACTCTCAGCAATGCATGCTTCAGAGCTCTCAATAGGAGAAATGGAGCTCTGTGCAATGCCCAGGACACAGTCGTTTCCTGTGACTAGGCCTGAAGAATTACTGTGTTCTAGAGGTCATATGCCAGGATGATCCTTTATCTGGCATGCTGACCTCCTCTTCCTCTACCTCTTACATTATTAAAGGAAACAATGCCTCTCCATTCCCAGAGACTGCTGCACTCTGCACACAGCAGTGATCCTGCATCATAATTTGCATTAATATCCCTGATGAAATTGCTGTATTTCTGTACTCAAGTACCCCCAGCAGCACTGCCCTGGTGTTAGGCACCTACTGGAGCAGCCTAGTCCAGAGGAGCCCCAAGGGCAGCAGCTCCTTATGTAACTTGCAGAGCTGGGCATCCAAGCACTGGAACTGGAGGGTAAAAGAAAATGTTGGGGGCTAGGAAGAAAAGAGCAGGACTGAACTGTACTCAAGTCTCCCCGGACTGTTTTGTGATAGAGCTGCACTCTGGACTTATACCCACCTTATCATCCTCATAGTGGTTAAGAGGTGTATAGAAGAACATTACCATAGGGGATCCTTTTATGAACTTTGTCTGTGGAAGTGCTCTGAACAGATCCTGTTTCCTACACGAACTGCAGTTCAGAGGGCTCTCCATTTTCACTCTTACTCCCTCCCCAAATCTTTGCCATGGGATCACTCCAATGTGAAAACTGACTGCCAGGGTGCAGCCCCATGTGAAAAACGACTGTGACAGACGTCTCCACTACTACCTGGAGGTTCCTTTTACTTGCCTTTGATATTGCAAGGAATGCAGCTCTCAATTTCTGTTTAACATGTAGTTTTTAAAGCTGGAATTATGCTGGAGTCATTGGCAAAAGAATGGTTTGAAATGGAATTCTCTGGGGTGGGAAACAGCTACTCTGTCCCCTGCAAGGGTTCTCATGCACAAACCTTCCTTGCAGACTGCATTGGGGCCTGAAAGGACTTTCATTGATGTTTATGGACCTGGATTTCTGGTTTCTTTGGTGGGAAACCACTCATGCAGTAACAGTTGTGAGTCAGTGCGTGTCCACAGCCCAAGACTCAAAGTATTTATAGGTTGAGAGGGATGAAGTGGTCCAAACCCCTGAACAAGGGCTTCAAACTGCCTAGAAACCATCCACTGGCTCTCATCCCACAGCATGCAGTACTGATTATGGGCATTTCCAGGGAACATTTATCTAGAAATACTGACTCTAATGGATGATCTAACCCAAGGCTCTGTATTCAAGTTTTCACTTATTAGTGGCCAGGGGGAAGTCAGGTGTGATACAGCACTGAAGTTTCTATGAAGTGAGAGTCGCTTTCACTGTTCTCTCTACAGGGCAAAGAGTTCACACTTTTGCACCTTCTTCTCTGCTCCTACTTGTTCTTTGCAGAAAGTCTCTGATGATGAGGCCCAGTGCTGGACCACTCTTTCTGTTTTGATTTTTAAAGTTGCTATTGTAATGAAGTCAGGCGCTCATCTTTCTAAGTATTAGTAAAAATGTATTTTCCTCTACAAATACACTATTGTATATCTTGTTCACATCACATCAGGTAAGTGCCAGTGCAACTTTCCTGTACAGTGTCTTTAATGGGACATGCAAATCAAAACTGACCTGCTTGCTTTGGATTCTTCTCTAATGTGGTTTGCACTTCTCATTAGTCAGGACTTCTGAGTAAATGAAAGGGTGTAGTCATTGTTACAAAACCAAAAAAAAATTAGAAACTGTCCTATAACATACATGAGTATAGCACTTACACAATTTCTAATTAAGTTAACCGGGAAATTGATGATCGAAAAATCTTATAGTTTCCCAGTTCTGTCTAGAATAATAAAAGTAAACAAACAAGAAAACAGAACTTCAAGTCAATGTTCAGTTGATGATCCACAGCCATTCTCTTCCTTAGGTAAGTCTTTTGTAAGTATATGACCAAGTACTCTTTAAGTAAAGAGGAATGTTTCAAACTGATATATCACATTACACTAAAGAATTTGAAACATTTGCATTTCTCATGGATCACATCTCAGATTTATTTTCTTAGTCAAAAAAGATGGATTTACCTAAAGTCATGGTGGAAATCCAATGTGGTACTAAGCCCCAAGACAATGAAAGGAAATCCCTTTTTCTTTTTGGTAAGTCTGCAGAACAATCATCATGTAACTGATAAATCAAAGCTCCTCTCTGCTATCTTAGCAGTTACTGATATAGTGACCCATAGAGACCTAGCAAACCTAGACAGTTACTGCAGATAAAGCAGATGGTGAGCCCTGTGGTAAGATGATATTGGACCAGAACTGTCTGAATGTTTCAACATTCTTATTCTTCTATTCCATACCATACAAGATGAAATTAAAAGAGCACATGTATAAGGTTGATGAATGGGAAATAAAAAAGATGCGTCTATTCTTCTTACTATTCATTGGTACTGTGAATAAAATACTTTAAGTATTTGGAAATCTTGAGACGTATATGTGTATACTCAGAACTTCCTTCTTAAAAGACAGGAGAATGCGTTTCTTGCTTTTAAGCACCATGAGGATTCATTTAAGAAGCGTTACACAGAAAACAGCTCAGTTACCTGACTGATAGGTGTTTCATGGCATCATGTAGAAAAGGAAAAGGCTTTCAGGTTTGTTCTGTTGAACAGTTGGCCAAACACACAGAGACAAACACTCCTGCCCTGTGGCAGGGTATAGTGGCCAACGGGAGATTTTAGCATGAAGGCACTGGGCTGCTCTGCCAGATGTAAAATTCTGCAGTGCCATCTTAGGCTAATCAAACTGTTTCAGGTCTTGCCCTCTAGTGCTGGAAATGTTTGTATCTATTTCCTGGCAAGCAATGACATGCTTGTTTTGATCTTGGGCACTCACACCTCCTCCTCTCTTTCCTATCAGAATTACCTCCTACAATTTTCCTTTTACTGCATCTCAGTCACTCCCTATGAGACAGTTCCTCATCTGCCTGCAGGTGGGCCAGCTCTTCTGCTTCCATGGCTTCTAGAAGCTCTTCAGTGTTTCTGCAACCAACACCTCAAGCATCAGTTTTTATTTCCATGTTAAAGTCCAGCATTTGAGACTGGGGGCCAGGAAAGCAGACACAAAGGAGTTTTGATCACAGTCTCTCTTAACAGTCTAGCAAGGAGGCAGAAAGATGAAAAAAAAACACTGGTGCCAAAGGTGGTGCTGTGAAGTGGAGCTGCTGGCCTTTGTCAGCTGTGCCAGAAAGTATTAGTGCAGCATGGGGCAAAAGGAAAAGTGTGTCAAAGTGGGCCTGTCTGAATGACTCATTCGTATCACAGTCTCATCACACCTTCACTGAGGGCTAGAAGAAAGAGGCAGAGAAGTGACCTGGGATTTACCTCTGTTCACATCTGTGTTCTGACCTCTGCATTAATGTTTTGAGCACTCAGAAGCTGTCTTCATTTTCACAGACTCACCTCAGTAGCAAATTAAAATAATATAGACCACCTGCCTTGCTTTGTGACGGTTCTCAGTTTGTCCTCCCACCTATGGAACTCTTTATGTATGCTGGTGCTTTTTCAGCACAGATAGACTAAAAAGTCACAGAATCATAGAATCTTAGAACAGTTTGTGTTGGAAGGGACTTTCAGAGACATCTAGTCCCTAGTTCATGAACAAAGACCCTGTTCACCTTCAGAAAGGGGAATCTCATCTTATGCCAGCAAGCCTGTTGCTGTGTAAATCATCCTGTTATCAAAAAATCCCCAAATTAATAGACTGCATCCGTCTTTTTCTTCGATTGTCACTGGCCAGAACTGGAAGAATAGAGAAGAAAATAACCTGTGCTCCAAATTCCCTTACCAAGCACCCCAAGACTGTCCTGAACTGTATTATTACCCTTGGACTACATGTTGAGATCACCACCTACATGAAAGCCTAATAATGGCAATAATCTGCAGGCTGTATCAGACTAGGAACTTTTCTTGTGATGTCCTTAACCCTGGCCCCAGGAAGGCAGCAGACCCCCGCTAAGAGAAGGGTCTGACCAGAATGTTGGATCCCCTGCACCCTTTAGAAGGCAGTTGCCTACAGCTATAACCCATCTTTTCTTTTGCATGGTGGTGGTTGTGATAGAGGGGGCAGGTCTTTCCAACAAAAGGAATAAATTGCCACAGAAAATACTGTGGAACCAGGAAGCAATGAGTGTAATAAAGTTCCATTAAAACACAAGTAAGTGTAAACCTTTCCACATGAAACTACACCATAAAGGTTCAACAGAGGAGACAACAAGGTACCTCCCAATAAGAATGCTCTGATGGACCTGGAAGGATGTAGCCAGCTGGTAAATTCGTTGTGCCATTTGTATTCGTCAGCATTTGGAATGGGAGCAGTCCTTGACTGAGCTCAGTATAGTTGGCCCACTACAGATGGTAAGATTACCAGAATTGATTCTGCTGGTTAAAGTGTTTTGTTTGGTGAAGCAGGGAAAGCAACTGCTTGAGGAGAAAGAGGTTTGCTCTAGCCAATTGTCAGCCATGTTATGGGAACACAAATGTGATATGTCACCAGTACATAAATTCAGTGGCTGCTACTTTTTTATAGAAGTGCATTTCCATTACACTCAGAGAAACTGTACTACTGTCCAAAAAAGAAAGCTCAATGGCCTAGCAGAAAGTGCCATTCAAAAACTCCACAAGCAGCTCAGCAGGAGGCTGATTTTAAGACTGGACCAACATGTCAGCATTGTAGAACCCCTTGTAATTGAGATCAGCAGCATTAATGAATTCTATGATGTTTCACTGGAGGGTTTGCTAGGGCACTTGAAAACTTGTAGTTTTATTGAGTAGCTTCCAAGGTATTCTAAGCCAGCTTTCAGTCTCCATCTTTTCAATTTTGAAGCCTGATGTTGTTTCTCATTTCCATGACTGGTCTGCAGCTGAGTGACTACCTTCACTAAGACACTGCAACCTCTCTCCCCTTCTTATGAGAGTCTTTTTACGAAGCTCTCTTAAAGACCTTAAAGAGGTCTTCTGACCAAAGCAATGCTTTACTATGTCACCTTCCCTACAAATCAAACCACACAGAAGCAAGAACTAACTAATAGAAAGGAGGGTTTTTAAATGAGGCTGTCAACTTGCCGGGAAACTCCAATGTTCTACCTCCGGCAGTCTGGTGGGGATGCGTTCTGTTACCCTCTCCCAACCCCACGTGGCTGCCGAGATGTCGCAAAGAGACAGACCACTCAAGCAGGCGGGTAGGCAGGAAGCAAAGAGGATTTTATTCCCAGGGTCATGGGTATTTATAGGGGCTCACAGAAGGAAATGATGTCACATCACCAGACATCAGGTTTCACAGCAAGTAGGAAAGGGTTAACAACAGACAGGGGACAGGGGACAGGGGACAGGGGACACTTTCTCACCGAACCGGTTTGGGCAGCTCCTTGCATACTAATGAGAGCTTTTACCAATGTTCCCTGAGGGGGACAGAGACAGCCAGGGACAAACTCTGTTTACAATGGAATAAAAACTATGCCTTTAAAACATTATAGTGAGCTCTCTTCATCTTCCTCGGAAACCTATCTCTTACAAACTGTATTCCTTTTCTGATATTGTACATTTATTGCCACATCTACCGGTCCCTCCATAATAATGGGAAATATTGCAAAGCTTACTCTTTCAGTACTTCTAATTTGCCCTGTTTGCTTGGCCTCTCCAAAGCTAATATCCTTTTCTCATAGAGGGAAGCTAAGACAATTTTAGAGGGGATGCCTCAGAGGATGTTCTTTCTGAAAGTGGGGGTTACATTTCTTCTGGAACTTCATTGGTCTATCACAGCTTTTTAAATGTGATAGTGTCTTTGCAGCTTTATCTGCCAGTTCCCTCAGGACCTAGATCTCAACAGCTTTTGGGATGCCCATTTACAAGTGTTGCTGTGAACTGGTTCTCTAGGTTTTGTTTGGTACTCTTATCTCTTCCAAAACTTACCTTGTCCATTTAGGATAACTGAACTGGTAGCAGTTCATCCCCTGAGGATCATCCCTTCAGCATTCCCAGGGCAGTGTTCTGGGGTGGGTAGATGGGAAAACCGGGCAGGACTGGAGCAGGGCTGTGATATGCAAGAATCTGACAGCCAGACCAAAAGTGGTCAGTGGAAAAGCATTGTATATTCCAAAATGGAGATAGAAAAGACTCATCAAAATTCATGAGGTATATTAATTTTAATATGTATGACAATATGAGTGACAATATGCAAGCAGTCATGCTCCAAGTGATGAATTGCTGTCCACTCACATGCAGTGCTTGCAGTAATACCCATTTGCAGAGATATGTAATTTTCTTTATTGTTTAATCTCATAGCTCTTAATTAGCACATTGAATCGTATGGTTGTTTCAGAGCTTGTGGTGACATAACTAGAAATTGTGTGTAAAATCCCTTGCCATGTGACATAAGAAAGCCTCAGTTCAGGAAGTTCACAAGTGAAATGCTTTCTGGCTTTACCTTGGGTGATTGCTTAGCACCACATCTCACTTTTTTATGTGTTTTTAAGATTTTCATCAAGGTAGGCTTTTCCTTTTTTCATGTTAAATTGCCAGTGTTCTGTGTCCCTGAATGCAGTACAGGTTCCTCCTGACTTGCATTGATGAGAACCACAAACAGCCTTTGAGGAAACTCCTCAAAGTTTTTTGTCTGAGTCTTCCTGAAAGAGGAAAAGATTGGAGCATGTCACAGGAAAGAGCATTTTAGACACCATTTTTAACTCAAATTGAGTGTTATAACCCCAGATTTCAATTATGAGGAGAGACTTCTTAATTGATCTTAGAGAATATGACAACAGAGAGCTAATATGTTAGAGGGTGTATCCCTTAATCAGTTCCATTGAGCACAATGGTCTTTTTCAAGACTTTTAATAATATTAAGATCCCTTGTACAATCAGACCAAAACAGATGAGATAATAATATTGGCCAAAGGAGGCAGCTCATGACGTGATGAAAGAAAAAGGCAGTGTATGTTCCAGATCACATATTAAGATGATGAAGAGTAAGTGAAAAAAATATTAACGATTATTATTCAGAGAAATAAAAATACCAGAAAAAATATTATAATATTATGAAAATGTTCAATGTTAGGAAAAGAATGCGGTTTCAACACTCAGATGGAGGCCATTACAATCTTGACTGTAAAGCAGTTGTAAAATACAGTAGTGCTGATTAAGTTTCTTGGAAAAAAAGTTATGAAAGCAAAGCTAAACAAAAAAAAGGGATCCATTTTCTTCTAGATGGAAAAAGATGCTGAAATGTAAAAGCTGCAGATATGTTAGAATAAAGATTAGCAGCAACCTGCTTCAGTTGAATAGCCTAAACTGTAAAGAAGAATAGCCAAGAAGACAGGAACTGTTTCAACAAAGATTTGGACTCTCCAAGGACTGAGAAAGTGCTTGCAGGATGAAGTGTGACTGAGCAATTTGATTCTTCAAGGCATCCTTTCATAGCCACATAGGAAAAAAGGCCTGCAAGCTCTGTCTCAGTTTTTAGGTTAATATCTAATTCTTTGGTTTCCTTCATGCAGTTGGAGACACTGATGCCAAGTGAACACGAAGAGCTCTCAGAGCAGGACTTTTTATAGGTGCATGTGACTGTGCTGAGTGTTGAGGAAGTGCGTTATGAGGACTCAAGGAGTTAATGAGAACACTGAAACAGTATTTAATTAAATCAGGGAGGGGGAAGGAAATATTACATCAGAAAAGAACAGATTTTCTATCCTTTGTAGTATCTGATGATTTACAAACATAGCATTCTTATTTTCAGCTACCTTACAGACTGGAGTACCTAATACATTGTACTTTACATATAATGTTAGTGATTAATTGGATTTGAGTTTCCAGTACCTCAGCTTCATAAAAACTGAAGCAGCAAGCTTGAGATCAACTATCTATAGAAAAGATAAGCTAGAAAAAAATTCAGTGTCATGCTATTAGTAGAAAAAAGCAATATAGATGCTACAAATAGTTTTTGTATATGCAGAGCTATTTTTGCAGATATTAGAGCTTGTTTTAATACTGGAATGCTGATTCCCAAGTGAGGAAATGGAACCATGGGTTTGACAGACATGTAAGGTTTGGTGCTCTTGACATGCCTGAAGGATAGGATGCCATCCAGAGGGACCTAAACAGACCTGAGAAGTGAGTGCATGAGAATCTCATGAGGTTTAATAAGACTAAGTTCAAGGTGCTGCACCTGGGTCAGGGAAACCCCCGGTATCAATACAGGTTGTGGGACAAACAGATCGAGAGTGGTCCTGCCTAGAAGGACTTGGCAGTGTTGGTGAATGAGAGGTGGACATGAGCTGATAATGTGCACTTGAAGACCAGAAAATGAAGCTCATCCTGGGCTGCATCAAAAGCAGCAGCATGGGCAGCAGGGCAAGGGAGGGGATTCTCTTCCTCTGCTCTGCTCTTGTGAGACCCCATTTGGAGTACTGCATCCAGGTCTGGAGTCCCAGACATGGGCCAGTTGGAGTGAGTGCAGAAGCCACCAAGGTATCAGAGGGATGGAACACCTCTCTGATGAAGAAAAAGTGAGAGAATTGGGATTGTTCAGCCTGGAAGAGAGAAGGCTTAGGGGTTACCTGATTATGGCCTTCCAGTATTAGAAGGGAACTGTTATAGTTTCAAAACTCAGTTAGAATTCCTTCCAAAAGCTTGGAAGCCAATGCCTTAGTGTCGATAAAGAGGTTTAACAAAGGACACAATGGATA
>JAWWTY010000088.1:25547480-25567298 GCA_035222235.1 Margarornis squamiger | reverse complement strand
TATATATATATATATATATTCCCTAATTAAAGTTCTGGTTTTGTAAATTTAAAGGAGAGGAATTATTTCTTGGCCAACATAGATATTTTAGTTCTCCGCTCGAACTAAGACAGCTGAGTGTCACAAGGTTGCTAATTACACAGATGCAAAGAGAATATAATCCTGGATTAGGCCTCCCCTGTTTTTCTTGGTTTTTCCTCTAATAATACTGGCTCCTTTGGAGAGAGAGAGAAGAATGCAAAGGTGGGAAAAGTTGTCTTCAGATAAACTTTGTGTTTCTGCAATCTGGTGATTGAGTTGCTGCAGAAAGAATTATATATGTTGAGGCAATACACTTTCAGTATTCTTATAAGGGTTTTGTGATCCTATTACTTCCTTAGAGTGCAACTTCATTTTTAATCCAGCTTTATTACATGATTAGCTTATTTGTTTGCTGCTGTTTAGTTCTGCTCTATCATGCCTTTATTCAGAATTTTAAAGCATGCATGCTGGTTGAATTGATGGGTATCCATAAAAAAAAAAAAGAAAAAAAAAAGACATTTGTTTATGGGGAAATTTTTGGTCTAATACTTCTTGTGCAAAGCCAACAGTATGCTCTGCTGAACTGAGCTTATTAATGTCTGATTCTACAGAAATGCCAGGTTAGCTCTGTCAGTCTCCTAAACAGTTTAATCATTAGGAGAGTACTTCTACCTCCTCTGGTCACTCAGTCTGGTGAGTTTGTGAACACTTTAACATTTCAGGAACTTTTGGTGTAAGAATTAGTATGACCATACACTGCAGAATCAGACTCTAGTTTTTATTTATATTCCTGTTTTGTATAGCCTGTGATTAAACCACCAGTAAGGACTCTGCAGACAGTTGCATTAGGTCTTTCTCTAATAACAGTAATGGCTCATTTTCTGAGTTTACACAACCCTGTGTAAGGCTGAAGCAGGAATGCAAGTTTGTTCCTCAGTAAAAGGAAGGTTTATCAATGACCATAATTTCAGAATTATTTAAAGAAAATTTATGTAAATCTAATAGAAAAATAACTGCTATGAGTGTGGACTTTTAGACAGTTACCAACTAATGATTTCTAACTGATGGGAATTATAAAATTCTCTGTAATTTTAGAGGCAACATACTAATTGTCGGTTTAACATTTGGGTTATTGAAGAAAAATATGTGTCTTAATGTAAACTTGGAGTACAGAAAGGTATACGATATATGGTTCATCTGTTATTTCCCTAGTCTTTTACTTATTAGCAAAAAACAGTGAACACATGGATCTTCAAAATGTATGAGTGGTTACTACTGGGCCCCTGTGTAGGACCTAGACAGAAAGCCAATGGTTTTGAGGAGGGCAAAGAATCGTCATGCTTCATTTTGAGAGTAACCTGGTAATTGGCCAGCTACAAATAATTTTAAGTTGGCAAATCCTCCCTTTAAAATAAACATAAACTTTAATGAAAAAAAAAAGAAAAGCCAAGATCCAGTGACAGTAAGTAGGGTTTAGTTTTCTGGGGAGTTTTTTTTGTGTGAGGTGTTGCAGTTATTCCCAGCTATCAGATATGTCTTCCATTTCTGCAGATAACTCCAAAACAAAATGTACAGCAAGAAACAACAAAAATGACAACCACAAAACCAAGGCCCTAACATGTCTATTGATTTAACTAGTATTAACTCAGAAATTTCTACTTTTTTTTGAAATTTATGTATCAACTTCCTTTAATTGTTCATGCCAGAATAAAACAGGTGAAGGAACCATGTCTAATCTCATAGATAGGAAGGAGAAGAGCAAGAAAGGGGAAGGGAAAGGGGAAGGACTGTGGAAAGACAGAAAATGAACTGATTCAAATGCCAGCTCTGTGAAAGCTGTCCCACTCCTGTGACTTGCATGAGGTTAGCTTAGTTATCTGACACAAAGGTACCCTTGTTATCTCGTCTTGGAAATGAGAGATCTTGAAAGAAAACAACTCTCTTGGAAACATCCTTACTTCTGTTACTTTCCTATTTTTTCATCAAAAAGCATAAAATTTAAATGTGATCCCATTTGGCAGCCGTGAAATTGAACGACAAGCTTCTGTCATGAAAGACGAGGACATTTAGAGTGATATGGATGAGGCCAAAGCCAGCTGTTTAATTTCTACCTGTCAATGACAGACAGCCTTGATCTGAATTAACTTTCTTATCTGACTTTCTGTATTTTCTCTTAGGTGGTATATTGGAATGCTGATGCTTGGGATAAGAGCTCATTTCCTTGAGTGTCTGAGCACATCATAGATATTCCGACAGTGTGTTGGTTTTGGGTAAAGGTCCTGTGAAGCTAATATATCTTTATTTTTACAATTTTCTGTATCTTTTCAAGTGGTGATCTTAAGTGGTTTCTGTCTAGTTTCCTATAGAAGCACAAAAAAGTGGCCTTATTAATTTTTGTGTTTTTGTTTTGCTTTTCTTCATGCTGAAAATATTTATTTTGTTGAGACTGCTGTTGCACCATTGTACAGTACTTTTGCTGCCTTAGTATTTGTGAAGCTATGAGACTTCCCTTTGCAACTCTGAAGCATATCTTTTTACCTCAGTCTTTCATCTACACACTCAGAGGATTCCTGGCAGTGCTTTTATCTTCCCTGGGCATTGCTCCTCTGAACCCTTGCTGGCTCTTGTTTCTTGTGGTTAATGATTGCCAATGATGTTTAAACCATCCTACTCTTTCATTGCCTTTTTACCTTTTTTCTTTCAAGATTCTTGTTCACAACTGTACACAAATTCCTTTACCTTTTGCCTCATAGCCTTTCATCTATAAATTCATATTAAGGAATAGAGTGCTTAGTAGGTAGGAAATGAATAATCATAACACTTTTCAGTAAAAATTATCTAATAGTTAAATTCCTACTTACCTACATACCTACCTACCTACTTACCTACCTACCTATAACTTAGATAATATTTAATATTTAACTATAATTAATAGTACTAATATCACTAGTAGTGTCATAAGCGGAAGCTACCAGTTTGGGCACTATGTTAGACTCAGTGAAAACTGTAATTATACTAGAAAGGAATGAACAAAGGTTCATCTTCCTCATTTTCTTTACCTCCTTTACTGGAGAGAAGGGTGCTCGTCAAAAGATACTACTGCTAGTTGCTAGCCAGTGGGTCACTGTGTGAAAGTCTTTTTCCACACCTTCTACTTTCTGTTTTGTTTTTTTTTTTTGTTTTTTTTTTTTTTTTTTTTTTTTTTTTTTTGTTGTTGTTTTTTTTTTTTTCATGCCTGAGGTAACTTTGAAGTTGATGCATGCACTCTCTTAATCTAGCATTTCATTTTCCCCTGTGCAAGAGGTGGTAAGTGTGGATAGTGGGAGTGGGAGTTCATCTGCACAAATTAATTCTTGTTTAGCCTTGTTTAATCTTTAGTTTGTTGCTCTTACAAAAGCTTCATATCAGAGTACAGAAAGAGACCTTTCTAATGTTTTCTACCTGGAATATAATTTAAATTACTTTTTGCTAATACTAAATTAACTCTTATCAGTCCCTTCATGGTTGCATGAACTGTGCTGACAAGCTTCAGATTAAATAACGCTTCAAATTTAAGAAAAATCCTTCTTTGTAATTTTAGACCTTGAAGTTTTTGAAAATCATTGGTTTTTGTTAGTTGGCTAGGACGATTGACAACAACCAATTTTTTCTAAAGTGTGCTTTACATATAAACGAGTTTGGACAGGTACAGACCTGAAAAAGAACTGTAAGAAACAACTATAAGGGTAGGTTTGGTTCTATTTTTCACTTTGACCTTGGAAAAGACAGACGTGAGATTTGGTGAGGCCTCTGGCAGAAAGGTGGTGCTGTCAATTTTCACAGTAGCACTTGATCACAAGGTCACCCCCATCAGCCATCAGGTAGAGTGGGAGAAATAAAGGCCTGTTCCATCTTCATCTCCAGACATCTACAGCCACTGATGTTAGCCCATGCTGCTGGTGACTTTGGTCTGAATCAATGCAGGGGGACTGTAAACTCAGAGGCCAAAAGCTGGAGCCCTGAGATGGACCTGCCTTCCTATAGGATGCTTCTGCATCTGGAGACATGAAGGGATAAAGACCAAAAGGTCGTGACAAAGGGGCACTGAATTTAGAGGTCTGTCAGTTCCTCAGCCTGAATTTGCTTTTTCCTAATTTGCCCTGAAAATGTGATGTTAAAATCTCATCCATTTTTCCACTCACTAGCAAGACAGAGTTCTGGCAGATCTAACAGAAGGTGCTATTTTGTTTTCTGTGGGTGAATGCTAAGTTTGCTTTGTGTTATCTTAATTTTTTTGCTTTGGTAAAAAGAATACAAGGGTATCTTACTGTTAATAAGGGATTGTATTTTTTGATTTAATGAGAAACTTGTGCTATCTGTAATATTTTTTGTTACCTTAAAGCAGCTGTTTAAATAAAATTGTCAACTATTAAAAGAATCCAGTAATACAAGAACAGAAAATGGCTGTTTTCTCTGTTACAGTAATGGCTATTACTGTTACAAATTTATTGGCCTGGAATACAATAAGAGTCACAATGGATTGCTTAAAAATGTCATCCAAAGAACTGTTAATATTTTAAAATATGAAGATTTTATGCAGGCCATTAACCTTGATAATTTACCTTAAAATAACTTTGAACTGTCTTGATTTTGGTTAGTTTCTAATGGAGCTTGAATCATCTAGATGTTAATCTTCCCTGTGTGGCTGACAGGTTGCAGAGTTAGTATCAGACTGATAATTATTCTGCTTTCATCACCCTTATAAACGTTCTCTATATAATTAGTAATAGAATCAAGGAATAGTAGAGTTAAAGAGAACTCCAGGTGCTTGACTGTTTGTCACAATTGCTTGTGACATACTCAAAGGAAAGAATAATTGTGCCTGTGCTACAGTTTTCCTAAGTTTCTTTTTTGGTCCTATTTTTAAAAATATCTAGTTCAAACAAGTCTATCAGGTCCCCATGCAGCATACCTTGCCTTGGAGCTTGTCTATCCCTGACAGCAGGTAGCTTCTCCAAATTTCTAACATTTCTGCTGTGGCATTGAATTGGTTTCTTTTCACAGTGTGGAAAACAAATGAAGAAAACAGACTGGTCCCCTCCTTCGATTTTTTTTTTTTTAATAGATTTATGTGTTTTTGAATACTGCAATTAAATTAGATTTGCTTTCCTGACTGTCTTCTGGTCTCTACTTTGAAATTGTTTCTCTCACAGAACAGCCTTTCTCACAGAATCTAGAATCCAAGCCACTCTTACAAAATGGTCATGTATGCGTTGGGATTTGTATGGCTTAAAAAAAATAGGTCATCAACTCTCATTTTCTAGTAAAAAGAACATGGAAAATTCAGTGCTTTGAAGGAAGTTTTAAACACATGGGAAGAGTTATAGTTCTGAAAAGTAAGGACATGAACCCAGTTAAAGGGATAGGAAGGCCCTGCATTAGAAGAAAAAAGAGAAGGCTGGAGGAAGCCAAGATGGAGACACTGATAAAATGAGATGTAATTGACAAAATAGCACCAGTTATCACAGATAATCTTGTATCTGAGCCCAGTCAGCTTGTGATGAATGCTTTGTGACACCCTGTTCCTGAATGCGTTTCTTTCTGCAGGACTGGAATGTATACAGTATTCAATTAGGTATGCAATAGTAAAATGTACAATATATTTGGTTTCAAGGGGGAACAGTAAGTAGAGAATAACATAAGAGATAGAATTTAAAAGGGATTTGGGTATGCAGTTTTTGATTACTAGGAACCTCACATACCTATTGATGACATGGTAAATTATTATAAATAATATGAAACACCTTCAGAAAGAGGTAGGTATATTGTTTTACTCTAAAAGCTCCTAATCCCGACTGCCTATATAACACCTTATGTAATCTCAAAAAATATGGATAATTCCATGTTTTTCCACCAAGGTTTTTCTTTCAAAGCATAAAAAAAGTAATTTATTTTTTGTTTGATTGCCCAGCTAGACTGTACTGGAACTGAAAAATTCAATCCAGGGCTTTTGGATCTATCTAAGTTCTAATCTTCAAGAAGATTATCTGACTGTTGAAAGGTTAAAAAACCATTGCATTTTATTAGAAAGGTCCCCATAAGCAAGCTCTGTAAGCTACATTTCAGAGCAGTTATTTCTTTTAGTTACATTCAGTTTAAGAAGATATTTTTTAATGAATTTCTTGTATTTTCCTCCCTTTTGCAGAAGCCTCTCTTTCATCCCCAGCATGTCTTTTCAAGACTATATTATGCTTTCCCTTTCTTCCACCATTTTGTTCATTGAAGAAAAGTGGATCTAGCTGGCAGTAGGTGGTATTGGGGTTTTTTTATTCTCATGAGTGATTTGAATTGTCATGATATCACAGCATTTTATTCATGTATATCCAATTTAAGAACAGACATATGAACTAAAATTATTTATCATCTTTCTTTGAAGAATACAGTCCACTCAGTCTAATGTAGTTTTCCAACTCTTTCACCTTGCAGTAGGCTTGAATATTCAACAAACATATCTATGACCCTGACAGTCGTTTTAGCCATATGAGCTCCATTCTTTAAGCATCCAAAATATCTGATAAGCAGGAAAAAATTGTGTTTAAAGACTTTTAACTTACAGGTTCAGTTTCAAGTTTATAAAAGTGTAAGAGAGAATAAAGAGAATGAAAAGATGTTTCATATTTCTGAACATCATTCTTAAAGCCTGAGATATTTCCCATTACCATCTCAGTGATTGGATTTTCTTTCTTTAAACTTTCTTTTATTGATTTGTAACATATTGATTTACATATGAAACCAGAAAAGTAACACTGAAGTGACCAGCTTTCTGTATAAAAATACAGTGAAAAAATGTCTGAAATTTGCTGAACATGGATTGCTGGCTATGTCACCCCCTGTGTTTATCAGATAATTTTGTCAATGAAGTTATATTTCTTGAACATGAATTGTCATGCTTTTCATGAGCAATTTTCATGCTTGCAGACATACTTATGGAATATTTTCTTTTTTCCTTTTCAACTATTTACAATTTTTTTCCAATCTAAAACAAGTGATGATTCAATGCAATGTCTTTTGTTCTTTGCCTTTTTGAAAAATCTCCAAATCCCACCACAAAATAGACACCCTGGTCTCCTGGTAATGTTCTTGGGGGTAATCCTTTTCCTAGAAAATACTGCTTAACGAAGACATTTTACTAAGATTTGGCACAAAAAAAAATCAGCAAAGTGACCAGGACACATGAATTATATGTATATACGGAAAAAAAAAGTACATATTATCTCCACAACCCCCAAAGCTACTTGTGGATCTGTTCTCCTCACTGGTTTAAAGGCTTTTTATTTTATTTTTTTAATTTTTTTTTTGTTCGTTTGTTTGTTTCAAATTACCCTAGCCTCTCTATGTTTCAGCATGCATTTGCTTTCACTGAAGTCTTTTGCCCTGTCTGTTTTTTTTGTGAAGTCCCTGTTGTAAATTGGAAAATCTCAAGTATCTTTTCATAAAAAGCTTTGCATATGACTACCCTTTCAACTGTAAGTGAAACCACATTGATTTACCTTGCATTTTGCATGAGAGTTTCTTGAAATATGAATTTTTTGTTTCTGTCTGACCATAAAAATGGCTGTCTTTCAGTATGAGAAATGTAGAATAATGACAATATTCAGTGACACAGTGAAACTGCACTTGATTTGTGGACTACAACTTACCCTTTTTCAGAGAAAATGATTAATCTTGTCCTATTGTAACACTTGATAACCTCCATAACATTGTTATTTAAAGTTGTTTTCAAAAAGAGAGTTATTACACCCCCAAAACATGAAACAATGATGTATATCTTGCTGGGACTGTGACTGGTTACAGACAAGATTTATCAGTTCTCTGAGATTTTCTCTGATGCTATAATCAAGTAAAGCTTTTAAAAAGGAAATATGCTGGTATTTAGACAAAACAGAAAATTCCCTCCTGTCAGACCTCAGACTCTGAGCACACTTAGTTGCAAACATGCCTTCAGAACAGCCCTCAGCACAAGCTATTTTCCAGTATGAATGAATGAATGAATGAATGAAGCAGAATTTGAATCCCCACACTTTGATACTTAAACACTTGCTTTTTTGTCATTGATAACAGATGAATACTTATACTGAATCAAGAGCTATCTTTCTAATTGTAGTACCGATTAACTCTATAATTTATAGAAAGGGCTTTGCTTTTTGTCTGTGGACTGAATACTGGTGTTTTTCTTTCACATGGTCATGTTTTTCTAACATATGCCAAGTTGAATATGAGTCAGCAGTGCCCTGATGGCCTGGAGAGCCAGCTGTGTCCTGGCAAAGCATCGCCATCTAGCCAAGGGAGGGAACTGTATTGCTCTGCTCTGCACTGGGGCTGCCTTACCTTGAATATGGCGGAGAATTTTGGGCACCACAGAGTAAAAAAGACACAAAGCTCTTAGAAAGTGTCCAAAGGAGAGCAAGAAAGATGGTGAAGGGCCTTGAGAGAAAGCTGTATGAGGGCACTTCGTCTGTTCAACCTGGAGAAGAGGAGACCGAGGAGACACCTCGTTGCAGTTGCACCTTCCTTGGGAGGGGAAGAGGAAGGGCAGGCTCTGATCTCTTTCTGCGGTGATCAGTACAGAACCTGAGGGAATGACCTGAAGTTGTGTCAGAGGAGGATTAGGCTGGATCCTAGAGCTGGATCCTAGAAAAAGATTCTTCACCCAGAGAGTGGTTGGATACTGGAACAGGCTCCCCAGGGAAGTGGTCACAGCACCAGCCCTGACAGAGTTCAAGAAACTTGATGATATTCTCAGGCACATGGTGTGACTCTTGGGGATGGTCCTGTGCAGGGGTAAGGGCTGGACTACATGATCCTTGCGGGTCTATTCCAACTAAGCATATTCTGTGATTCTGTAATGTATATTTCTCTAAGTTACCATTTTCTTTTATGAAAGACATCTGTGCTATGTCCTACTGTACATTTAAAATTCTGTTATGTGTCAGTAGCACTAAGCAAAAAAAAAGTACTAAATCAAAACTGCTGTGGATCCTGCAAGAGTTCTGACTGTTGCCACTAGAATATAAGATAGGAAGCCATTTTTCCTTAAGGTCTTTTTTTTTTTTTTTCCTCTGCAGAAAGATGCAATATCAGAAAATAAGAATTTTGAATTTTAAATAGATACTAGAGGAGAAGCCTTATTGCTGTATCTTTTCTTCAGTGAGTAAGTTCTTATAAAATTTCTGATATTTATTTCATGGAAACATTTAAACATTTAATTACTATCCTGACTCTGTACTTTAAGCACTGAAAGTGCTTTAAATGAATTAGAAGTGTGTGTACTTTGAATGTTGGTATTAAAATTTAAGACTCTTAGAGAGTAATTTCCTTGTTTTTTAGCAAAATTTGGAACAAAACATTTTTTTACCTTTCCCCCCCCACTTCATTTTGTAAATTGTAAATTAAATTTGCAGCTTTAGCATTATTGTGTCAGAGTCCATCAAATGCAGTAATGCATTACTTTCCTGTTGGTAGTACACATGATTTGAAGAATGGCTGTACAGGCCAAGCACAGGAAACATTGCCTGAGGTAGCATATTCCAGTGTGCATTTCCCAGAGCTTCAAAAATCCGTCAGAGAATTTTTATTTGGCCTTAACTCATTTTCCAAGAAACATACAATTTTTATGTATCTGTAACTGTCTGTTGGGTGCCTATTTTTTTTTTAAATCATATATTTCTGATCTAAAATGGAGTATGGAGACCTTTTGTTCACCCTATCTTCATAGTAATTCAGTTTTAGATGGGATTTTCATTCACAGAAAATTTCTAATTTGCAGTAAGAAAAGCATGATGTTGACACCTGGAGATACTTTTCAGTTATTTATTAGTGATGTGAAAAGGGTTTGGGGAACCCCTCTGATCTTCTTTTCTATCAAGAAACCAAAAGCTCTTTTCCCCAATACACATACTCATCACGCAGAAGCACAGTGTATGATCAAACTTCTAATGCCTGATTCTGTATTATGTGTCTCTTTTAGTAAATGAAGTGTCCAGGATATGCCACTTCTTTTTAGTCAGGATGTTAAAATTTAAAACTCATCTGACTTGGCTTCAGCTAGCAAGCAGCAGAATCCTGCTGGAGAAATCAGAAGCTCAATTCCAGACACTCCTCTTAGCCCCCTCTCCTATTTACCCAGCACCTATTCAAGCTCAGTTTAAATTTCTTTTTTCATGGCTTATGTTGCACCTCTTGCTTTTTAATTTTGACAGTTTCTGTAGGGCTTTTCTAATATTATAACCACAAGTATCACTCAGACACGGACACACTATGTTAAGATTAGACTATGGATTTTGCTTCCAATGGAAGGATATAGACGTAGTTTGGTGTCTATTATATGGGGTAATATTTGACATCTTAGTCTTGTAGGCTGGTTTATTATTTATTAATTTTTTAATTTGCTATAATTTATTACACGGTACTTCAGATCTATAATTAATGGTTGTACCTCATAAGCTCAACAATTTTCACTTTTTCGTCTGTGTGGTCCATTCAGTTGACTTTCAGTCTATCATTTTCCTGGATTGTGTAACCTGATATATATATGTGTGTTAATTGCTAATATTGCTGTCAGTCCAAAGACATATCAAACCTTGACTGAGTGCAGCAGTTGGTCCTGCAGATTGCAATGTCCCAGCTCATTCACAACAACTAGAGGCTGTGACATAGACCACAAATAACTGTATAGAAATCTACACAGTTAATATGAAACACATTATTATTGGATGTATTCTCACAGGTAGGGACCCTTGCAGACTTGAGAAACCAATCTAAGGAAAACACCTATTCTTTTAGATGTACACTGGGTTCATGACTGTTCATAACTTTGGACACTGGTAGTCCTTCTGTGATGTCTTATGTACTTATTTGTTGACTCTTGTACTGGTGACGTGGTGTGGAGTGCAATGGATGCACTGAGGACTTTATGATTAATCCCTGTTATTTTAGGTGGGCTTGTGCAAATTGGTTTGGAAATCTCTACCAGCATTGTCTTCCATTTTTTGTAAATATTTGAAGTGATGCTTACAAATATATATGCACATTCACATATATGAATCAGTGTTTGCAGGACTGGAATGAGATACTCAGCTTTCAGTGTTATGTATTGAAGACAAGAGTAGCTGAAGATTGTCATTAATAGCTGTCTTTGTTCCCCACAATGGAAGTTATCCCTTTGTAAGAGCACCCACAATACTGAATGACAGTATTTTTCCATTTTCATTTCCAACTGTCAGTTCACTTTCTTCTCTATACTAAGTATACAGACTTTGTACTTTAACTTCCATCAACAGTTGTTGCATTTATATACAGATTTTATCCCCTCCCTCCCTCCCTTCCCTTTAAATGAATTATGCTAACACATTACTCAGGAGACATGATTACATACTATTGATAAAACATACATATGATTAAACTTTCAAAACTGTTAGAATACAGCTGTTAAACTTATTTACCTGACATACATGAATATCCCCTGATACATATCTCTACCCTTTTCCATCTTATTTCAATTCTAGTTCGATTATCATACCTCAATATTCACTATCCTCTCTCAAATCTTCATATGCACATGCTTAGTCCATGGTTAAGCTTAACCTTTGTCTTCTTTGGTACCGACAGCACGGACTTGCTCTCTTCTCTATTACAAATATTCTACCTTCATGATATCTTCTCCTATATTACAAAACAGTTAAAAACAAAATTACTGAAACCAACATTTTTATTGCTAGATTTGGGTGTTATTTTTCCAGGTGATGGTCTTCAAAGGAGCACGCTGTAAATCACAGAAAAACGAAGTTAAGTTCTTACAGTCTAGCTTTGACTCCTGATACCACTGTTTTTTGATTACTCAAGGTTACATGCATCTATAACTTCAGTTCAAACTGTTTCTCTACATTGATTTTTCTTTATGACTGGCTATTAGTACACAAAAGGTTTTCTCATCTGAACTATACTGTGAATTTGTCCTTTGGTGTTGCAACACAAAACCCTGCAACCTGAGTTCTAGTATAGATGTGACACATTTATACCAGCATATAAATAAAAAAGCAATACTAAATTTTTCTTTATGCTATTTAAAATTACTTGTTTCCAAATGATGCCACTAAATTCTGTACAACCACACAAAGGGGATGTTGTATATATGCAGTGTGTATTCAGATGCGTGCTGCAGAGCTAATTGCATCTCAAATTCATTGTTACATGCAGTGCACAATCTTCAGTTACTTAACCAGAGTCATGCTTAACACAGAAGCCATCTCAAATCAACTCTCTGCCTCATTTGTTTTTCTGTAAGAAATAGTTTTTACATGGTTGTTGTAAAGCTAGTAAAGCTCATATGAAAATAATAAAAAATTTTGAAAGAAAGAGTACCTAATTTCCAAGCTAAACCAAAGTAATACTCAGAAAGGGTGAATAATTTTCCTGTGAGGAGTAACAAAAAATTTGAAAATATCTGCCCCAAAATTGCCAGCCAAATCTTAGCACATACTAAGACTGGAGTATATTTTTAGAATGTATATCTAGGATATTCTATATAGAGTTTATACATATTCTATGTTGTTATTTGAATTATGAAACAAATGCCCTATTGCTAAATTGGTGCTGTAATAATCAGAATGCAAAAAGACATCATTAAGAGAACAAAATCCCCTGGCATAATTCACCCTCCTTGATCATATCTTTTGAAATCCTATTGGACAATGGATTCTAGTCAAGAAAGCAAGCAAATAAGTTTAGCACTTTTCATGATTTGTTTTATATAAAAGATGAACATCAACTAAAGGAAGTATTCCTTTTTAAAAGTCAGGAGCAAAATGCAACAAAATATCACTGGAAATGATCCCTTAAAATCCTTTATTTCAAAATGTGTAGGCATTCATGTAGATAAGAGTATCAATAATTGCAGAATAAAAAAAAAAGCAATCTTGAAAGAACTTTAGAAGGCAGTAGTCACACAGTGACCCCCAAAGTAATGATAATTTATGTCTGTGTTATTTCTGACAGAGCTCCAGAAAACTCCTCTAGATAGATTTCCTATTCCATTCCTTTGACATGAAGGCATTGATAATTTTTTCTTTGATACATTTAGACATTTTGTTCCCCAGTTAAAACAAGTAAGTCTTGGCCTAGTCTTCATGTGTCTGAAGATCCATATTGTTTTGCTTCTGAAAACATCATAAGAGGTTGTGGCAAGGTCACATGTCAGTCCTGCAGGGAATGAGACAACCACCTTCTCATGTACAAAGAAGTTACACAGTGCTAGTTTGGTGGTGGATTTTTTTTTTTTCTTTTTTGTTTGTTTTGTTTTGTTTTGTTTTGTTTTGTTTCTTTTTTTCAGGCTGTACTAGTAATTCCTTCTACTTCATTACCTTTCAGGGGAGTATGAATGACTTGCTTGATTAACATTTCTGGAATTTCTAGCAATCAAAGATAAGCAGCCTGACCTATAACTTCCTGGCTCACTTGTTTAACCTTTTTCCCTGCCTCTCGCAGCATGAACATCATTAGTACCATCTGATTAAAAACTTGATTTTTTTAAAGTACTTTCTAATTAACTTTTGGTTTTTGTTTTGGGGGGGTTTTTTTTTTTTTTTTGTTTTTTTTTTTTTGTTTTTTTTGTTTTTTTTTTTTTTTTTTTTTTTTTTTCTCAGATTATTGTGGCTGTATAGTCTTTTAACCACACATACCAGTTTTGCTGGACACCGATCATTCTGCAGCTGTACCTTTTTTGACATGGTATGTGGTGAGGGAAAGCATTAACTTTTGCCTTTGATACTCTATTGATAGCTTTCCATGCAGACCACTTCCACAATAACAAACATGCAGAACAAATTCCGACTCCTTACTATATACTTTATTAATTCCTTTAGCACTTAGTTTCTAAGCTCATCAACAATGCTTTTATCAAGACTTTAGCATGTAAACAAGATGTTGGGAGAAAGAGAGGAAGAAACAAGCTAATCTCAGTCAGGAATAACATAATAGTTGTGTTCATGCTCACTGAGGTATGTGCTATTACTGAAAAAAAACTTGACATGGATGCAGGTGATAACAGATATCAAGGTTTCAATGTCTTTGTAATATCTCTCAGTAATCATCTCCCAAACATAGAAAAAAAAAATACTTTAGCTTGTATTTCTACTTCTGGTTTTATCATGATGTTTATTAAAGTTTGCTTTGTGTGACATGGGCAACTCAGACTTACTATGTGTTTTGACCAATCATGTGGTATCTTTATGGTATGCTATCAATACCCATGTGGAGTACTGTTTTCTGTGTCAGTGTAGGTTGTAAAATATATATGGGCATGTTAATATATTTCTTTTTCTGTATCATTTCTATGTTCTGTGATTCTCTTTTAAAGCTCTGTGGGAATTCAACTTAACTGGGAATTCTATTAGACTCAGAGTGAATTATTGTGGTCTCTGGAAGACATATACTCTATCTGACAGTGTTAAGGTCTGGAGAGAAACAGCAATGTATTTCTTGCAAGAAATTTATTATCCTAGCAGTTGTCTTGCAATACCTTTCTGATTTTTTATTTTTTTTTTAATATATATGCTGTGGTTTTTCTGAGGAAGTCAGGGAAATTTCACGGAATGACCAGACTTGATAACACTGTTTCAAAAATGTGAATCCAGATGTGCTGTTTTCTTCTTGAATGCTGAGAAAAAACCCCAAAATTGTTGACTGCATCAAAAAATTAGACACTCTTAAATCTGACTTGAGTAATACCTTGATTATTGATTCAGAAAAAATTTTATATTGAGGTACATTTACTAATAGTGTAATAACAACCCATGGGACTGTGCTCAACCCTACATTTTAGGAGTGTTGTTTCTGCGTGAATGACTGCTGGAATGACACACTGTCAGAGAAAGCATGAGGAGAGAAAAGAAATTATGTATCATGAACACCAAATAAGGAGTGGAGAGGAATAAGGAATAAATAAATGACACCACTAGGACAGATGTATTGAATGGAGACACTTAGTATCAAGTATTGCCAAAGGTAATATAGTTATTTATTATGACAAGAAAAAAGATTTCAGGGGATTAAAACAACATCTAACTAAATATTCAGGTAATTTTAAGAATGGTCTTGAGACATTTTTTAACCATAGTAAATACACTTAACTACCTATAAAAGTCTTCTGTAACTTTTTTGCATATAGGAACGTGCTATCATCAAACAAATAAATAATAAAAAAACCCTGTTACTTGCTTACTAAACAGCTGCAAATTTTGTATAATTGTCAGCACAATTTCTAAAACATAGTTTTTCCACATTGAAATTGTTGGGTTTTCCTATGTAAAGCCGAGAACTGAACTTTCAGTGAAAACACATGCTTTGACCCTCTGGATACTACTGACATACCGTCAGAGCCAATGATAGGCATGAAAGTTAATCAGCTACATATATTCAGCTGGAAGGAATAGTTTCAAGAAGGAGAAATCCTGCTGAGGTCTCAGTTGAATTCTTCATGGAAGTAATGAACCTATATTGGTTTATGAAGGTCAGAACTAGTGTTTTGCAAAACTACGGAGTTCTGATTTGTGAAATGTTCACTCTAAAACCACAGATTTATAATCATTTAGGAATATAGATTTATTTTTTCTTTCCTGAACTCTTCTAGCTTTGGGCAGCTTTCCACCATGAAGGAATTATGTAGTTTTTATTGGAGCTATTAAGGAAAAAGTTCGCATTCATATTTACTCATCTGAGTAGCCTGATACAGCATGTCATATTTAAAGAGGTGATTTTATGTAATAAGTACTGTAGAGGAAATTCTATTTCATCATTTAATATAAGGAAGGACATAGATCAATGAGATTTTGTAGCTCTAAGCCAGTTCAAGGCTAAACTGGTGTTAGAAACTGTGGGATAACTCCAGATTTGAAAAAGAAATACTGCCCATGGAGTCTTTTTTTTTTTTTTTTTCTCTTTCACAATGAACATAATACAGTTTTATAATTTTGGGGGGTGCTGCAAAGGAAAGGATGCCCGATAAAGGATATAAGGTCTATGAACCATTACAGTTACAGAACCTGCAAAATGAAAGCTGGTGGAGTCCCATATCACACATTTGCTGAACACATCTGCACCTTTTTGTCTCATATTGAGAAACACCAACATAGTACAGTATGGGGAAAGTGAAAGAGGGAAGGAAAATCAACCTGAGAAGCCTTCAAACCACTGCGATGTTATTAAAAAAATAAATTAAAAGCAGTAACTCTTTGAGGAACACTAATCCTTGTGTTTCTAATATTGATAAGCTTATCTGTCTTCCCATATAAACATCAGCTTATAACTAGCCATGTGGAAAATTCTCAATGCTGTTTTATAAATGATTTTACTCTAATAAGTAAGAACTGTGAATTATTTTTAGAGTTTTCATCTCATTCTCTAAGCCTGGATAGAGCTGCTAATGTCAGACATAGTAAATTGGGCTGTTTCGGTCATTCTCAATATCTTGCTGTGGTGACCTGTATGACTTTCTTTAAAACAGCAAACTGGTTTTTTTTGTTGGTTTTTTTTTTTTTTTTTTTGTTTTGTTTTTGTTTTTGTTTTTGTTTTTGTTTTTTTAATTCATCAATTAAATTAGTTTTTTAAACAAAGAAGGAAGCAGGGGAAAAAAAATTCCAATCTTTCTAACAAAGTCCTAGAAACTGCACTGAAAATCACCCTTGCATATTTTGAACAAATTTTATGAGTAGTCTCTTGAAATACTGCAGAATCCATTTTGTGTGCAGAACTGCTATTTACAAAGTAAAGCATTTTTGAAGTAGCTTAAACTGACACATTTTTCTTTGACAGAGAATTCTCAGCTTCCTTTCTGATGAAGTTAATTCTAACATTCTTTTTCTATCCATCCCCTTAGTGGTGGATTTCACATTTTTTGGTATGTGTATTTTCCTTCACAGATGACTAGAAAGTTTCTCACTTTCCAGTTTCCTTACAGAGTTATAGTAGTAAGTCTCAGTAACGTAATTAGAGAATGGAAATTCTTAGCCAATCCAGGGTTCATAATTAGGCAGATAATTGGCTATCATGATGGTTAAGTTCTATTTCAGGTACAAATTCACAGTCTAGCTATTAGGTATATTCTAGTGAAACAGCAATAATTTTTACTTATTTTTAGGAGTCATGATGAGATCAGGGAAAATTTTTCTGGTGTTAAAAGCAGGGTATTGTCTGCTTGTTTCTGATTCTGCCTTTTTTTGTTTGTTTGGGGTTTTTTTTCTGTTTTTTTCTTCCCCTAGCCTGGTAAACAGAATCTGTGGTGATTGATGTTATCATAAAACCCTAGAATATCACTGAGTTGTTGTTCTTATTGCTCAATACTAAAAGCAACAGAAGGTACTAAAACATATGTTGAAAATGGGAGAGGTCAAGATGGAACAATAGTGAATACCAAAAAGCCATTTTCAGTTAAGGAAGATTTTTATTAAGGGAAAACAAAACATAATACATATTCTTGCTAAGAAACTAGTGTAAATTCTGGAACAAAAGTTCTTGCTTCATACTTTTCAGACAGGAAAATTCATTTGATTATATGGTATTAGACAACTAAAGATATTCATCTAAAGAAGGCAGTATATTTGCTCTTGGAGGAAGAAGGACTTTTAAAAATCCCAGTAAAATATACATTAACTATATTAAATATAGCTTTAATAAACTCATTCAGTACAGACCAGTGTTTTAGAGGATTTTAATTCTGTTTCGTTGCACACATAAAGAAGGACAGAAGCTTTGCAACCATCACTGTTTTTTGCATATATGATTTATACAATATCCGTAACTAAAAAGCTCAGCTTTGTGCATGTCTTCAAGCTTCTCTCTGGTGACCAGTGACAGCACTTGAAGGAATGTATGAAACTGTGCCAAGGGAGGTTTAGGTTGGATATTTGCAAGAAGTTCTTCAACCAGAAGTTGGTAAGGCAATGGAACATGCTCCCCAGGGTGTGGTAACAGCACCAGTTGGCCAGAATTGAAGAAACCTTTGGATAACTCTTTCAGGCACATGGTGTGATTTTTGGGGTGGTCCTATTCAGGGCCAGGAATTTGACTTTGATGATCCTTGTAGGTCCTTTCCAACTCAGGATATGCTATGAATTCATGATTCTATAATCCTTTACTGTCCTCATACAAAATGATGGGAAATTACTATTTTATCTCTGCCGAAGCTTTTAATATCATGTTGGCTTTTCTTCCCAGATCCTAAAATGTTTTCCATTGAGAATAGTCTGTGTATGTTGTGCTATAGGTGTTTTGTCTGCAAAATAAGAGTACACATTAGTTGGAGGAAGCACACTTGCAGATGGGTTATTCTATTGCTGAGTCATCTACAGTTGCAGTTTCTGACACTGATGCTTGTCCAGGTGCTGGGATTGGGAGAATTCTGCATAAACTCACTAGAATGCTATGTTTATTAGCATGCATTGTGAAACCCTGCTTTGTAGTTCAATTTCATATGTTACTTCTACTGAAATTTTGGAGGTTTATTCCCAATCTTATACAGGGGAAAAAAAAAAAAAAAAACCCTTTTACTCTTTTCTAAGAGAGAGTGGGTTTTTTTTATTTAAAGTTTGATTTTCTGATTGATTAATTTTTCTACTGCCTTCTTACCTTATTCCTGAGTTGTAAACTTAGTGGTATCCTCCTCTATACATTCATCACACACTTGTGCAGAAGCAGTTCTTGCAGGGCAAATTATTGGAAGATGTTACCTGCAATATTTCTCAAACATGGAAGATGTTCTGTGCTTGCCTACCCAGACAGAGCACTCTTTTAATTTTATTTCAGTGACACATCTCTAAGGTGATTAATTTGATTTATCTTAGTTTCTTTTAGGCTTAAGCTTGTGCTGTTTTTGAGATAGTGCTCTTGAAACCTGAGAAGCTGTGACAGATCTCATGCATTGCTACTAGCAGCATGAAAATCCTTAAGGGTTAAAATTTCACAGTTATGATTTTAAAAGAACTGTCTAAAAGAAACCCAAGAGCTTTATTTTAGAGACAAATTTTTAAGTTACATTGGAGAGTCAGTTGACTGGTTGGTTTTCTTCATTTGTCCCATGAAAAGTAAGTACAATTTAGTGCTTCTCTAAGGTTTCTAAATAAAAACAGTTATCTTGTAAATAAGTGCCTAATTTTTTTCTGCAAAATAAAACTTGGTTGTACTTTTGGGTGTTCTGAGTAAATTTCTTATTGGAACACTTCTCAAAAGTACTAAGTTAAATACTTTCCATCAAATGAAAAGCAATTCAGGAGATACATAAATAGTCTAAAAAATAATTGACAGTTTTGATGTATTGAATTAATGTCTTGTTTAAATACTTCTTGTTGTAGATAACTATAAAAGACATTCTTCTTTCTATGAGAACCTGTTCCTGGTAGAAACAAGAGTTATATTGATTTATTGTAATTTATTTTCTCCCTGGATTCTTGATACTGTGAGAAGACTAGTTGGAATTAATGGCATTTGCACAGCTAATTAAAGTCACTCTTCCTCCAGTCAAATGAATTCCTTTTATTAGAGACATAACAAAGTCTTGCTCAGTTCCTGCACTCTGCATGTAAATGTTCTTTCCTTGAATAAGCATCTCTGCAGTCATTAGTAGTTGAATACAGACACTACTAATGATGTGATCATTTCTTCAGCACTTCAAAAGCACACATAACATGCCTATTCATTCTTATAGCTAGTGCAACAAAATAAGTATTCTTAAAAATTGAAGTTAATTAAAGATAGGGTGTGTTCTTACTA
>JAWWTY010000088.1:25486998-25547470 GCA_035222235.1 Margarornis squamiger | reverse complement strand
AGGCGAGCATGACAGTATCAGGGAGCCTACTCTCAGTTTTTCATACACTGCCCTAACAGAAATAAATGGTACAGCACAAGGGAAATAATTCCTCTGTATAGTCTAATAATGTAGTCTATTTTTCTAAGCATCATGCCAAATAGTTTATTAACAAATTACTACATAAAAAGATTTTTCATGGAAAACACAGAGTGGAAAGTAGAACCAAATCAACATGCTGTGTGTTTCTATTTAAAAAAGGAGGAGCTATAACTTCTACTGAAAAATAAATCTTTAGAGGAATATTATTCTTAAACTGATCCATACTGGTAACTTAATGCCTGAGCTGCAGTAGACTCTGTTGGCAAACATGTAAAGCATTGCCAGATACAATGGTGTTGAAGTCTGAACAAGTAAGGTCCAACAGGGGTTTCGTTCCATATAACAGTGGATTTATGTTCTACTTTGATTTTTGCTTAGCGGTGACATATGACAACGATGTGAATCCAAGGACATATTGAAGATATTGTTGGACTATGGATTTATTATAATAAATCCTTGTTTGCTGAAATGTCTAGTATGAATCATCTTCTAATGTATATGAAATCTTAATTTGTATTATAAAAAGAGAAAATCACTGCCAGTTCATCAAGTAATAGTTAATCTCATGACTGTGATTACAAGTTCTGTTCCTCAATACAGATCTAATATTCATATTCAGATATATTCATTGTCTTTACATTTATACTATTTACTCCGAAAAAAGGTGTTCAATAACATAATAAAAAAATTCAAAATAATCTCTCTGGGCAAAAGGTGTGCCTGGTATTATTCACGCTGTCTCTTGTAAATATATGGTGTGTGCAAAAAGGCACATCTCTACAAATTATGTTGATTTTTTGATGTCAGTTGGGGTTGTTTAGCCTGGGGAAAAAATTACTTTGGGAAGATCTCATAGCAGCCTTCTAGTACCTAAGGGGGCCTACAGGAGAGGTGGAGAGGGACTTTTTCCAAAAGGATGTTGTGGTGGCTTAGTTTTCTTGGTTTTGGTCTAGGTCTTCTCTGGTAACAGGGTTATAACTAAGGAAGTATTCCACACCATTCCTTTACGTAATCAGGTGTATATAAGACAAGGAGGGGAGGTTCATCTCTCTCTTCCTTTTGGGTGCTTGGAGGACAGCAGGTCTTAGTGTGTTGGCTTTGCTCTTATTTATGTGAGCTGAGGCCTATCTGAGAAACTGTTGTCTGAAGCACTGCAGAGGTGGAGGTTTCTGCTGTTTTCTTGAGGGAAATTTGGTGAGAGTTTATTGTATTAGTTACTTTATTGAGCTATTCCCTGAGTTTTTGTATATCTGTTTTGTGTTGGTTTTACCCATTTTTGTCCTTTTTTCCCTTCCCCTTTTCCACCTTCGCCTTCCGGGGTCATTTGGGATTCCTGTTCTGTATGTATATAGTGTTTAATAGTATATAACTATAATATATGTGAATATATATATATTTTTACTACAATTTTCTTTTGGTACTTTTTTCTCTCTCTTGGGAGTGGGGTGAAAATCTGTGTGGCCAGCGGCTGGGTTTGGCAGGGAGCCAACCCAAAGCTCCACACACTTTTTGGTGGAGAATGAGGGCAGTGTGTTTTGGTTAACCTGGTATATTTTGGAACATTTTCTGGGAAGAGAGACAGGTTTATACAAACATAACCTATTGTTTTGTTCAGAAGTAGTTTGTTTGGTAAATATCAACCATTGTTTAAGAACACTACCGGGAGGACTTCCAAAACTGCGTTGGTTTATATAAACACCTGTTTTGTTTAGGAACAAGAAGAAAATATGAACAATGTCCATTTTACCAATTTTTTCTTAATTCTAAACATTTTTGTGCATGAAGTGGGACATTCTTCAATTCCTGATGAGATATCTCAGGAGCAAAGGCAGAGTGTGGATGACCACTTCTCTTGGGACAAACACCTCCCTCCATTTAATGTTAGCATCACTGGTCTGGTAATGCAAATCTTTGGGGTTAAACTTGACATCAGTTCTTTCTTAGATTATTTGCTAACACTCTTATGTTTGATTAACTTTGGGAAGGTGGTGTTGTATTGCTTTTCTTCTTTTAGGAAAGGTCGAACCTTAAAAGGATTCACTGGAGCTTTGGAAAGGACTTTGGAAAAGCCAGTCTCTGCATGGCAAGGAATATGGGAAAAATTTGACAAGTTAGTAGGATGTGTTGCACCTCCTATTTATTGGCATTTTCACTGCAGAACAAGTGCTTGATCCTGGTAAGACGGCCCACTACTTGATAGAAGGGTGTTTTCTAGAGGAGGATCCAAATATGCTACTCTTTGCTTTGTACTGGGGCCTGGCTAGTGCCTATCAGGCTGCAATTGACCATTTCCAAAAGGTTATGGTTGAACCCAAACTGAAATGGAAAACACTCTAGTTGAATCAGGTACTTAGACTGAAATTAAGCGTTCTATAGAAATTACTACCCAAACTATGCCACTGGGGGTTCAGGCTATGTCAATTACAACTCAAACTACGCCATCAGAGACTCAACCTACTCCACCAGTAACTCAGACTGTGTCATCAGCAACTCGAGCTATGCCACCAGAAAATCAACCTACACCACCAGTAACTCAAACTGTGTCAATTGCAACTCAGACTACGTCACCCAAAGCTTAGCCTACTCCACCAGTGGCTCAGACTGTCACCAGCAGCTCAAATTGTGCCACCAGAAATTCAACCTATGCCACCAGAAATTCAACCTATGCCACCAGTAATTCAAACTGTATCATCAGCAACTCAAACTGTGTCACCAGAAACCCAATTTGCAATACCTAAAGTTGAGGTTATGACTGAGATGGACACTGACACTACAAACCCTAACATCAGCATTGCCCCTATAACTAAAAAGAAGAGATAGATAAGGGAACCTGCAGAATCCACAGCCCTAGCTCTGAGATTACAATGTCTCTTCTATAGAAGGAGAGGAAGTAGAAGGAGCCTATGGACCTATCCCACCCAAAAATATAAGAGTAGATGAAAGGGAGGCCGCAAAAGATGAAGAAGCAGCTGCAAAATCAAGAGCGTGCCCAAAAGAATTAAGAGCACGCCCAAAGAAGGAAGGAGCAAAAATACCGATGGCCAGTAAACCACCAAAGAGGTTCAGCAACACCTGAACTTTCTCTTCTTGACTGTACATCAGAGGAACTGGAAGAATACCTAAGATCTAGAACTGCTTCACCACTGCAAGCAGAATCCTATACGCTACCTCCACCATGTGGGCTTAGAGAGCAGCGTAGAAGCCAATCCCTGGAGTGCTCTCAGCCTCTGCCTCCACATGGGAGGAGCAGAGAGAGAGCAGTTCCATGAAGAAAAGTTCCAAGAAGAGATCCGAGAGACCCCTATTTTGGTGCGGAAGTTTTGTGAGAAAGTGAGGTATTGCAAAGAATGATGCTAGCAGAACTTCAAGACTTATGAAAGGATTTCAGCTGTCAGCCTAATGAATGAATTCTCACCTGGTTGGTACGATGCTGGGACACTGGGGCCAAAAGTCACCTGTTAGAAGGCCATGAAGCAAGGCAGCTAGGATTCCTTGCTTGAGACTGTGAAATTGAGCAAGAAATTGCAAAAAAGACATATACTCACAGTCTCTGCCTCCAGATCCTCCATGGGGTGAGGGAGAGATACCCATTTAAAGAATTTCTAATGGGTCCTCAGAGAAAGTGGATAACTGCAGAAGGTGGTGTTCAGTACATATGAGAGTTAGCCATGTTGGAATTCACTTACTGTAACTCAAACTATTATGAGAATTTAGAACCAGAGAAGATGCCCTGTAGGCAACCAATGTGGACAAAGATAGTTAGAGGTGCCCCTGCATCATATGTTCACTGCTTAGTAACAGCATACAATCCACAGATAGAAGAACCAGCCATGGACACCATGTGTTCCTGGATAAGGATAATAGCAGAAGATTTGGAAAACTCTCCCAATTTCCGACACCAACTCACCTACAGTAGGCAGAGAAACAGACCAGTACAATGGTCTCAACCATGATTCTGACCTCAGTCTTGGTCCCTGTCTTGTTCACTATCTCCTTCCTTGAAACCCAGAAGGAAAGAAAACCCTGGATGTAAATCATGTAGTCAACTGTGGTCTTATCTGCACAGCAAGGGAGAAAACATGAAATAGTGGGATGGTGAACCTACTTCCAAACTCAAAGCCAGAGTGAAAGAATTAAAACAGAAAGAAGGTGATAAGAAATTTGTCTATGTGCTTGATGCAAATATCCTAGGCCTGGGAAGAGAACTGCGATTTCCAAGATGCAAGAATATGGATGACAAGAAGGTCTCTAATAAGCCAAAACAAACATCTGATGATGAATGCTCTGATGAAAGCCAATAGAGGGGCCCTGCCTTCTTCCAGGAGGAGGAGAGGGATCTGGAGGACAATAGGGTTTACTGGGTTGTGTGGGTTCAATGGCCTGGCACACTGGACTCTCAAAGGTACCGAGCTTTGGTAGATACTGGTGCCCAGTGCACTTTGATGCCATCAGAGCATAGTAGCACAGAAACTGTTTCCACTTCTAGGATGACAGGAGGGTTGCAAGAGTTGTCAGTGGTAGAAGCTGATGTAAGCTTGACAGGAGACCAATGGGAAAAACATTCCATTGTGACTGGACCAGAAGCCCCTAGCACCCTTGGCAGTGATTCCCTGAGGAGAGAATACCGCAAAGATCTGAAGGGGTACTGATGAGCTTTTGGTGTAGCCACAATGGCTGCAGAGAAATACAAGCAATTATCTACCCTACCTGGCCTCTCAGAAGAGCCTTCTGCTGTGGGACTGTTGCAAATTAAAGATCAGCAAGTACCATCAGCCACTACAACAGTGCATAGGCGACAGTACCGAACAAGCTGTGACGCTGTGATCACTATGCATAAGCTGATTCAGAAGCTGGGGAGTCAAGGGGTGGTCAGCAAGACCCACTCACCCTTCAACAGCCCCATCTGGCCTGTACATAAATCTGATGGAGAATGGAGATTAACTGTGGACTATTGTGGCTTGAATGAGGTTACTCCACCACTAAGTCCCGCTGTGCCAGATATGTTGGAGCTCCAATACGAGGTGGAGTCCAAGACAGTGAACTGGTACGCCACCACTGACATTTTCTCCATTCCCTTAGCGGCAGAGTGCAGGCCACAGTTCGCTTTCACCTGGAGGGGCATGCAGTACACCTGGATCGATTGCCCCAGGGGTGGAAACACAGTCCCACCATCTGCCATGGACTGATTCAGGCTACACAAGAGAAGGATGGGGCTCCAGAACACCAACAATATATTGATGATAACATCATGTGGGAGGACACAGTGAAGGAAGTTTTCGACAAAGGAAGGAAAATCATCCAGATTCTCCTCAAAGCTAGTTTTGCCATGAAAAAGAGTAAGGTCAAGGGACCTGCCGGAGAGATTCGGTTCCTAGGGGTGAGATGGCAAGATGGACAATGACAGATTCCAACAGACGTCATCTACAAGATTGTAGCAATGGCTCCACCGATGAACAAGAAAGGGACCCAAGGTTTTCTAGGAGCCATAGGCTTCTGGAGGATGCACATCCCAGAGTACAGCCAAATTGTAAGCCCTCTTTACTTCGTGACCCGTAAAAAGAACCATTTTCAATGGGGTGCTGATCAGGAGCAAGCTTTCAAGCAGATCAAGCAAGAGATTGCACATGCCACGGCTCTTGGACCAGTTCCAATGGGACTAAACATGAAGAATGTACTTTATTCTGCAGCTGGAGATAATGGATGCTCCTGGAGCATCTGGCAAAAGGTGGCTGGTGAGACACTAGGGTGACCATTTCGTTTCTGGAGCCGAAGCTCCAGATCTGGAGCCAACTGCACCCCTATGGAGAAGGAAATCCTAGTAGCTTATGAAGGCACACAAACAACCTCAGAAGTGATTGGTACAGAAGCACAGCTTCTCTTAGCACCCCAACTACCAGTGCTGAGCTGGATATTCAAGGGAAAGGTGCCTGCATTCTCCCTCAAAAAGTGTGTGGAGGTTTGGGCTTGGCAGGGAGCAAGACAAGAGGCAATACCTTTAAGATGGAAGAGGGTAGGTTTATATTAGTTGTTGGGAAGAAATGCTTTACTATGTTGGTGGTAAAACACTGGGACATGTTGCCCAAAGAAGTTATGTTTGTTCTATCCCTGAAAGTGTTCAAGGTCAGGTTGGATGGAGCTTTGTGCAACCTGATCTAGTGAAAGATGTCCCTGCCCGTGGCAGGGGGTGTGGGGGTGTGGGGGTGTTTGGAATTATATGATCTTTAAGGTCCCTTCCAACTCAAACCATTCTATGATTCTACAAGTCTATGAATTTATATATTCAAAGAAATATACACAGCAAAGGCTGAACCCAGAGTCTCCAAGTCTGAGAAAAAACAGTCTTTTAATCATCACCTGGTACTAAAAGAACCAAATAAAACTGTGGGCTTGAAAAGCCTGTAATCTCTGAACAAGGATATTCTGAGCAAGGAAGTACTCTTGAAACTCTACTTCCAATACTTATCTATATTATATCTGAGTCAGTTCATCCTCAAGTAGGAATGCAAATAAATTTTACTGTGCTGTTGCTTTCCAAAACTGTAAGGTATCATTTAGTCTAGTATGTTTAGCCTGTTCAGGGGTTCACCATATTTATAAGGGGTGAAAAAACTTTTTACACTTTTCTTCTTGTTTAGACAGTTTGGACCTGAAGTGTTTTCAAAGTTAGAATTTAAAAACCAAACTTTGAGTCATGTGAATTACAGACTTCCATTACAGAGATAGTTTGGTAAGCTGATATGCTTTGGGATGAATGACTTATTGACAGTTTCACAACAACACTTTGGTAGCTGTGTGCCAAGAAGGTATTTCTCATTCTTCAATTCGTGGTTGAAAACCTTCTGAACTGAAACAGCTAAAATAGCAAATATTTTTCAGATGCCATCATCTTAACTCAGAGAATCCCCACAGGTTTTTATACAGTCCTTTGAAAATGTCACTTTCAAGTTATCTGAATTTGTAGTGAAAAGAGAAGTTTCTCAGCCACAACACTATTTTGTCATGATTTAACCTCAGCTGATAACTAAGGCCCACACAACCACTTGCTCATTCTACCCCTGTGGCACAGGGAAAAGAATTGGAAGGGTCAAAGTGAGAAGACTCATGGCTTCAGATAAAAACAGTTTAATAATTGAAATAAAATAAAAATAAAATTAATAAATTTTAATGAAAAGGAAATTAACAGAGACAAGAAATAAAACCTGAGAAAGAGAAATGTTGCAAAAGAAAACAATTGCTCACCACCAACAAATGCATACCCAGCCAGTCCCTGAGCCCCAGTCCCTGAGCCCCTTTCCCCCTTCAAACTCCCCCTTTGTTTTATTGCTGAACATATTGGCTACTTTACTTTTCTTGATTACTTTGCCTTCATATACAAATATTTTTCAGTTATTATTCCTTTCAATCTCTTTTTTTAGTGTTCCAATGCTTATGTTAACTTAGAAATAGGATCGAGATGCATACATATCCCCTCTATTTTCTGAAACTGGTCTAATTATTAAACTAAATGAATTTATGCTGTGTTTGCATGTATTTTCTTGGGATGTTTTTGCCTCATGTTGTCAAAAAACATGAAGACCAGGCTAAACCAAATTAGGAAAACAATGTAATTTCACAATGAATAATTATGGCTTAATTTACTAATTAAAGCACATCGAGTGAAGAAAAGGGTATCATGTGGCCAATTAAAACTGTTGAAATGTTATCGTTTAATATTCTGATCAAATAGCCCACAAATGAATGATAGATAAAGAATTTTCTATGTGATTTTTTAATGAATAGTTTTGAATTGCTGATATATTCAGAAATAATTGCCATAAAAATCTAGACCTGCCTGACCAAGCAAATTGTTCCTTATAATTTATTTCTTCACCTTTAATTAAATACAGTAAGGCTTGCTTCATGAATACTTAATCTCAACAAGAATCCTAGCAGTTCCATTACAGTTCTCAAGGAAGCTTTATGTCAAGAAACCATATGATCCACTATTTCTCTCGCCTTTTTTTTTTTTTTTTCCTTAAAAAGCTTGAATATTTTAGAGCAAATGAGACTATTCTTGCCATCTAGTCTTGACAATAAATTTGGTCTATGTGCTATTTTTTTTAGAAATAGTGGTGTTACAAGAGAATACAAAAAACATGAGTATAGATGTCTTTATTCCTAATATGAAAGGGAACACCGCACAAATTTTCTAAGGAAGTTGAGGAACACTGCCCTGAGGACACCTTTATAACTGTATTTTAGATCATGAAAAGCTATAATCAAACCTTACATTCATTATAACCCATAAGTTGCTGAACCAGGAAACTATTGTGTAGAATCTTGGGCATTCTCAAGGAAGAAAGAATTATAGAATCATAAAGTAGTTTGGGTTGGTAGGAACCTTAAAGATCATATAGTTCCAAACCTCCTGCTGTGGGCAGGAACACCATCCACTTGACTAGTTTGCTCTGAGTCCCACCCAGGCCAGCCTTGAACACTTCCAGGGATGAGACATCCACTGCTTCTCTGGGCAACCTGTTCCAGTGTTTCACCACCCTCAAAGTAACGAATCTTCCCAACATCCCAACCTGCCTTCTTTAAGTTTAAAACCATTTTCCCTTGTCCTGTCACTGTCTGCCCATCTAAAAAGTTGCTCTCTCCCCTTTTCGAAAGGCCCATTAAGGTACTGTAGGGCTGCAAAGAGGTCTTTCAAAAGCCTTTTCTTCTCCAGGATTAACAACCCCAACCATCTCAGCCTGTTTTCATAGGAGAGTTGTTCCTTCCTCCTGATCCACTTCATGGCCTGCTTTAACTGGTCCATATCTTTTTTGTGTTAACAGCACAAGAAAGGATAAGCATCTTGATGTTGGGCTTTGCTGCTTGTGTTTTTCAGTGCTTCTTGTACTGCTTGCTTAAAATAATTCAGTCTTTCTTATGTGTTTCTACGGCCTTTCCAGTTACAGGATTTAAAAACATGCTGGGAACAGAACCATCCAGTCTATTGTTTGTAGATAAGCTTATTGCAAATTGTAGCAAGGCTTGATTTAGGATAATAACTAGACAGAATAACTAATATTCACTTAATTTTGACTGTGTTTTTCAGCAATGAAATGAAATATTGAGCAGAATAAGAGTGCTTATTAAAAAAATCAGACAAAAAGTTGATAAAGTTTAGAAAGTTATAATTGGAAGGTTTTCCTTTTTATGCAGAAAGGACTTCAGGCTCATTGCATTATGTATTTGTTACATGCATTGCTATGCTGTAGACCAGATGGCATCAAAAGTGAAAGTTCTTGAATCTCATGGTGTTGAATAAATTCCATTGATACTTATATTCAAATTTATTTGAAATTATTATATCAAGAGCATAAACAGTGTGGGGTTTTTTTGCAGACACCAGAGTACTGGCATTAACATAAAAGGTTTTCTGCATGTTCTGGGTCTGTGGAAATGGACTTGGGCATACTGGTCGGTGAAAAATGGGCCTGACCCAACATTGTGCACTTGCAGCCCAAAAAGCCAACTGTATCCTGGGCTGTATCAAAAGCCACTTGGCCAGCAGGGTGAGGGGAGTGGATTCTGCCCCTCTCCTCTGCTCTCGTAAAAACCCCACCTGGAGCACTGCATCCAGCTCTGGAGTCCCCAGAAAGATAATTGACATGTTGGAGCAAGTCCAGAGATGGGCTCTGAAAATGGGCAGAGAGCTGGAACATCTCTCTTATGAAGAGCAATGGAGAGAGCTGGGGTTGTTCATGCTGGAAGAAGAGAAAACTCTAGGAGACCTTATTTCAGCCTTTCAATATATAATATATATTTTTGGTTTATAAGAAGACCAATGTTTTACTGAGACTTGCAGTGACTGGACAAAGGGCAACAGTTTCAAACTGTAAACAGGATAACTTTAGACTGGGCATAAGAAAGAAGTTTTTATGATGAAGGTGATAAGACACAGAAAGAGGTAGCCCAGAGGAGTGAATGCTTCAAACCTGGAGGTTATCAAGATCATGTGGGACGTGGTTTTGTGCAGCTTGACACAGTTAAAGAGGTTGAACTAGATGATCCTTAAGGTGTCTTCCAGCACAAAACATTGTATGATTCTCTATTTCTGATTCTCTTGACAATGTAATCTCTCAGTGCTTGTTAAACATTCTGCTTGTTGTTGGCTTGCATATTCCTCTTTCAGTTTCTTTATTCTATTTTGTTAATGTTTTGAGCATATGAATTAAAACCTTTAAATTTTCCTGGGTTTTATTTTTATTTTTACATGTGTTTACATGTGTTTACATTTTTGTTTCTCTAATAACAAGCATTGTGTTTATATTCACACCTACAATAAACATAAAAAGAAATACTCATTTTTCATGAATTCCTGGAAAATTACTCAAGTAATATATCTTATCTATGTAGGTAGACTATTTTATGTTCTATATATGGGCCAAATGTACACTCTCCAAGTTAAGAGGATCCAATCCTCAAGTATTTTCATTCTTTTGCTGAGCTTTATCTTTAACCTAGCTGAGTTTTATCTTTAACCTAGCAAAATAAATTCCTTATCTAATTATAAATGCTGATTTATTAATCTAAGCTGGGCATCTTCTACAAATACTAAAGAGTTTAGACTACTAGAGCTACCATGTTTTGGAGAACTCCTTTAGCATTGTGAAAATCACTTTTTAGACCCATAAAACTTGATCTGTTCCTTTATACAGCTTTAAGTGCATTCTTGAATACAGAAAAAATATTCTGAAATACTGAGAAAACATTAAGAGATTGATAGAGTTTCCTGTGTTTTTTCTGTACAATTTCCACATTGTAATTTAACGGAGAAAGAGATTTTCATGCCTTCTGATCCTTGAGTGAAGAAAAGACAGAACAAAAAGACGTGAAGGTACATGAAAAGTGGCAACACAACATGAAGCCACTTCAGTCCAAGTCAGAAGAAATTAATGAAATTATTCATGCCATGTTTTGGATTTAAGCCTCCATGATGAGGTAAAAAAGAGGGAAATTTTGAAGAAGGTGAAGAAGAGCTAAAACCCAAATATAAGGCACCAGAGAAACTCTGATTGCTGGTTTTGATAGGGTGGTATAAAATATTAAGAAAGAACAGGGATAAAGGATGTAGCAGACTCATAAGAAAAGGTTTTGTGCAGAGTAAATGTGCTTTGGAGTATCCTAAATGCAATGTGCTGTTCCAGAAGTGTTTTGTTAGTGGCTATTTAGGACAAAAAATCTCTTAGTTTCTGCACAAGAGGTGCTTAATGTCACTGAAAATGTTCAGATAATTAAGAACTCACCAGAAGTGTTTTTCCTAAGGCACCTTGTAACATCATAAATTATTGACTTTTATTCCCATTCAAAAACGAAGATGTCATTTGCACTAGAGAAGAGTAAATGACATCCTAATAAGACTCCTTCCATTTTACACAATGAGTTATTGTCTCCTTTCAGTCTGATGTAAATCTAAAATAGTTTAATCAAATTAAAATGTTGGGTTTTCTCTTATAGTTGTAGCAAAGCAATTAATGTAATCCTGTCAGGGAAAAAAACACAGGCCAATGCTGCTAATATTCATGTAGTTACTCTGAGTACAATATAGCATCTATTTTTTAAGAAAACTGATTCCAGGTTCCCCTCTAACAACAAAGGAAGGAAATTTATCTATATCCTGTTCTCCAGTTGTGATGTAAATACTATGATCTCTTTGTAAATATCCTCCAGTTTAAAATAAATACGGATAAAATTTCCATAAATAAACAAGCTCTAGATTAGTATTGTGAAAGTATATTCTTCTACCTTCAAATTCCACCCATTCATCTCCCTTCCATTTCCTTTCCAGAAGCCCATGGCTATGCCACCTTGTTGCCACAGATGTATTTTTGAAAGCAGCATCCACAGGTCTGAAGATGTCAGGACATTTTCAGAACTCATGGAATATATTGAATTGAACAAATGGTTGGACTAAAACTGTAAGTGTAGATTGACCTACTCCTGAAGCAGTCTTCAAAGTGGGCCATCATCAGTCTAGTCCAAGATAACCCTTCAGAACTGGGAAAAACACACTGATTCTCATTCTGAATTCTTCAGATTTGATCTGACAAATGGCAAAATGGCATCCTGTCAGTAAAGGGCAATTCCTTAGTGTTCCTTCCTATTTTACTTCTCTGTAAGTTTGGAGCTGTTTTTCTCTAACTTTGCTGGTCTTATATTGGTGAGTCTTTCAGATGCCCTACAAGTGCTTGCCAAAACTGACAATCAGAACTTAGAAGAAACTTTGCTTTCTTTGAACATGCTTGATAAAACTGCTTAGTGCTCTTCAGATTGATAGTCCCACCAAACAAATGGAAAACAGGCAAATATGAAAACCAAAGTAATGGTTATATATGAAATTCCAAGAAGAGTATTGCTTCTTGACTTCGTGAAAAAGAAAAGATTACTAGTCATCCTTCATATTGACTGACATGCTTAAAGTTTAGATCTTATTGTCCTGTCTGTTGTCCCCTTTTAGATTTATTATTAAGAGCACATTTTCATATTCTGGTAGTTGTTATGAAGGTCTCTTGGTGCAAAACTGAGCCCGGCTTTACTCATTTTCTATTTATGGTTTTCCCATTAATACAGATTTTAATTTTGACTACGTAGAGAAATAATTTGTATTTTACTATGAAAGGCCAGAAGGTGACATCTCAGTAATAATCTTGAAAATAAAACCTACATGCAACCCAATCAATGCAGAAAAGAAAAATTTATGGAGAGAGACCTGGATACACTGTAAGAAAATGAGGCTTTTATACTGACTTTATGTTTTCATTTTATTTAATTCAACAAAAGATCTTCCCTGCTCAACTAAACTGTGATCCTTGTACACACAGAGGTTCTTATAGCACTTAATAGACAAATCTGATCCATATAAAGCAAATGAAGCATCATCATCATCATCATCAACATCACTGTCATCTCTATATGTTACTTTCTGTTTGTAGTTACCAAATATTTTTCTATTAGAAGGTAAGATGAAGTATTAAAGCAAAAGCTTACATAATAATATGCAGACCTTGTGATGACTGCCTTAAATAATTTAAATATGCAACCTTCAGGCCCATTGTGTGTAGTGACATCAAACTCACTTATCATCTTCTTGCAAGACCTGAAGTGCTTCATATACATAAAAACCCACAGGTAACAGATGTTTGAGTTTTGGGTTTTTTTTCCTGTTTCTGAGAATGTGATCTGATTTTAACTGAAGTAAATAATTGTATTGATTGCAACATTGAGGACTGTATTTAATACTGCGTAATAGCCTCAGTATGGGAGATATTTTGGCATTATTATTTGCAATATGAAATTACCACATTTAATTCTACTAGTTTAAACACCAACATAAGGACCACAATAAAACAAACAAACAACACTGTTGTGGTAAAGAATGAGCAAATGAATCATCTTCTTCTCAAACATACTTGAATCAAACTTTCCAAATAGATATTGCTTATAATATACATAGTGTAATTAATATTGCAATAGATTCAAGTTCTCTATTATACTTTGTGTTTCATGATATTATTTTAACAGACAATGCTCATCTAACTGGTGTGTTCTGAACAAAAAGCTGTCTTTATCTTGCTTTTCCTATAATGTCTTTATGTAACGTTACTTGCCTTATTCCTCTGTTTCTTCTCTCTGAGGATTAGAAAAGTATTTTGTGGTCCGCAGCATGAAATATGTTCCCAGATTTGGCTGAGCTGCTTGTTCACTTCCTGCCAGTGAAATGGATGGGACAATCAGAAGCTTAAGAGTGCTAAAACTCCTGGGTTGAGATAAAGGCAGTTTAATTGATAAAACCTACACATGCACACAAAACAGACTGAGGAATTAATTCACTACTTCCCATCAGTAAGCAGGTGTTCATAGCACCATATAAGCTACAATGAAGAAATTTTATCCCAGTCAAAACCACCATGATTCCTTTTGTTAGTGTTTTGACAGAGGCCACCCTGGGCCTTGCTGGCCCTGCCCCACCACTGGGACTTGAAGTCAAAATCACAGAGTCCCAGTGACAGAGTATTCTGAGTTGCAAGGGGCCAACAAGGATCATGGAGTTCAACTTTTAAGTGAATGGCTTCTATGGGGGTTGAACCCCTAACCATTATGCTCCAGCAACGATCCAACATCCCAGCCCTACTGTGTCGGAGCCCTAGTGCTGGTGCTTGGGGTCTTCTGCTGGTGGAGAGGGGGAGAAATGCATTGGTCCTTCCTCCTTCTTTGGTGCTGTTGATTTCTGTTACAAAAACCCCAAGCTGTCTTATCATAGAATCTCAGGAACAATCATTTAGGTTGGTAAAGGCCTTCAAGATCATTAATTCCAACCTTTGACTGATCTTCACTTTGTCAACTAAATCATAGTCCAAAGTGCTATGTCCACTCATTTCTTGAACACCTCCAGGGATGGTGACTTAACCACCTCCCTGGGCATCTAGTTCCAAATCTTGGCAACTCTTTCTTTGAAGAAATTACTCCTTAAATTGCCTCCTCAACCACCAGACAACCCCCAGAAGCCTCAGGAGATTACCGTGGGCCAATTTCTTGAGCTTGTCCAGGTCACTCTGGATGGCATCCCATCCTTCACAGTCTAACTTTACTGTTTATACTGTTACCTGTCCTTGTCTCCACTGTTTGCGCATTTGCTTGTTTCTTTTCAGTTTGACCAGTAGTTTCCTGCTCAGCCATTCTGGTGTCCCTCCTCCTCTGTCTGATTTGTTTTTCCTGGGGACTGCTAGCTCCAGCACTCTATGAAAGCCTTCCTTAAAGATATGCCAGTTCTGTTCTGCTCTTTTGTCCCTAAGGGCAGTCTTCCAGGGGATCATATGCACTATCTCCTTGAAGAGCTGAAATCTTGCTTTCCTAAAACTCAGAGGCCTAACTTTACTCCTTTCCTGACCCATATCCCTCAGAACTGCGAACTCCTCCAACACATGGTCGCTGCAGCCCAGGCTGCCTCCAGTCTTGATGTCCCCAGTTAGCTCACTTGTGTTGGTGACCAACAGATCCAGCATCAAATCCCCTGTGGCTGGGCCAGGTCAGGAAATTATCCTTCATGCATTCCAGGTGTCTCCTGGATTGCCTACAGCTCTCTGTGCTACTTTCTCAGGAGATGTGAGGGCGGTTGAAGTATCCCAGCCAGACAAGGCAAACACAATGCCTTCTGTAGCTAAAGCAAGAAGTTTCCATCAATAGACTCCTCTTGATGAGGCAGCCTGCAGTAGACACCAACCACAAGGTTCATTTTATTGCCTTGGTCTCTGATTCTTACTCACCAGGCCACTATCTGTTTGCTCATCTGACAATGTACTAAGCTAATCCTTTCTTTCATAGTTTTCTCAGTATTAATGAATGTAGATAAGACATTTTAAAGAGTTGGGATGGTGCTGCTATTCTAGTAAAAAAAATGTCAAATATTCCTATAGTTTTCTTGTGAGATACTTGGAACTGTAAAAGCAGAACAAGAGGGATTATGAGGAAGATCTGTGGGGTATTCCCTTTTTTGCTTCTGTAATGAGGAATGATTTTTATTTTCCAGGTATGAGTATCTTCTCCAGAAAGGTTTTTCTAAAGAATATAAATTTTCTTTTTATGAATTTGTTATGTATTTGAGAATATATAGAAAATATATTAAATCTTCATTTGATCTTCTCTAGTTTCAGAATGACACAACCTTCTTTTTCCTTTTGTGATAAAGTCATCTAGCCACAAGAGGCATCAAAATTGTTTATGCTCTGTCCTCCCCTCAATTCCACAAATTTAGTAATTGAAAAATCCTTAAGCAAATAAGTACATTCAAAATACAGTTCTAATACACATTCTTTATTTTCCTTAAGCAAATCTTCTAACCAACTCAGTTTTCTTTCTCCATCTTTTCAGAAGAGGCTTAATGATGGCGTTTTACCTAACATTTCACAGTGAAAGTTTGAATCTTTACATATGGGGAAAATGTTACATAGAAAGATGAAAAGGTTTGTCCAGGGTCATCCCACAGACTGGCAATGTTGAGGATCTATTGTGTCCAAGTCCAGGAATGCACATGAGTAATTTAGTCTTCTATAAAATATTAAGTTGTGCAAAAAAATTCTTGGAATAAAAAGGTATCACTTAATAGAATTACAATGCAAGCTACGTAAGATAATCAGATCTATGGCTTGCAGTGTCCTAGAGAAGTTATTGCAGCACACATAATTTCTGAAAAACAGGAGTTACAAGTGAATGTCAGGGCACAAAGCAGTAGGTTGAAACATAAGAATTTTTGGTGTGTTTCATTACCACTTTCCTTCTTGTATTTCAACTAATCACAATTACCTACTAAAAGTGGCACATAAAGTGCACAGAAGTTTGCTTTCCTGATTTATTGTATATTATGTCTTGGCTAGAATAAGAAAAACAGGAACAAAAGAAGCATGTTGAAGTTTTTTGAAGCGGTGGTTTTATATGAGTCAAACGTTTGGCTCTATTTGCTTTTCTAACAGCTAGTCCCACTGTCATCTGAGTTTATATAAAAAGCAGAAGCCTCAAACTCCAAAAACAAGTACTAAGACCTGATACAAAAATACCAAGTTAGACAGTGTAATCTCATTCTTCTGTCTCCCTGTGTAATATATTTGTACATGTTTGATATTTAATTATTTATAAATATTTACTAAACTATTTATTGCTACATTCAAACAACACCCAACTAAAAGGGGATGAATTTGAACTTCCTTGGTTTTCTTCTGAATTAGAAGGTGCTATGGTCTGTGCATGAGATTCACTGTAATTGTTTGCTTATGCCTACATGGTGCAACTAGCTAAGATGCCAGTGGCATCAAAAACCTCACTGTGTAAGCTCAAAACACACTAAAGCAGTGAGTCAAATAAACCTTTGAGCAGCCACCTTGTGCTGAGCCACTCATAGCTGTAGTCAGACTCTGATCTAAAAGGGCAAAAAATTGGCCATTCCCTTGGTGTAACTTGGACTACCTAAAGTCTTATCCTTTGAGTGAGGGTTGCAAACATTTAAATTAGATCATATTATCAACTCTTTTTGAAAACAGTAAAACCTAACTAAAAAAAAATGAAAACCTATACAATTGTAAACCATGCATTATGTTTTAGTGACATAATATTTGTTCAAGATTCTACAAAAAAGTGAAACCACAAAGCAATAGCAGCCTAAAGGAATCATACACATCTATTAAGTACACACAGGTAAAAATGATCAGGTTTTTACAGATTTAATGGCATAGTGTATTAAAATACTTTTCTTTCTTTAGACTTTCAACTGTAGTAATTTTGCAATAACTTGTATTTTAAAAACAAACCAAAAACACACGAAAGAAGACCTCAATACCAACCCACACTGCTATCTTGCTGCTCATCCTTCTGCACTCCTCTCCCTCTCCCCCCATCCCAAGTCTGTTTTTTCCCAATTTGGCGGTATGATAAGGCTTAGGTTTTTGTTTCATGACACAGTTGACAGCATCTTGACATATGTAAATTTTTTGCACATAGGCTTACAGGCAGGAAGTAGACTCCTAAATGAAAAATGAACTGCATACTTTTTGGAAGCCTAAAGCATGTCCATGAGTTGGCATGTGGTGAAAGAAGAATTCTGATTTTCTGTGTGTCTCAAATTTTAAGCAAAATTTCTCTGAGATTTAGATCACCACTCTGTGCTATGTGTCACAGCTTTATTGATCACTTCTACTTGTCAGCCTCCAGATTCCAGTATTACACATACTATATTCTAAGAAAAGTGTATTTTGTGAAGCTTTTCTGTGAATGTTTTCATAGGTCTCAGTAGTCTATCCTTTTTTCTTGTCTGTAATTATTTGATAGAATCATAGGTGTCTTTTATTGTAAAGCCTCAACCTAGTTCTAAAATCTCTAGATCACTTTGTCAGAGGAAATGTTTTAAGTATCATATTAATGGATAATCATTACTTGCTCCTCCCATCTTAAAAATCTTTGATCTCAGCTACTGTGAAAAAGGTATTGATTCTAGGAATTATGACATTTTTTTTCTCTCTGCTCCTTTCTTTAAAATCCACTAATACCTTTTGTGTTTATCTTTCAAGAATACATGTTAACCTAATGGCTGTCTTGTGCTTTAATGTAACTTTTTTTTTTTTTAACTGACCTAAGCTTCTTTTAAATTTTAATAATCCCTCCTTAATTCTAAGTATCTATACCAACAGGGATGTTTGGGGTTATGTCCTTTCCTATCCTTTTTATGTTTCAATTTTAAGCATTAACCACATCTGAAAGCTTTCCTGTTACAACAGCAAGAGCGGTGGTGTGTCTTAGAGGTTTGAAAACCCAGTTAGCTGAGAACATGTATTTACCAGGTCTACCAGGGTTTGTGTTGGACAGTAATCACCTCAGCATCTAGGCTGAGAATTAAAGAAAACAGTGAAATAAAGGAAAAGACAGAAATTTAAGTATGAAACTCTACAGGTACATTAGTACTCTGTGCATAGCCTATGGTTTCAGTAAGGTTGTATAATATTTATATATATGTTTCCTCTAAATGTCTGAAGTGTAAGACAGTTTGAGCAGGTTATGAAGGCAAAGAATTTGCACAATTCTGCGTAGAAGAATTTTTGAATGCTAACTTACTGGTTGCAAAATGTGTCAGCAAATGTCTGGGTATTATTCTTGTTTAGAGACAGTGTAAGGGAGTTCACACATTTTATTTTGTTGATTTCTTCTCTGCCTCATGCACCAGGTATAGCCATAAGATCCAGTTCTTTGATTTCTTCTCATGAAAAGACCAAAGTCTTGGAAAACCAGTATAGCTCTGATTTACAAAGAGCAAAAGAAGAGACTTACAACAAATTCTGCAGGTTCACACTAGCTTTTGTACATGGCTCTCAGGCCTGGTTTTACAAGGAGAGAGCTCTATTATACTGGTTTGTGTTTGAATTACACTTGTAGATAATATTTTTTTGAAAAATAAAAGGTAGTAATGTCAATTATATTGAATTTTACCTATAAAAATAAAACTCAAAAGAAGACCCAACACAAATTTAAACCCAGAACCAGTGGAAATACTGGGAATTGAATGAAATTAAATTGTCTGTGCTACTGATTTTCAAACTGAATATCTCTGCTTCTACTTTTATATTTCTATCTAGTGATGAAAGGTCTGTTTTACCTTAAGGAATAGCTGATCTAATGCAAAATTTTCACAAGTTACAAGAATGTTTTTGTTGAAAAAACACAGGAGTCAAGGGTGAAGAGGGACCAAATACAATCAACTACTTTTTGCCACATTTGTAATATCTCCCCACACTACCCCTCTCCATATTTGTTTATGTGTTTCTGTTTTGGTTTGTGTTGGTTTGGTTTTTTCCCCTACTTTATCTGTTGGTAGTTTTAGTAAAACTGAACACACTTCAAGCATTTAAGATGCTCTTACCTGCAGAAACTTGTATGCTCTCTTCTACTACTAAGGAGTATAGGTTTTCATTTAGCTGATGCCAGTCACAGTGTTTTATACGGCTTCTTTATGGAACACTGGTCACTGAAGCATTGTTTGATATGATGAGGCTATTACCATGTACATTACATGTCGCAAATTACAAATAACTTGCTTCATATTCACTAGAAATTAATTTTCCTTTTTTTTTTTTTTCGTTTCTTTGTTTTTTTTGTTGGTTTGTTTTTGCTTTTTTGTTTGTTTGGTAGTTTTTTGTTTTTTTTTTTAGATCAAGTGCAACTGAAAATAGTCACATTTGAAAATGTTATATTTTATATTTTACTGATACTAAAAAGGGAATTGGAGGGAAGGACTCCAACAAGGAACACAGGTACTTACTCAAAATACTGCATACGATAACAATATTGTTTAAAATGGTAAATGTGAACAAATAAAAAAGACCCCAATTTTTCTTTTGCAAATATTGTATCAACTGTGAATCTTCACCTGTGATTTAAGAAGACAGATACTTCTAATACTCTAGACACCAACAGTTCTATGTTTCTTCTTTTAAATGGTACATTTGCAGTATGTCTGTTGTTAAGTGAGCATTTCAGTCCTTTTTTAACAAACAGAATGTTCAGAATTATTTTTGAAAGCATTCCTTGCTTCTATTAAAATCTATTTGAGCAATCAATCTTGAAAAATTAAGGTAGAAAGACTAATTTGTGCAGAAAGAGAAAGCTTTTGTTAGATACTTTATGTGCTGGGTTTCCTCCTAATATTTCTATAGTTAAACAAAAGAGCCAAAGCATTTTTACTATAATGTGTGAAGTTATCAGAGCAGCTTTATGGCTGAATTTGGTGAATGAAGTTGCAACAGAGAACTACTATTAAAAGCAAAAAAAGAATTTACGAGCTGTTCCATATAACTCCAAGGATATTTATGTCGCACTTCTTCTTCAACATCTTTAGTTCATACTGCTTTACATTTTCCAGAGTAGGATACAATTTATGGTTCTCGATGTGAGAGAAAAATTGCTGGAAAATGAGGAATTATTGCACAAACTGTGTGAATTTGAGAACAGATATATTCATTGATTGACTACATAAAACATGAAAAACAACATCAGGAAGGAATGCTGTGAATATATACGTATATATATGCTAGTGACTTCGTTGTACAGTTTTATGTAGAAGGTCATATAATAAAGTTACATAATTCTGCCTCCCTCTATTCTTCCCCTCCGTCTCCTGTTCCTACTTCCTTCTTGGTTCCCTTTGTCTTATTTCTCCATTCCTTCTCGTGTTAACATGGAAAAGGGAAAAAAAAAAGCCTGTGTTAGTAGATCAAGTTGCACTGTTTTTACATTTGAATTACATACAATTTAGTAGAATACTGGCTGAATCAGTGTCTGAAGTGATAGGAACACAACATTTTAAAGGGATCTTACTTGCAAAATAAGAAATAAGTAAATAAGTAAATAAGTGAAGCAGCCTGATTCATACAAAGGGTCTAAACATGTACAAGAAAACTTTTTTAAAGTTAGGGGTTTTTTTCATTTATCACAGTGAAGGAATGTAACATTATTTAGGCTGTTAATTTCATACTAGGCTTTTTGACATTAACCTTCAGTAAGTGAAGACAAGTCTTGAACATATGTAATTCAGAGATAAATCAAGCAGGTGGAGATTTGTAGCTGAGGTCACTCACCAACAAAAGGTGAGACTGAAGGAAACCATGCAGACTTATTGACAGCTCCAAAGACAGAACACCTTTCAAAAAAGATTTTGGCCACAGTGGTCTGAACAACTTGGGAGAGAGTCTTAACTTTCAGGAATAGGATGGATGCACTGAAATGTTGGCAGGATGTCATCCTTAAATTGGCACAGAGTGTACTACAAGTTTTTGTAAAATATGTATTCATGTCAATTGCAATTTACAGTTAGAAACTAAAATGTGTTTGAGAGACAGGAGAGAAAGAATGGCCCCTGAAGCTATCTCGGGCTTTATGCTCAGATTCTTCATACAAGTCCTTTACACCATGGACAGACACTTTTAAGCTGTTTCAGAAACAGAATGAAGATTTGCCAAAACAGACTGAGGCAGAAAGGATAAACACATTCTGAAACTGTAGCTATACACAAACACCAAAGTATAGAGTATCTGTGAATATACTGGGAATAACAAAGAATGAGAGCATTCTTTATTATTTTCTGTCCTATTCAAGAAGCTGAAGCAAACTCATGTCACTCTTATTAGCTCTAAAGTGATATTGCACTGAACAGGAGAGATTGCTCTATGAGTGTAGAAACAGTCTCTGAAGGTCTTGTATGAAATTCCCTGTACAGCAAGGCAGCCTAGAACCAGTTGTACAGAGCTGTGTACAGATAAATTTTGAATACCTCTAAGGATGGAGACTTCACCACTTCCTTAGGCAATGTGTCCCAGTGTTCAGGAATCTCCTGTGTTTATTTGGTTTAGTGTTGTAAAAGTCAGTAATGAAGTAAAAGTCAGTTTAAGTTAATGAGCACAATGACACTTTCAAATTAATATTGTCACCTATTTTCCTATTGAAGCTGGATGGTGTGTCAGCCACAAGCAAGGTTCTTTAACCTTTTTACTGGTCTAAAATTCTCATGTAAAAGAGGATCTTAATTTTTCTTCAAAATAAAATTAATTGCCTTTATTAAAGCTATGTAGACTTTGCTGAAGTATTTCTCCCATGTTCAAGTTTCAGTATGTTCAATGAAATGTTCTTGAAAAGTTTCCTTTTAACTATCTGTCATCACTTGTACCAGAACCTTTTTTTGTACCTCTAAAGCTGGAAATTCCTATTTCAGCTCCTGGCCAGGGCTAAGGGTTGGACTCAATTATCCTTGTGGATCCCTTCCAACTCAGCATATTCTGTGATTCTGTGATTATGTGGAGTCAGCAAGTTTTCAGTCTCACCTAATTTGAGGTTCATTTTGAAACACAGTATTTCAATCCTTTTATGACTAGGTGACTTGCCTAGTGGATGAGGAAAAGGCTGTGGATGTAATTGTAGCAGAGAACCTGCAGTATCAGAAATGGGAAAAATCATGTCAGAGATGGGTTTCTGAAGAAAAAGAAGAAACTAGCCAAAATGCTTTAAAAACTGAAGCTTTCACTGTGTTGTAGGATAGATTCTTTGTGTTTTTTTACTTAGTCATCCCTCTTCTTCCCAAAGTCCCTCGGAACCCCCCTTATCTGTGTAGCTAGGCACCAAGGAATTCGTGTCAATTCCAATTGAAGGTGTCTGTTTAAGTTTCTCTATTGGCCCATAGTTAACCCTTTCCCACTGGTCATTTATCCCTTGATTGCTATTGGTAGTAATTTGGATTCTCCTAAAACCTATATATATACCCCAGTTGTGCTAATAAACACACTCTCTCTGCTTCTCCTTCCATGGTCTCCATGTGTGTCTCTCTGGAGCATCTCGGGGGCCATGAGTGGGGGACGAAAGGGGGAGCGTGTCCCCTCAGCTGTCATATGTAATCTACCTGGAATTCAGCACAACCTTTGATATGGTCTCCCATGGCATTCTCCCAGAAAAACTAGCAGCCCCTGGCTTGGACAGGTGCACTCTTCAGTCAGTAATAAACTGGCTGGATGGCCAGACCCAGAGAGTGGTGGTGAATGGTGTCACATCCAATTGGTTGCCTGTCACTAGCAGGTTTCCTCAAGGCTCAGTATTGTGGCCATCCTGTTTAATATCTTTACTGGTGATCTGAACAAGGGGATTGAATGCACCTCCAGTAAGTTGATGAACAGCATCAAGTTGCGTGGGACAGTTGATCTGCAGGAGGTTAGGAAGGATCTATGGAGGATTCTGAACAGACTGGATCAGTGGGCCAGCAATGACGTTCAGCAAGGCCAAATGCTGGGTCCTGCCCTTTTGTCACAACAGCCGCATGCAGTGCCGCAGGCTGGGGGCAGAGTGGCTGGAAAGCTGCCCAGGAGAAAGAGACCTGGGGGTGCTGATTGACAGCTGGCTGAACATGACCCATCAGTGTGCCCAGGTGGGTAAGGGTGCCAATGGCATCCTAGCTTGTATTAAGAATAGTGTGGCTGGCAGGACCAGTGAAGTGACTGTCCCTGGTGAGACTGTACCTTGATTACTGTGTCCATTTCTGGGCCACTCACTTCAGAAAGGACACTGAGGTGCTGGAGAGTGTTCAGAGGAAGGCAATAAAGCTGTTGAAGGGTCCAGAGAGTAAGTCTTATGAAGATTGGCTGAGGGAGCTGAAGTAGTTCAGCCTGGAGAAAAGCAGTCTCAGGTGAGACTATCAATCTCTACAACTACCTGAAAAGAGGTTGTAGCAAGGTGGGTCTTAGCCTCTTCTCCCAGGCAGCTACTGCCATCTCAAGAGCAAATGGCCTCAAGCTGCAACAGGAAAGGTTCAGGCTGAACATCAGGAATAATTTCTTCATGGAAAGGGTTGTTAAGCATTGAAAGGAACTGCCCAAGAAGGTGGTGGAGTTACCATTCTCAGAGGTGTTCAAGAAATGACTGGAGGTGGCACTTAGTGCCATGGTCTAATTGACAAGGTAGTGGTTGGTCAAAGCTTGAACTAAATTATCTCAGAAGACTTTTCCAGCCTAAATAGTTCTGTAGTTCTGTAAGAGGCTGTTTGTGTACAAAGCACTGAACTATGAGTAGCACTTGAGATGCAATTTCTTTGTATTGTGCCTTCTTCCTTTTCATTTGTGTGAGAAAAATGTGAAAATTTGTAAGTCTGGATAATTAGATCATTTCTCAAAACATTTTCTGAAAGGTGTGTAATGGCATTTGCAATTAAGCACTGCCATTGTCTTCAGCAGAAGCAGAGTTGAGCTAATGCAGCACACTTTACATATTTCAGCAACTCAACAATACACCTGCTTCCTTGTCATGTATTATTTGACACTGCTCTATAATGTATGCTATTATACCATATCCTACTAGTATTTCTACTGGTAACAAAGAAAAAAAAATCTTGAACTTCATAAGCTTTGCTCTGGAAAGAGGAAGTCTTGGGTGCATTATGGGAGGTACACTCCAAATAAGTGAGTCCAGTAACACCTAACCTGTCCTTCTAGGAACAGGTGTCTAGGACACCACACTCATATTTCCATTTTTTTTCATGGGATAAAGGGAATGGTTTTTTGCCTTTTTTTTTTTTTATGGAAAATATCTATTTTCTGAGGCAGTATAATACCCTGCCTCTACATCTTCCCTCTTAAGCAGCAACTGTGAACATAATGAAAGCACAGCGTAACTCCATTTGCATCAGTGTGAGGCACTGAAAACTCAGCATTCTTATGGTGTCGTGATGGCATTGTACAACTGGTGGAGGGGAGCTGAGTCAACTTTCTGTTTGTACAAAAATGTGTTTCAGCGAGACCTGAAAAAAATGTGCAGGAAGCACACAGTTAGGGGAATAAAAAAGTCCTTCATGATTCATAACTTGTCTTTCATGCAAGTAAGCAAGGGATGACAGAGAAAAATATTTCTTACTGTGCTGGTTTGAGCTGTGATACAGCTAATTTTCTCCCTAGTAGTTACTATGGGGCCATGTTTTGAACTTGTTTGTTGGAAGCAGGGTTGGCAACAGGGATATTTTCGTTATTGTTGAGCAGGGCTTTCACCTAGCCAATGCCTTTCCTTCTCTTCACCGCACCGCACCAGTGAGAAGCCTAGGGGTGCACAAGGAGTTAGGAGGGATATAGCTGGGACAGCTGACCCTACACCTTATGGCACCACACTTGGCATATGAAGTTGGAGGAAGAAGAAGGAAGGTGAGAACATTTGGAGGGATGGTGTTTGTTTGCCCAAGTAACCCTTAAGCATGATGGAGCCCTACTGAACTCCTGCCTGCCCATGGAAGGCAGTGAATTAATTCATTGTTTTGCTTTGCTTGCACACATGACTTTTGTTTTACCTATTAAACTGTCATTATCTCAACCCATGTGTTTACTCAGTTTTACCCTTCTTATTTGCTTCCCCATCCCATGAGGAGAGAGCGAGTGGCTGTGGGGTGCTTAGTTGCTGGATGAGGTTAATCCACAACAATTGACTATTAACAGAATAGAATAGTTTGTTTCATTGGTGATGATCATAGCATATGTCCTATAACAAGTGTTCACTTAGAAAAGCTCTTCCTGTAATATGCAATTACTTCTTTCACTCTCCTGTCACAAAATAGTCCCGAACTTATTGTAGCACTGTATTGTCATGGGCTAATATTCAGACAAAAAAATTACTTTTAATCCACCTAGTTTTGTAATTATCACATCTGCTCCTTTTCCTGTACTTACTTCCTTTACTGATCCTTTCACCTTGTAATTGGTGTATATTATTTAGATATTTTCATTATATATATTTTGTTTAGGTTTATTCCTGGTGATGGTGCTTTGTCTTCCCATGTCATCTTGTATTTTCTATTTTTAATGTCCTTGCAAATGTTTGTTCTGTTCAAGGCTTACAATGATGGTTGCAGGAGGAAGCTAACCTTAGTTGGAACATCTAGATTTTAGTCTGTTATAAATATCTATGAAATGTAATTAAGCATTCCTTTTGCAGTTGACAATGCTTTTACAAATTTGAGAAGACAGAATTAATATACTGAATTGTATTACCAAGTTTTCTTTTAACTTATTCTCTTGTATGTAACTCATTTAAATGAGCACCACTGACTACAGTGGTAGTCATATTTGTATCTTCTACTCTGGACAGTCCAAAGTGGCCTGGTGATCTAATGCATGTGGTTTCAAAGTTGCAAAATACAGAGAAGTAATCTGTGAAGATTTTTGCATCTTGAGTAATGCTGAAGGTAATAATGCAGTGGCCAGCAGAATAGCTCAACAAACACAATAAGACCTCACCTGATTTCTATGACCTTTGGATGAAGTGTTGGTGATAACATCAGACATGCTTTTAAATATGCTAAAGTCTCTTGGGTTGCCCTATCCAGCTGTTGTGAAGCAAGTAAGTGAAGCAGTCAGTATGGTTTCTTCTCTCTTTTGTTATACATCTTGCAGTAGGACAGCTCATTAACATTTCCTTTCAAAGAAAAAATAGAAAGTGAAGGTAACTGAGGTTAGAGTTCAGAAAGTATAGAGGCACAACAATGAGGATGAGAAAATGATTGCATTAAAAAGGGATTTTAGGATCCTTCTCTGACAAATGTTTTACCAGCCCTGTGAAGGTAATATGAAGATTCTAACATATTCCAGTGGAATGTGTGTAGTATGGTCATCTGTAAAAGGCCCAATAGATCTCAAAAAAGAAGTCTCTTTTTTGTAGAGTTATATTCTACCTTAGTGAAGCAAAGAACTGTCCTCCTGCTCAGCTTGAAATTTCTGCCCATCCTCAAAGGGAAAAACTAACAAAGTACTGGCTATCTGTCAGCTTCATCAAAAAGATGATTGTTCTATTTAAGCCCACATCCTGAAGACTGTATGCTCATGATGTATCTGGAGTATTTCTTCCCCATCTGCTTTCACTGGCCCTGGTATCAGCAGAGCTTTTCCTTTCACATGTTCTCAACCCTCTCTTCTCTGTCTGCATTTCCTCTTGTGCAGTATCTTTCCCCCTGCCTCTAAGTCTATTATCCCAGAGTTCCTACTGCTGTTGTTGGTTGCCTTGGCCATGGCCAGTGGTGGATCTGGCTTGAAGCCAGCTGTTGCTGGCTCTGCTGGACATAGTGGAAACTTCTAGCAGCTTCTTGTAGTAACCATTCCTTTAATGCGTGCATGTGTGTTCACAACACCATCCCTTTTTTTAGTCTTTAAAAGTCTAAGTTCTTTGCTTTATTTATTGCATAGACACTTATACATGGATAAGTGGAATGTATTCTCATTTAGGGTATTTGTTTTTCTCTCCTGTTAGATCTGTTTAACAAGTTCTCTAGAGTATATAAGACAGTACAGTCGTAGATTAAACTACATTATCTACTACATCAAACTACATTAAAGCCTACATTATCTTGTTGGGTTTCCAATTCCTTACAAAATTATAACACCTTTTAATGCTTAGAAGTAGGTCTTGGAATGTTATGGCAAACTGAGAAACTCTTTTTTGTTAGATGAAATATTTAGCATAAATATTTACACTGTTTAGGTATAGATACTGTGTTGATAAGGGTTTTCTTCAGGTACAGGACAATCTATCAGGGAAGGCAAACCAATTCTTGTTCACTGTTGACTTCAGGCTTTACCTTAGGGAGCAAGGAGCAGTGTGGAAAGCAAAAGCAAAACCAGCAACAAATTCAAAAACAAACAAAAAAACAACATACAAAAAAAAAAAAAGAACACCAAGAACAAAAACAAAAAAAATCCCAACCAAAACAAACAAACAACAACCTGCAAAAAACCCAGCATCATGAAGAACGTCTCCCAAGATTCTTGTTTCCCTTTTTCAGGAGGAAAATTGTGCTTATCAAAGATTTGGATGCTGTAATAAATTTCACCAAAGTCAAGTTAGACAGCAGATAGCTGGCAAGAAGATAAATTATATGTATTTAGTTAACAAATCACATCTCTGAACCTCTGAGCGTAACAGCTTCACATGTGTGTAATATAATAAATGAACGTATCTACAAAACACACACACACACCATCCCACAGTATACTCCATCTCTTAACATTTCCAAAGCACTTGTCACAGCTCTGTCTAAGCTTTTACAGATTTAAAATACCACCATAAATATTTCAAAAGTTGTAGTTAACTGTCCTTGTTATGCCAGATAAAATGATAAACTTCTGTTTCTGAAGAAAAATTATTTTTGCACTGTTGCTTTCCCCCTAGAGAAAGACTGTTGTTTTATAATCCTACTTTATTGCTTTTACTCAGGCCCTTTGGGAAAGCTTGATTGATGAAGCAGGTCTTGCAATATAATCTAAAGAATGTAAGGTGATAGCTTTTCTTAGATCTAATTCTGGAAGATATTTCAGAGTCTTGGACCTATGCTTAGCTGTTAAGTGTAGTGCACTTGTTAATCACAGCAGTAGCAGCTACAGACCAAAGCCTTGAATCTGTGCCAAAGCACTGCACTGCAACAACTGCAGATTTTTGGTCTGTGAGAAAGAAAGGAAAATATAAATTTCTGAAAAGTCCTTCATATGTCCCCCAAATGGTTCCTACCCCAATGTGTAAATAACTCAGTTATGAAAGCTTGCTTCTTTCCCATCTTTTAAGAAATACATCCATCACTACCACCCAAAGTCATGTGAAATATTGCTATTCACAACAGCTTCTTAACTTATAGAACAATTAGTCTAAGATCATGCTTCTTTCCAAACCCAATGACAAATGCAGTTCATCCAGCTTTCTCTATCCTATCCTATCCTATCCTATCCTATCCTATCCTATCCTATCCTATCCTATCCTATCCTATCCTGTCCTGTCCTGTCCTGTCCTGTCCTGTCCTGTCCTGTCCTGTCCCGTCCCGTCCCGTCCCGTCCCGTCCCGTCCTATCCTACCCTACCCTACCTTACCGTACCCTACCCTACCTTACCCTATCCTACCTTATCCTACCCTATCTTACCCTATCCTATTCTCTTTCAATTTGAAGCCAAGCCATGCCTTGTCCAGTCTCTCCTCGTCTTTCTTTCAGGCTTCCTTCACATATCTAATCAAATAATTCTTCAGAAAAACCTCAGAGGTGATGAATTAAAATGGTCAAGACAGGATAATACTATGAAAAAATAAGGTTGGGCATGCCCAGACAAAATACTTACAACCTCTAACATTACACCAGAAGTGCAAAAAAATATTAAATTGCTACATTATAGAGTAACTGAAGGGTTAGATTTATGAGTGTATATTATACCCACTCTAGAATTTAGCACAGATTATTACATTTTCCCAAGAAAGTTGTGTGGAACATTAGTCCATGCAATCTTGTATGAGATGAAAAGTCTGCACTGCTGGCTTTTATTACAGGCTCATCTCTGTTATGATCCACCCTAGAAAGGGAAGGTAACTCAGCTTCTTGTTAATAGATCCCTTGGGGCAGGCTAGAGTGAAATGACACTAAATGACTGGTGCATATCTATATCTATATACCTATGTATTTGAACGTTTTATTTTAGAACAATTTTGTTGCAATGGAAAGGATGTGTAAGAATGCACAAGGTAACCCCTGGCACCAGATTATGGCTAAGAGTATAAGGAGAAGTTTATTTTCAAAGTCAGAGATCCTAATACACTGCTATACATCACTGAATGCTCATGCTGTGAGTGAAAAAAAAAAACAATCAGGAAACCTGCTTTTATGCTTTGTTTACAACATCTTTTGCATGCATATAACTTTTCAAGGTTGTATTCTCCCCTGTGTTTTATGGCCTATCTGACTCCCAGAAGGGGCTCCTAGGCATGTTGGTGAGACTCTTATCTCTCCTTGCAGCAGGGGAGTTAATTCTGTACAGACAGACAGAGGGAACATATGCAGCACCATTCTTGAGAAGCAACTCTCTCCCATACTAGGTCTTCCCCAACTACAGAAGCTTCCCTGAGCAAATACTCCTATCTTTTCCTCCTCACCAAAATCTTTTCTTTTTTTCTCCTACAGGAGTTATGTAGGCATTTTGGTTACTATTATGTGTAGTGATAAAAAAAATATGAGTAGAAATAACACTTAAAATATATAAGGGAAAGAAAGAAAGAGAAAAAAAGAGTAAGAGTAGAAGGATAAGATCACACATAGATCCAGTGACAAGATTTGTTGCAATTTTGATGTCTGCCTATCAAAGTGATGTTCACCATCTAGATTCATCAGCGGTGGGGAAAGCCCACAAAACATAGAATTCAATGGGTTAATATAAATTCAGGTTTATGTGTGAACACCTAGACACCAGCTTGTGTGTGCAGGGGGGCTTTGCACTGTCTGATGTAACACTGCAGATCATGCACAGTTCTCTGCTGAAAGGCTGCAGAAATGAGCCTGGGGACATTTTTAGGGTCTTTGATGGTTTATGACACCTTCTAATACCTGACAGCTGCATCTCGCTTCAGCATAGTTGAGCCAGTTGTGTCCCATCAGAAGGGATTAATACCTTTATATTTACATGCAAATGTCCTAATATTTCCCCAGGGGGCAGTTTTACAACACTCAGTTGTGTAAAGGAGAACATTTGCATTATTAAAAGTACTATCCTGCTTCAGCAGGGTCTGCTTCTTATCAGCCTTCACCCTTATCTGGCTCAAACCCCAGGGTGTATCCTCTGGTGGGGAGTGCTCACCTGCTCTACCTTACAGGGAGAAGAGGTTTAATCACCACATACAAAAAGTTCTCCTCTTTCTTTGGTGCGGGGTGTGTACAAACCTGGCCTCAGCAAAGCACCCTGTGACCTCTGCAAATGGCCAACTGTTTGAGTCATTAACAACTAAAACTTCAGTCCCTCACAATCTGTAGTATAAATTAAGTTCTGATCTGCTTTTTTTCATTTGACCTCTATAGTTTATCATATTGCGGAACTCCAGATACTGGTTCTAGACCAGTTTTGGCCCATGGGCTCCTACTGACCTTCATAAGTCATTCAGTTTATAAAAGAACACACCGATATGCTTCTCTTCCTCCAAGGACCAACTCATTAAGTTTTAATACAGATAGGTAGTTAATGTCTTCAAACAGGAGAGTGTGAACCACTCACTTGCATTAAACCACTCTTGAACCACTCTTACATTCTTGGCAGTATGGCAGTATTCAAATGCCATTGAAAGTGTTTTGAAGATCAGGGACACTGCACTAAAGAGGGAGGCTTACATGAACTGACAGTTAGTTACGTGAGAATTGGTTTATGTATTGCTTGTTTCTCAGGGACAAAACCTGTTATCCTTCTCTTGGCTGAGACTCTCTACAGATTATGAAAGCTTTTTCATGCAGAAATGCAGTCATGTGGATGCCCACTCATACACACATGAGATGTTTTCTGCTAACTCCTGTCTGCTCCAGTGGATTCTAATTCCTAGTTACCCAGATACTCAAAATCATCATCTGCTTTGGTTTGTATAGAAGGAATCCTGAATTTAAACTGCTCCATTAGGGTTATAAAAAAATGTGCTGTATGGAAAGTCTGGGACAGATGGTGAACACAGAATGTGAAGGAAAAAACAGAGATATTGTCTTGAGTCTTATGCTGAGCAAGTTAATTTTTGTCTTTTTTTGTTTGTTTGTTTGTGTTTATTTGTTTTTCTGTTATTTTTTTCTCTTTTTTTTTGTTTTTTTTCTTTCTTGCTTGGATTTGTTTTGCTGTTTTGTTTTTATGTTTTACAGTTTAGCCAGTTGGTTCAAATCATCCAAATTATTGTTTTTTCTGATGTGAAGTCTTTCTATTAATTTACTTTGTGAGGTCTGTCTTGCCCCACAATAAAAATCTATCACCTGATTACCCCACCTAAGTGGTGGGACTGTGGAAGAGCAGACTCAGGAGACATCTTACCAATGTATAGAGATATTTGAAGGAGTAGAATGAAGATGGTTGAGCTAGGCTGCTTCCAGCAGTGTCCAGCAAAAGAAAAAGAGGCAATGGGAACAGGCTAAAACACAGAAGGTTTCCTCTGAGCACCAGGAAACTCTTTTGAACTTTGAGTGTGACTGAGCACTGGCTCAGGTTGCTCAGAGAGGTGTTGGAGTCTTAATCCTTTGAGATATTCAGAAGCTGTCTGGGCAGTTGGTTTGAGTGCATGGGTGGAAGGATCGGACAAGGTAACCTCCAGTGCTGTTCCCAATCTCAACCATTCAATGACCCGCTCTAATGGAAGGAGAATCAACCCTGGGGCCACTGGGGACTGAGCAGAGCGTACTGCAAGCCAGAAGGTCATATAAGAAAGAAAGCATGTTGACAGATCTTTCCTTTCTTCTCACACTTCACTCCCCTCAGCCCCTTTTCTCCAGTTTGGGAGTCTTTTGGTGGTCTGTAGAGAGTTCTCAAAAGGAAGAGAGTTCAGTGTACTTCCATGTCATAGGTCTGGTCAGCTTTTGGTTTGGTCAGAACCTCCAGTTGTAAAAATGCTCATGTGTGTGCCAACTCTATTATTTGCACACTCCAGATTATGTTCAAAGAATGAGACATTCAGTTCCAAATCTCAGATGAAAAAGAGGACAGTCTTGAAATGTCTAGTTTGTGCTTACTAAATTGTTGGCCGGTCAATACACCACCCCAGTTTTGGGGTAGAAACTGAGACATTTATTGATCACTCGCATTACAATATATAGAATAGAGGAGTGGGGTATGTTAATGAGGAGGTATGACATGCTAATAAGAGGGACAAGCTATGTTAACTAGGACTTAGGAAATCCAGTCGCTTTATTTCATCATACAGTAAGCATTTCTCCACATCAGGGCCATCTGGAGAGGGGGAACAAAGGGTTTCTAGATATCTTGCCACATCTTCCATATCTTGCAATGGGAACAGGGCTAATACAAACAGATAGCTGAAAACAGTCTTGTCCCCAAGGTATCCTCTTCCGGCAGGTTCCTGTCTTATCAAAGGGAGGAACCCCTTTCAGTATCTACTGCCCAGGGCTTGCTGGACAATCCCTTCAGGTCTCCTTTTGTTAATAACTGTTTTTCTTCCCCAACACTAAATATAAGCAAAATATTTCCTTTGGTTAACTAGTGAGAATATTTATTACATAGATTATATACCTTGATTATTTCTACGGTGTTATGTTATCTCATGCCAGTCTTGACAATACTTCACAAATACTTCCAGAAATGGATTAAACCCTTTTTTTTTTTTTTTTTTTCTTTTCTCCTCATATTGACAAGATGCTGCAGTGAATGTGAAGGTAATGACAAACATAAGAAACCTGAATAAAATTAAAAATTGCTTGCAGCTTTACTGGACTATATTTGTTTGGAAAAACTTCAACTAGTTTTGTTGGTTTTAGTTTAATTTTCAATGTCTAAATATTCTTTGCCTACTTCAATAACTTATTGACTCATTTCATCACAATTTGACAGAGATAAGCATATCACAAAGATGAGAAAGTTTTAATGGGAAACTAGGAAGCAAAACTGCAGGGAGAGAACTCAGGCACTCCAACAGTAGAAATATCAATACTGTGACTTCACAAGTTTAAACACACAAAAAATCTCCAAACAGATATAAGGCTTCAGACAGAGCCAGCAACTGATTAAGATACACAAGCCTGCCAAATGTTTATATCCAGTTGGGTTCTCACAGAATTATTTGTGGAGAACAAGTCTAGGTCAAAACCCATCATTTTTCCCAGATTAAAAAATATTCAAAAAGTAACAAAACACAAGCCAAAAAACCCAACCCCCCAAAAAAACCCCAAAAAAACAAAACAGCAAACCAAACCAAACCAAATCAAACCAAAAAACCCAAACCCAACAAAAAACTAAAACAACAACAACAACAAAACCCAACCCAAAGTGTAACTTAAACAGAAAAAACAAACCCACCAACAATATGACTCTTTTTACTTTTGGAAAACTTTGAATACTTTTGGTATTTTGCAAAGAGACATGGCAGTCAGATAGAACAAATTCACAGAAATTATTAGAGAACATTTGCTGAAGGAATGCATGAAATAGCAGTATGAGAGAGCAGCAGCTGTCATGGAAGATCAAAGGGTTAGAGAAAGAGGAGCTGATAGGGCAGGGAACTTTGGACAGTGATTTAGACAGGAAGGCTGTTGCTTATAGTTGTAGGGAAATAAACAAGAGAGAGAAGGTTAAAGGAAACCTGGATCAAAGAGAACTTGAATATAGGTGAAGAAACCGTAAAGCTGAGACACTGTTTCTTTCAACTCTGACTTTTCAAATATTTGACTTTTCCCCTTTCCTAGTATTTAAATGTTAGGTTTAGGCTTCCAGGAAACAGGTTTGAGTCAAGGACTAAAGGACAGCTAATTGAACTTATGTGTATAAATTGTTACGGTTCATCCTATATACAGAAATAACAGATTCAGAAACCAAGATTTTAACTAACACTTGGCTACTGGAAAAGATAAAATAAATACTGTCACATGATGTTGTTTCAGGCACAAAAGCTGTTAAGGAACACTCTGAGACACACTATAGGTTTCTGTACTGAACTGAAACATACCCTTATTTTCCTTATATTTCTTTTTTTCTTTTTTTAAAAAATAATAATATTAAAGTATTTGTTTTAATATAAATCAGCCTTCATTTGAAATATTCCACTTGTTTTTAAAAAAATATGCAAATTTGAATGTGTGTGTACAAAAGTCAAACAATGCATGTGCTTCAAACAAAACTTTTTCATTTTTTTCTAAAACTGGAGTCTTTTTTTTTCAGAAAGAGAAAAGTTATTATTGCAATTTTCATAATATCCTAAAATTAAAAAAAAAAAAAAAATCACCCCAGCATTTTTTGTTTAAGTTTGCTCATGGGATAACTCCAACTAGAGAACAGCTGAATACAAACGTTGTGAAGTTATATGGTTAAACCCAAAAAAGAAAAAAAAAAAGAATTGTGACAGATTGCATTATTAACTGTCTGATATGTTTCTAGTTCTTCAAGTATATTATCATAGAGATCATGCAGCAAGTTTATCTTGGAACAAATCTATGCTAAAAAAGACATTTAAACCTTTTTCTTATGATTAAAATGCAATTTTTTTTTTTCCTGAGATGTCTTTATAGAAGACTTGTGTTTCAGAGGCTGCAGCTAAATTCAGAGCCTCTCAGGACTAAGAAAAATAAGTAGGGAGGAGAAGATATGAAAAGATTTAACAGCAAGACTTAGACACTTCTGAATGTAACTTAAACGTTGAGAATGGACTGCAGGTGGTGTTGTGTTACTTGATTCAAGCTCAATTATTTATTCAAATTTTAATGTTGTTCTGCAAATTCCATGTAACATACATGGATTACCATGATCTTACCTTTGGAGTTGGAGATAAACTGATTTTAACATTGTTTCACTTCTGGAACATCACTCAATAACCCAGAGGCTTCCATCCACTCATCCCATGTAGCACTGGCAGGACAATTTTCTCTGAACTCCTCAAGCCTCACGTCTAGCGAATACTCTGACAGAGAAGGCCTAAGTGCAAGTCAGACATGATATCACTTATCTGGGTTTTTTTTTGCCCATCAATCAATACGTTGTATACACATTGAATAAACAGCCCAACACATCAATGAAGGACTGTGATTTTTTTGTCTTGTTAGTCCCAGTGAACTGAAGCAGATGTTGGCTTTCGTAGTAACTTTAGATTCCTGTTCTATTGTTGAAGAACAATATAGATAAAATCATGAGGGATTTCTTTTTTAAATTTTATTATTACTTTGTCAGATCAGTTCTTCTCCTATTTTTTATGCTATCTTCCTCAGGCAATAAATGCTAATGCTGTTTTAAACCATGATAAGAAAATCAATTCAAGAGTAATTTTTTTTTACATGTTGTTTCACAGTACCTATTCATGATGTTAAAAGCTTGTCCTAGGTCTTTACTTAATGGCATGATTAACTAGAGATATTAACAATTAAACACATAGTTCAAGGCAAAACTCTACAAGTGATATGTTATTTATCCATGTCTGGAAATACCTGATATACCGTTTGACCACAAGCATGTTATATTAAAGACATCCTGAAAGATTTAGTTCCAAATTTCACTTTTCTATTAACTTAAATCATGCCAGTAGTTACTTATGACTTTTTTCCTTTCATGAAAAGTTTACTAATATTACTCCTGAAAACAGATTTGATGAAGCTTTGAGAAACCTGACCTAGTGTGAGATATGCCTGCCCACAGCAGGGGAGTTTCAGCAAGATATCTTTAAGGTCCCTTCCAAACCATACCATTCTATGATTCTATGACCCTGTGTTTCTGTGCTACTAAATATTCTTTGTCATTAATTGAACTAGTTTTGAAAAGCAGTTACTCCATGTTACAAGTATGTGAATTCTGACCCTTGAGAACATACCAGTGTATGTTCTGCTAATGGTGCTGATGGTCTTGCCATCCTAGGCTGAACAGTACTCTGGTGTTCTGACCTGCTGGTAAGCCTTGTCAGCTCTGAGCATTCCTCTAAAATGAGGAAGTTTGCATGCCACCATGAAAAAGCATTTGGGTGAATGCTTTTCTATCAAACAGTATGCTTTTTGAGAGGACTTGGGGAACTTGTCTAGATTTAATGAGATTTACTCTTTACCCTACATTACATTGTAGAGGCAGAAAATATAATGGCAAATATAATTTTCCTAAAAAAAACCCCAAAAAACATTAAGAAGAACTTTGCATGAATTTTCTCTGACATTTTTTTGTCCAGATTTGTAAATCTCATAATTTTAAAAGGGCAGAATGATCCCTGAGAAGAAAGCAAAATCTATAATAATCCTAAAATCCATGTAATATTTAGTGGTGAGAACATTTTATTGTGACATTTAGGTGCAGCATTGTAACAAAAAGAAAATAGCAAGTAGCTGCAAGTTCCCATTTGTGGGGAACATATCCCCCCGTGGAAATATTGCTATTACCAGATGAGAAAATTATCTGTACTCTAAAAGCTACATATCTCCTTTTTCTTCATGTGGAAGTGTACTTCAGAATGTGGAATATAACAGAAAATTGAATTCTTTCTCAGTGGTGCCAGTATAAAAAACCCATTGTCTTTGGAGAAGAAGAATTTATGTCCTTTCCCTGAGTATTGCCGTGCTGATAGCTTGTAACTGGTCTTGGTGGTATGACTTCATATTAATCAACCCTGTGATTCCTGTCTTTTTAAATCAAGAACTCCATGTACAGTTTTTTGAGCTCTGCTACCTTTCTGCATCTTGAATCAATCAAATAATGATGGGTTCTTATGTTAAGCAAATTAAATTCCAGATTCACATGGCCTTTGCTAGATTATTCTGACATGGAAAAGATTTTATCATCTACTGAACTTGATAGAAAACATGTATTTGTGTAGCTTTAATAGCTAAAACTTATACAGTGCCTATTACTAGTCCCTAGGTAATGCTTCTCATATTAAAATGGCCCTTCCTTATATAGAACCATAGGGAGGTTTTTCAACAATTCAGAGTAGTTTGTTCCTGTTACTGAAAAATGTGCTTTAAGATCTGCTCTCTATGTTTTAATCACTGCTAAATGGCAGTTGATATGGACAAGTGAAGATTTTGGCCTTTTGTTTTTTCACTTAGTTTCACTGTAATTATTCTGTCTTCTTTTAGCTCTGTAATCAAAACCCTGAACAGTCTGGGCAAAGAAATTGTGGAAAGTATTATGGTTTGAATTCACTCAGGCTGTTTTCTAATATACATCATGAAATCCTTTCAAATATGTTTTCACTGTATCTATAATTCAAACTGTAATTGTTTGAATGCAGATTCTTTTTAACACCACTACTACTGGTATAATAGCTGGAATAAAATCCCTGAGACAGTCCTTCTAGAAATAAAATGTATATTTTAATTAAATATTTTGGCAGCTTGGAAATATTTTTCTGGAAAAAAAATCTCAAAATGCAAACTTAGAAGCAGGAATAATGGAAAAAAATATGCACTTATGGTATAACTTCATTCTATGCAAATTTCACAGGGAATAAGTAGAAAGGTGTTTTTAATCCAGCTGTAGTTGTTCTGTTCTATCAAAGGGTTCTCATATTCTAAGGATCTTCTGAATAAGCAATCCTTCAAGGTGGCTTTGAGCCCAAAATAATGTGTCTTGAGCCTTCATGAAGGCAAAGGGCTTACTATATGTGTAATGACATTATCATCATGCTGGTTTAAGTTAAATATATTATTTATGTAGAATGAGTTCAATTAATTAAGTCACTGTCTTTGAGTCAACATATGTTTAAACTGTCTGCTCACTCCCTAAAGATCTATGAATTGTCTAAGAATTTAATCTTTCATAGAGGTAAGCAGATAAACAAACTTTTCCATCCTTCTGTTCCCTGTCTGGTCCTTCCCATCTGTCTAAAATGATTTAATCAGTACATGAATTTTGTTGGGGTTTGATTTTTTTTTTTTCAGGTGGAGTAATAGGACATACTGAAAAATATCCATTAGAAGGCCAGCTCTGATTTAACAATTTTTTTTTATTTTTTTTTTTTTTTTAGTAGAAAGCTGTTAGCAAAGGAATTTGAAACAGAATTTTACTACTTGAAACAGGCTGTGAACCACTACCTAATCCTGGAGGACATATGGGGGTTTCTCTTGGTATAGTCCTCCAATGGGTTTTATTAGCTTATTTTAAACAATACGCCACCTGTGGGTAGGATTAGTGAAATAAAAGCTACCAAAATGTGTTGTGCACTTTCTTTTCCCCTTTTCATTCCACTGGATGGCTTGAAGAGATGTCAGTGTAATTTCTTCCCTATCTTCATCATCTTCATCCTCCCATAGACATTCAACAGTGCTAGAACTTGGCCTTGAATTTTTTGCAACACTGTTAATAGGACATGCTACATAGAGCAGTTCAGCATGATAAAGATGATTCTAGACACGATGTTTTAAGTCTGGAGTCTAATTTGGATCTCAGACATGAAATGTACTCTGAATCTCTCTGTTTCTTCACCTTGTCAGGCTCTCTCTTATAACTTCTGAGCAGGAATATCTTTACTGACTTTGGAAAAGTTTTGGAAAAAAAAGTTTTAAGAAAGTGTTTGAAGACTTGATGTTTATGCACTAAGATTCAAAGTGCTGCATTTAAGATAAAAATCCCAAATGTAACACGAAATAATCTGTAATGTATTTTGGGAAAAAATATCAAACAATAGCTTTTTTATTGCATATAACTTTGGTAACTCACACACTCTCTTTTAGTGTCTCTAACTCACCCACTCTATGGGCTATATAGTGGCTCTTGCTGAAAGGATCCTGGGTTCCTACCAGACTGGTAGGGAGAATGGGCCTGCTAGGGTACATAGCAGAACTCTAGACCATCTCTGTGTAAAGATAACCACATCAATGCAATTTTTTAAATTGTAGAATACATTTCATTTTACCTAAAGCTCTTCTCCATCAGCTATATTATATGTGACATTACACAAAGGGCTTTGTTCCCTTCAGATACAGCACACTGAAATATGTGGAAGAGAGATAGAAAATGGCTAGATTCAAATGCACAGCTAAGTGTTTGCCTAATATTTGCTACAGCAAAGGTGGGGTGTAACAGTCCCTAAAATTGTATAAATTCACAGTTGTTCAAATTTCAGTATGAAATCACAGTTTTGAGCATAGCAGTTGGTAGAACAGCAAATATACATGTGTGACATCAGTAGTGACTAGAGTATTGAGTACAACAAATGAGAAACAAAGGACTGTCTCCTTGAAATAAAAGTAGTTGTTACAGTTTCAAAACTCAGTTGGAATTCCTTCCAAAAAGCTTGGAGCCTACGCCTTAGTGTTGATAAAGAGGGTTAGCAAAGGACACAATGGGTATGCATGTCCTGATGTTAACAGCTCTAGCCAGAGCTTTTGTTCTGATCTCTTCCCAGGCCAGAAGGGGAGGGAAGACTGGCTCGGGCAGAGGCAGTTGGGGGGAAGCATTCAGTGTTTCTGTGCTTGCTGCGCAAGTCAAGACTTCACTGGCTCGGCACAGAGGAGAGAGAAAGGAGACACACACACACCAGGTCCGGCACTGCTGGTGGACCAGAATTGTGTCTTTTGCCCTCTGGCTTCATCGATCACCTGTGGACACCACAGAGATTGTTGTGAGGGAGAGAACACACCTGCTTTCTACACTGTAGAGGCTGGGTTTCTGCTGCTCTTTGTCAATGACCCCAAGGGAGCTGACCCTGCAACTGCTCCTGCCATTCCCCTGAGAGAGAGGCCAGCAGGCCAGGCGCAACATCACCACCTGCTGTCCCTAAATATAACTGCAACCCCTGAGAGAGAGAGTGGCCAGCAACTGAGGTGCAACATTGCCACCTGCTGTCTCCTTCTTTGGGGGTAGCCAAAAGACATTTTAAGTGTTTGCCTTGTCATTTGAGAGTGGAGTGGTTTATTACAAACTGTTGTTGTTTGGTTCTTTCTGTATATATATATATCTGTGTATTGTGGTTAAGAACTGTTATCCTTTCATGTATATTTTTTTTTTCCTAATTAAAGTTCTGTTTTCTAAATTTAAAGGCGAGGGATTATTTCTTGGCCAACATAGATACCTTAGTTCTCCCCTTGGACTAAGACAGTAGTTAATAAATAAATTAAATGGTTTTATTGCCTGGTCTTTCAGCTTTACTTTAATGGTACTTGTATAATTTTATTATTTTTTTTCCATCTGGTGTCCTAAAATATATTAGATTGATCAGAGTTCAGCTCTGAAATCCTAAGGAAGTTATCACATTTTAATGAATGCAAATAGATGGTTTTTCTATTCTCATTGAATCAATTTCATTATTTATATACTTATTTTCAACCATCCTATTGAATCTTTAAATTTCCTTGACAGATGAATAATGACAGGCCAATGGGATGGACACTAGGAGTTCAGAAGACCAACTTTTCTTTTGAATACTTTGAACTGTACAGAAATTACATGATGTATCTGTTTTATTTGACCCTTTAAATTTTGGTGATTGAGACTGCAACATCACTAGATTGATGTATCACCCTATTCTTACCCCAACTGGAGAATGTTTCACTGCAGTAAATTATGTAATCCAGGACCACATTGTTTTGTTACCTAATTAACAAAAAGTCAAATTCTTGGACATAGTCTTTCCATGTTTCCCTGATGTTACTTGGAAACATTGTGAGCCAGCTTTGCTGTTTTGGAAGCTAAATTCCTTTATATGTGTGGTATGGCCCTTTCCAGAAATTGTGAAGTGGTCAGAGGTCCCCTACAGCTGTCCTGATATGAATATGAAACATTCCAAGGACATAGTTATACTGCCTTAAATATTGTGCAGTCATTGACATTTGTGTAAATGAGCACAAAGTATTTGCAAATTGGAAGGACAATTTCATATAATTTTTAACAGATGTAGAAAGCTTTCCAGTAGGCAAGTGTTATGCTGCTGAAAGCTGTCTTTTGTTTCCTTTCAAGGCTGTGTTTAACTCTGTGGTTTACTGTAAAACATGCTTTGCACGGTCTTTAATGCTGATGTGGAAGTTCTTGCATTGCTAATGATCTGGTGCTTTGGAGATTCAAATAATTAGTGAGGGCAGACTGCTCATCCATTACAGCAAGAACTCACCTTGACAAGAACAGAGGGATTCTTTCTGTCTGTTCTGATCATTTGATGCCAAAGATCTGGCCGACCTCTATTATCACATCTCTGTCTGCTGATGTTTAGCTATTAAGTCAGTGCAAAGCCTATTGACTCATCCCAGCTTGGAGAAAGACATGGACAGCTGGAATTTGCAGCACAGTGAGCATGTCTGTTGTTGTTTAGCTCTCAGAGTCTATAGCTCTGAGTTAGACTGGAGTATGATATATATCCTCTGTTGCTGTGGCTACCAGACAACTTGTTCTCCAGGCTGGTTCTGATATCTTTCCTGTGGTTGGCTCCTCTCTGGGAGCGATTACTGGGATACTCCTTCTTTGGGAAGTGCTAACCACTTTGTAGGTGTGAGCAGTCACTCCCCTCTATCAATATATGTAACTAAGTGTTTTATTTTGCTATGGTCAGTTTTTAAGCCTGGCCCAACTGAGTTACATCACACTGAATTTAAAAAGTCACAGAAAGCTTATCTGAGTTGCAGAAGCAGGGATTTCTCAAGCAGTGTGCTCCACAGTTGCCAGAAATAACTTTAAATACGCACAACTGAAATCAAAGAAGAAACTGTATCTGTAGCTTGACAAAAATGCAACTTTGGACAAGAATAACTTCTTCTAGGGTAAATGTAGATGAAGATACTTGAACCTTTCTGAGTGAGTGAGAGTAAAAGAATCATTGCTTTAAGAGAATAACCATCTACAACTTGTGCTTGTTTTTCACAAAACACACAGTGACATGCTTAATTTGAAATACTTGAGTAATCCTGCTGAAAACAATAGAGCTATTCACATTTTAAGCAACTTGTTAAACTTATATTTAGTGTAACTTTTCAAAGAATAACATAAGAATAATAGCATAAACTTGGATGTAAGACATGCTTCACTCTGTATAATCTTGTATCTTATAATGCCATGACCAAGAAATGTAATGAAGTTCTATAAGAAGATCATTATTTAGAAATAAAATCAGCAACCAATAGTACACATAATTGCTAATATACTGCAGAGATTTATTTATATAACTGCAAGTACCTGAATTATGTAAAGAAAGAAAAATAAAGTAACCCACTTTCATAAACTTTAACTATGAGGACTGAAATTGCATTATTATTAATTGATTTTAGGTGCAAAATATCTCCAGTACTTTACTTTATCAAAGCTTCTATGTGGAGTGTTGCCTCTCTTCCTGCCACTGTATACTTCTGAGGGAAGAAGGACATTAAATAAAGTTTTAGGAAACTAAATCCGTAACATCATTGTGTTTTTAAACTTTCTTTTTCAAAAGGCTCCTGTGAAATGACTATTCAGAGTGATGTTGAATACTGAGGATTGGGTTTTTATAGCTGTTGTTAGTTTGGGTTTTTTTTATTGTTTTATTTGTTTTGTTTTTCCAATGCCATTGGTAGCTGGCGGGCAAGGTCCTTTTCTCAATGTAAGCAAATGAATATAACAACTGCTGTTCATTCTAGAATAATTTCTGGAGAATAAGTCAGTGTTCATCATATTGTGATATTATTCCCATGAATAAAACCTCTACAATATGCTGAGACTTGTGTGCAGTGGAAAGATTGCATAGGTATACAGGTCCTTAGGTTCCAACAGGTGTTCTATGTGACTTTTTGCAAGAAAAGGTTAAAATTTTATAGACAGTGTTTGACTGCTGTTTCATAGAATCATAGAATAGTATGGGTTGGAAGGGACTTAAAAGATCATCTAAATTCAAGCCACTATCACTTTTTTTTGAATTTCTGTGTCTGCATCTGTGTCTGTGTTAAGCTGAAATGCCAAACAAACTTCACACATTGTTTATGAAGTAACTATGTCCTGGTCTTCCTTAGAAATGAGGTTCCAGGCATCTACAGTCTAATTGGCCCTTCAGTTATCACACTTTTTTGCTTCAGTAGATCGCCTGCTCCAAAAATGGATAGATAATGCCTGAAGATGGTAAGCTAAAGTTAAAAAAAAGTGACCATACTTTTTTCTGTAGTCTGCCATTATTAAAGAAGAAGTCAGAATCTAAGGCTTCATTAATGATTTTGACACTACAAAGCTAACTAGTTAAATACAGATTTGTAAACCCAAGCACATAACTAGACACTGTGATCTGTGGCATAAGTTATGAGATGAAAACGTTCTGGATTTAAATGAAGACTGTAAGTTACACGTTAACCTGGAATAAACAGGTTATTAAATTCCTAACAGGAATAAAAGAAACACAAAAAACCAAAAAACAAACTGTTGTTAATGAAAGTAACTGTAAAAGTTTGATAATGTATCTGCAATGTCCATGGGTCTCTATCTCTGTAGTATTCATATGAATTCCTTTTTCGGAAAATGCTGATATTTGTCAGAATAATCAATTCCAGGTCTCTCCTTGAAAAAACAGCTGATTTCCTTCTCTATTGTGGTATAGACTTAAAATCAATTTTATGAGTCCTGAGATGGAACTCATTGAAGATGAAAGGTGACAGGTGTAACCATGACAAACAGTTTTCTTTGTTAAATAAGTCTTTCTTGAGGGAAACGGGCTTTACCTGAAGTCTGAAAATGTCATCTTTGCCATTAAGCAACATAAAGGTTCACATTTCACTCCTTTGAGTCTCCTGTGATGCATTTCAAAAGAATAAATGTCCATATGCCAGTTTTGAGAGCAGTGTTTTTAAAATACCATTTCTGGTGGGTTTGTGGGTTTGTTTTTTTGGTGGTTTTTGTTATGTTTTGTTTTGTTTTGTTTGTTTGTTGTTGTTGTTGTTGTGTTGTTTTTTTTTTAACTCAGAGAAAGTTGCAAAAGTCTCTCCAAAACAACTCCAGCCAACATCACTTCTTTCAAAGGGCTAAATTTTTCCTACCAGATTCAATGGAATGAGACAACTTAGTCTAACTGTGACTTGAAATATGTAGAATATAAACCATCTGATTTTTCTAGAAGTATTACAACCTTCCATGGAAAAACACATGTTGGTGTGTGTAACTTGTTTGCTTTTTATTTTTTTGTTTCTTTGTTTGGTTGGTTTTTTTGTTTTGTTTTGTTTGGGTTTTTTTTTGGTTTGTTTTTTTTTTTTTTTTTTTTGCTTTCCTGTTCTGTGACTGACACTAACTCTTCATTTTCCAGTTATCAGGAAAGGCATGCAGTGCTGCTGTCTTGCTGGTACATATACTGTACATATGCTGTACTGCGTATTGAAAATAGGCAACACATGACAGGTAAATCTTCTCCCTTAACTTTTTTAAGATTCTATAGTTTACTAGCAAGAAGTTTTTCAGCTGAAGTACTGTATGTGATTAGTCAAGAAAGCATCCTTCAGTTTTTGTGACAGAGATTACATCCACTTCTTTTTTGTAGTAAACTGAGATGCTAATTATGAAACATTTAACATATATGGAAAATATATACTGAAGGAAGACAAGGAAGGCAAATTTAAATAACTGTATTTTCAGTTGTCTACAGAAAAAAATTGAAGTGATCACTAGAAATTTGAAAGAGGATTTGGAAGATTTGAAAAATTTGATAAAGGAAAACAGAAAAAAAGTTTTGGTCTAGTTGTCTGTTCACATTTATGTAGGGATCATAAGCTCTTTCAAAAAACTCTCATGGCTTACCAACAAGTTCACATGTATTCACATGTATCACTATTTTCATATGTGCTAGAGTCTTGAGAAGGAGTTTTTAACAAAAACTCAGTAGTTGCTTATGACTTACATTCCGGAAAGATGACTGTATCTGTAAATATTGCAAGGTTGTTGGGATACGAGTCAGAAAAAATGAACGATGAAGATCAAGGTTAAAATAGACATTGCATGTGTATTGATTTCACTTGCGTTAGAATTTTTTTTCTGCTATTCACTGTTCCTGGGCATTAATAAGTAACACCTTTACAGTCCTAGACAGGTGAGAAAAACATGTTTCAAAGTATTTTTTTATCTAAAAAAAGTGACTTAGACTAAAAAAAAAAGTGAAAGCATTTTAGAAACTTCTGTTTTCACAAAAGTAACTCCCTCTAACAGAAAGAAAAAGAAAAAAAAAAAACCAAAAACCCTCAAACAAACAAAATGAGCCACATGTACTAATTTTACACTTCAACTTTTTCAAACTGTCAAGAAATTCAATCAATGAATCATATAAACCTCCATCTTATGTTGATATAAAGACATGAAAACTTATCTAACTTTGGCTGTAGTGCTTTACTTATTATGCCTTTTGCTCCTATGAAATTAGGATTTTCCAGTGTAATTCAGGACAAGCCAGAAAGGTGCTGCTGCCCATAGCTAGTTCCATGAAACAACATGATAAGATCCAGCCTAGCTGACAACAAATCTCTTCCCCCAACCTGATTTGCATGTTTTCCTTTCAATCGTTATGACACCTCTAATTCCTAAATTCCTAAGTAACCAAGACACACATGTGTCGTGGTTTAACCCCAGCCAGTTTATGTTTCACACAGCCACTCAGTTACTCACTTCTGAAACAGCAGGACTGAGGAGAGAATCATAATGGTAAAGGCTAGAAAACTTGTGGGTTGAAATAAAGACAGCTGAATAGGGAAAACAAATGCTGCATATGCAAGCAAAGCAAAACAAGGAATTAATTCAGTGCTTTCCATGGGCAGGCATGTGTTCAGCCACGTCCAGGAGTGCAGGGTCCCATTATGCATAAGAGTTACTTGGGAAGACAAACAACATCACTGTGAACATCTTCCCCTTCCTCCCTCTTCCCCCCCAATCACCATACAGTATGGAATGTGACTAATGTCCCCTTGGTCAGTTTGGGTCACTTGCCCCAGCTGTGTCTCCTCCCAGCCTCTTAAGCACCCCTCACCTCCTCACCAGGGTGGCAGCATGGAAAGCAGGACCTTGTGCAAGTGTTAGTCAGCAATAACAAAACTGTATATTATCACTGCTGTGTTTAGCACAAATCCAAAACACAGCCCCATACGAGCCACTGTGGGAAAATAACTCTATCCTGGCCTAAACTAGCACAGCATGAAATGGGGCAGAAGTACTACTATAGTTCTGACTGTAAATAAGCAGACAGGCTAGGAGGTGTGGATAGTAAAGAAACTTTGTGGGTAGAAGAATGGAACAGACAGTAACACAAATCATGAACCTTTTTGCTGCAGAGATCATAAGAGTCAGTCAGCATCTGGATCAGTTCTGTGGATGCACATTATTATTTGAGTTCAATTGTACCTTGCTCCTGTTTAATTTAAGAGATTTAGTTAAATGGGTACAAAATGTGATACTACTATTCTTCTCTAACAGAAGTGACCAAACATGTTGGGCATCCTAAATAAAATAACTATACTTATTTTACATTTTCAAATCTACTCCAGTGTATTACCAGAATTAACCCACGGGATGCAGCCTGACACCCAAAAAACCTTCCCAAATATCTGACAGGTCCCACTTGGCCAACTCAAAATCTGTGCAGCCTATTTCTCCTAGTTTAAACAGGGAATGAGCATATCTGTATTCTCAGCGAATGTCCTTGTAATTATTGTTACTGATAGTCATTTAACAGCTACAAAAGAGAAATTTTTAGAAGGATGAATTACAATGGATCTGGAAACCAAACCAAAAAGCCAGCAGCTCTGACTTTCCAACCATGGACTCACAGAGGCTGTGCATCTCTTCCTTGGCACATGGTTGTTTCAGGTACAAAGATGTCAATCACAAATCTGTTGTGCAACTATTCTTCAGAAGTGGTTAAGTACCATAGGTATGTCTAAAATAAGCCCATCTACAACCTACATTGCAAGTTGATATTGGGCTCTTTTTGCTGTGTCTTGGATGTTGCTATTTAATAGGAGTCAGACTACATTACTACTAATTGCTTCGTTAAGAAGACTGAAAAATTACTGGTTGTTTCGAACAGAAAATGTTGGAGCTTGGAGAATAAATATTTAATTTCACCTCAAGTATGCAAACCACCTACTTGGGTCAGGATGGGGAGAATTCCAATGAACCACGTAGTAAATACAGTACAACAGAAAAGTGTTTCAAATTCTGTGAGAATATATACTGAATATATAATAAAATCATAGAATCATCAAGACTGAAAGAGACCTACAAGGTCATTCAGTCCAACCATCTGCCCCATACTACCACTGTAATTCCTAAAGCACCAAACTACGTCATCCAGTGCTAGATCCTGACATGTCTTGAACACCTCCAGGGATGGTGACTCCATTTTTTTATAATACCTTTTTTTATAATGCATTTTTTTATAATAGCCAATCCAGACTTTTAGAGGAAGATGATGGCTACAGTTTTCTATATGGGAAGATTTTCTATGTTGCCAGCCCTATCTAACCTCTTAAGAAGGGATATCTGCCTCATTTAGCACCCACCACTTCTTATGGAATTTCTGAAATCTGTAAGAGAAATGTCTATGATCTGTACCAGATTTCTTTTCTTCTTTTCCTTTATACAGGGTGAAATATTCTTAGAAAATGTATAAAGAGCAATATGAAAAGGTGATAAGAGCATAAATTCGTAGAATAAGCTAAATAAATGATGACACTGCCATCTAGACACAATTGACACAACCAATTAATTTGCTAGTAAACCACAATGTCTGCAGTTAAATGTGCCCTTTGGTTTTGGATTGATTATTCTTGGGGTACTTTTTGAACTGGCTCAAGCATTTCTCAGCCTATATGTTCCCATGAAATTGGCATTCTATTTAAAACAGAAAAGAAATTATGAATTGAAAAATTATTTGAGCAAATAGTGATTTTTTGAATCCTAATTACATTAAATGCAGTGAAATAAATTTTCTAGGAAAGTCCATACATCATAGATTTTTACTTTCTTTCTTGTTGCTTGAATGTTTTAAACAATTCATTAAGCAATAAAACTCAGAATTTCACCAGAATGAGTTTGTTTAAGTTTAAGGTACTGGTTGGGTTTGTAGCTGCCAGCCTTTGTGGATGTAAAGCTACAACATCAAATGAGAGAGACTTAGGTCTCCATCCATGTTATTTATGAGTTAGTGTACATTAAGGGAATTACATAGAGCAGAATTGCAATTTGACTTATTATTGCTGAGGTGAACTGTTTTCTGAATCTTGCTATAAAAATGATAAATCAAAAAACAAAATAATGCTATTTTTTCTGACTCCCTGTTTAATTATTAGCCCTTTCCCACAGAGAGACACTTCTTAAATTATGAGCCAGCCCCCAGGGTAGTTTAAATTTTTGGAGTTTATCTGAATGCAACAGTGTCTAAATAGACCTTTGGTCACTCCTGTCAGCCAAGGCTCTTTTGCTATAGAAGAAGCAAAGAATAGAAGATTCATTCAAAGTTTTTCTAATCTCAGTAAAAAATCGTCTTTCCTTGCAAATATAAAAAGCATCAGCAATGTATCAATAATCTCATGTTATTGCTCTTCACAGCCCCTAGCTAAAGATCTTTGACAGGTGCTAACAAAAAGGAATGCCTTATCGTGTAAGAAGGGACGTGTAAATGTAGCTCCTGAGTTTTAAGGTGTCATAACGAAATTTTCATGATAACATGCTGTGAGAGAGAGGTCATGAGCCTCATTTGTCATGGCAGCAGTTTTTATTGTAACTCTCCATGCACAGTATTATAAATGTATTCCCACAGCATGCTCTGTGGTAAGAAAGGGTGTCTTTCTCTGTTATTTAGCAGGAAAGATATCTCAGGGAGAGTTAGGTCTCTGAAGGTTCAGCAGTCCCAGCCAAAGGCTTTGGTTAGATTATAAAGGGTTCATCTTCCCCTAATAAGTCATGTCTTGCATCTCTTCAGAGGAGTGGTTTCTGAGTCAGCACTCTTTGGGTCACGGTGAAAACCTGCATGGGAGCTGGAGGTTGTGCTTTAGGGTTGTGAGAATCACAGCCCTCTCTCCCAAACCCTTCCTTACTCCCACGCTAAATTCTGACCTGCACCTTTCCTTGTTTTTAAATGCAGTGAGAAAGCTGCTGAGGTGTTTCATCCCTCAGCAGGGTTCTGTCCTTTTCATCCCTGAGCCTGGGAGTCTGGGTGCACTACATACTTCCCAGTCTTCTACTGGGCAGTTTACAAGCCCAGATATCCAATTTCTTCCCAAAGCCTACCAATTTTTTATTTGACCTCTTTAGGGATTTGCATTAGGCTGACTTCCAGCTTCAGCAGAAACCTCTGCAATATCTCTGTCACCCTGCAGATATTAAGTTAGCACCTTGGAAGTGCAATAACACTAATGCATACCAAAGCTGATAGAGTGATCTTTGAATGCTCTGTGAAGCCTCTATATCCTACTATGACTCAGGATAACCATTTTGCCAAAGTTTAAATTGCTCCTGGAAAAGGTCCTAGCAGACTAATGAAGCATGGACAGTGTCAATGTTTTGAGCCCCTTTCTGAATCCTCACTACACAAGCCAAATTGCCTGATATCTAAAATTCTTTGGCAATGGGCAGCTCTATTAATCTACTATACCTATGTTGAATGAGGATGAGATGACTTTTGTTCACCCTCTGTTTACCAGAAAGCACTGTAAATACACTGTAAATCCCACCATTATGAGTGCCCACCCTGTAGATGTTGTGATTTCACAGCTCTGTCTGAAATCAGAACAGTTTGTATGCTGAGAACAAACACAGCCACAGCAGCATTTTAAAACAGTCAGACTCCTCTATGGTTCCTAAAAATGCTTATACAAAAGTGGGCAGGATTAACATTAGAAATCACAGGAGTTAATACCCAAATGTTCACATATTCCCAGAAATTAATTTTTAAGAGCTCTTCTGTTCTTTATCATGCCTGTGAAGTTATCTGATGGGTTGAGTTGTTTGTTTTTGGGTTTTGTGATTTTTTTTTCCTAAATCCTGCACTTTCCTGAATCATTCTTTAAAGAAAAACATTAGTGAAATGCTAGAAGATTTAACACTGTGTGCTTTAAAAGGTAGTGTGATGTGAAGGATCATCCTTGAAATCTCTTATTTTTGAAGTCCATTTAAAACATTTCAAATTCAGTTGCAATTAATACTGCATAGGAATGCTGTTGTAGGAGACTGATTTTGTGTATCAGTCCTTAAAATGGGGAAAAAAATAATGTCAATATTAAACTCACTATGTGTATATATATATATACATATAACTGGAATGCTGATACCTACTATAGTTAAACCTATGTTCTGCTTACAGTCGCTCAGCACTCAAGAAATAGATTGGAATGAGTTTGGAGACAGTTAGCTGAATTTGCTAGTTGACTGATTGATTGAGTCCTTGATGTTTTTACCTGGGACTTTTCATTTCTGACTTAGAGTTTCCAACTGGTGGAGCAGAATCCCACAATTTTTAAGTGTTAATCCATTTACATGTCTCTTTGACTGCAGAATTTCCAAGAGCATCAGGAGAACACACAAAGGCAGGCACGTTAAATGTAAGGGAAGAAAACCTTTTGTTTTCTTGTTTAAGTACAGAGAAAGGAAAAAAAAAATGGAAAAAAATTAGATTCTTACCACATGCACCTAAAAACATTTTAGGCTGTTTCCAGGGGCTGTCACCAGTTTTAAACAAGACCTAGAATGGCATAAGAAAGCTAAAAAACTGACAACAACAAATGTGGCATTTATTTGAATGAATTTCAAGTCCAGAGAACTGTAGGTTTGACTCATGTTGCTAAACATTTTTATCCTCAATGACCTGTGAACAGTCTCTGCACAACCTTTCACTGCATTCACAGAAATGACTGTAAAGAGTGTGATCACTTGCAATTAAGCAAATTAAAAAAAAAAAAAAATCTAGTAAAAGCACAACCTGCCATTCAAAAAAAAAAAAAAAGGCAGGATGATAATTTGCTTTCTTCTTAATTTCTGATTCAATAAAGAGATTTTTGTCAGATTTATAGTAAAGGTGGACAAAACAATGCCATATTATTACAGTGGCAAAGCACACAATTTTACATAATGAACAATCTAAGAAAACTGTCTGCAATTTTTGCCCTGAAAATTATTTTTGTAAGATAGGATCACAGTTGATCCAAAAAAAGACATCTATTTTTGTGGTTTGTCACAGAGATATTAGAACCAGCTTTGTATACCTCAGGTAATCCTGAAAGCAAAGAGATAATTCTTAAAGGAAAGAAAAAAACTTTGTGCCTTGTGGAACCAGTGTCACATTCAAAGAATGTTATAATATGGAGACATAAAGCATTGTATATAGATTTCATAAGCAGAACTCTGAGTTGTGGCGGAAAAAAGGGAAGCAAATGCTTACACCATTGAGCAAAGATCCACAAGAATTGTGTTGAGGAGGATGTAGTTGAGATAGGGGGTGCTCTTAGAATAATGATTTCTAACAGAAGCTGGAAGCAGATGTAGGAGTTTGTTTATACAAAAAGGAGCGAGAAGATCTGGCAGTGTGTGTATGCTCAGTGACTGTGAAGTACTACCAATCACAGTTCCCAGCATCCCGTGGAAAAACTACCTTGGCACATCAGAGACATCAACCTGGATGGTGTTCCCAAGGGAGGATGCAAATCTCCAGGCACTGGGCTGTAGGCCTTTAGGGTGTTTAAATCCTCTCTGTAGCCAGGATGGAGTGATAACACCATTGTTCACAGGGCTATGTGCTGGTGGAAGATCTCTGTTGCCAACTAAAACAGCTGCAGTGTTCCAGAAGAAGGTTAACAGATTGTGTATTGTCAGACTCGAAAAGGAGTTCAGCTGGGTCATCTCAAAACAAAAGCTGAACCATTCAGCTGTCTGAAAGGAGAAGCAGGGAAATAAAGAGTCTTTCAATGATGAAGGCTGGAGTGTGTCAACTTCTTGTACCGGGAGGACCACTCTTGCCCTGCCTGTAAGTCTGAAGCAACAGATCAGGTAGAATGTTCTGACAACAGTGGAGGTGCTAGAAGCATAAGTTTAGGATGCTTAAAAATGATATACTCTGTTTTTGTATCTTGTTTCCACCTCTGAAAATGTTGCGAGTGGCTTCCTTAGAAGAAAGATAGGCATACACCACCAAAAAAAATTTTGGGATATATAACAGTATCTTGCAACATTCTTTTTAATCTTGTAGAACAAGGCAAGCTTATGTAGTTCTGCAAGGAAAACACTGGGGGATTAAACAGAAGCTCTGTTTTTTTCACAGTTTATTTCCATTTCCTATCTCCTAGATCCTTGCATACCCACCAGCTCTCCAGAAGCACGCCTGAAATGCTTCTCCTTCAGCAGAAAATCTGACTTTTACAGAAACAAAAAAATTAATTTTGAGAATTTAGAGGGTTTTTTTTTTAACAAACAGGCTTTTGGAACAGAGCTTACATTTTAGAAGTTTGTTCTGCATTTTGAAAGTGAGAAGGCTTTGTGATTTAGAAGAACTTGTGTGTGCATGTATATTTATATGTCTCCATGTGTGTGTATACGTGAAAGCCTACATGTTGCTCTTTTCAACCAATTTTGTGAACCAAGAAGAAAGAAAAAGAAGAGAAATTGAGAAAGTTAAAAATTCTGTAGTAACTAACATGTAAATTTTACTTGAAAATAATTAAGTTCAAACAGTAGGTCACTGACAATTTCTAAAACAGTCTTAAGTATAATCAGTACAACTAGTCATGCATAGCAAACACCCTGACACCTTACATAGCAAAGACCATAACTCAGATGGAGTTAATGAGTATCAGAAATGGGAACTAATGTAAGATGCTTGCCTCTAAATCTACTAGCACCTGAAAAAATGGCATAAAAATTTCACTAGTTGCAGGCAGCCTTTACTGGATTCTGATGATATATGACTGCAACAGGAAAAGGGCTCAGTTAAGAAGCATCTATCATGTTTTACATAATGCCAGACAATAACTTTGCGAAAAAGAAAGTGCAATAAAGGAATAAAGAAAACTAGAAATCATCTCATATGTATCTCTCATGGTTTCAAATAGTCATTTCCCTTCTAGAGATTGCATGGTAGGATAGTAAACCCTGTGTATACCTGTGCTGCAAGAATAAAAACAGCAGTGAATTACAGAGTTCCTTTGGCACAGACAGCCACATGTTTAGAGGTATTTGGCAAGCTGGCTTGTGAAAGGTTATCCAGGCAGGACAAAATGAGAACAGATTGATTCCTTCACTAAATAGTAAGGCAGCTTTTGCATGGTGGCTAGTTTTGGGCTTCCTGAGATGAGCTTGCCATTCATACACTGCCAGTAGCTGTCTGCATGCTTAGAGAAAATGGTAGAAAAAAACACCTAGGTGGAAGTAGTTTCAGGGGGGATCTTATCACTCTCTACAGCTATGTGAAAGAATGCAGTAACAAGGTGGAGATTGGTCTATTCTTGCAAGTGACAGGTGACAGCACAAGAGAAAGTGGCCTCAAGCTGCACCTGGGGAGGTTTAGGTTGAACATAGAACAGATTTCTTCACTGAAAGGGTGATCAGGCACTGGAACAGGCTGCCAAGGAAAGTGATGGATTCACTATTGATGAAAGTGTTCAAAAGGCTGTGGATGTGGCAGTTGGGAACATGGTTTAGTGGTGAACATGTGGTGCTAGGTTAGCATTTGGATTTGATGATTTTAGAGGTCTTTTCCAATGATAATGATTCTGTTATAGTCAAGGGACCACAAATATTAAATTTTAAACACCAAAATTTTATTAAAGGCAAAGGAGCAAAGCAGTTCGCTGGGCAGCCGGGAAGTCTCCTGCTTCACCATGAACTGTGAGTTTTAACGGTTTTCCAGTCCATTTTTATACCCTTTGTCCTCCTTCGGTTTTTCTAATCATTTCTCGCTTTCCTTTGAACTTTCCAATCAAAGTCCACTTCATTCCCGCTCTGGGGGTCTGTCCTGTTGCAAAGGAGTTGCTCTTCTTTCCACGATGATTCACGATGGTCCCTGATGGTTCACGATGATCCCTTTTTATCACACTGTTTCCACCCACACAGCTCTTTGTTCTTTATTAGTACTCTCTAAAACTTATATTCAGCACAACATACATAACAATGTGGTTTAACTTCTGCTTGCTTAAGCAAGCAGATCAGAACACAACATGAAGAAAAACCTTCATAAATATAACATCCGGTAACTCCCAAGAAAACTTTTGCAAGTTTATAATTTGATTAGCAAATTATAGGTTTTTACCTGTATCACCTATTACAATTCTATGATTTTAAGTAACCAATCCATCCAATGAATGGGACCTATTAGAGATGCTTAGCATGTAATGCTGTGATTTGTATTTTACATTGCCACCTGGTGATCAGACAGTAGGAAACAACAGTAGCATTATGTACAGAATAATTCATGTTTGCCTCCACTATCTGAATATAGACAGTTCCAGAGGAAATACATAATGCTGATATTAAACATTTTAATGTTCACATTCAATGACACTGTTATTGCTGAATTTGTAGTTCTCAGCTTCATTTTGCGGACTCCTTTTAGTACAGGGGTAGTGTTAAACCTTGGTTTAATTAACTCCTGAAAATCATGAGAGTAGGAGGGGAAAATATGAGTAATGGAGTTAGTGGAAGTTCATCTCAATGGGTTATCAAAAGTACTAGACACAGGAAGCTGTGTAAGAAGACAGCACAAATTCTCAATCTTCTCATTTCTCAGAAGGTTCACCTAGAGGAGGAGCATGACGGTAGTGGAGCTGAAGGACCTCTTGTATTTAAACAGTCTCATGTTGAGCTGATCTTAATATCTTTACACAGTACTGTGTCATGCTGTGCATACCTTTCCATTGGCAGTCTGTGGCCATGATAGGGATGAAATAAAATACCTTCAGCTTGAGAATTTATAGAAAGAGATATTCTATTCTACTAAATCTACTAATCTCTGTAATTTAGCCAAAGAGACTTTAATCTACTGTTTTCCTTCCACAAGTATCTATTGGACAAGGATTTTAGCTATATATACACGGAAGTAATCCTAAAATTAAGTATAATATTTAAAGTTAAGTCCTTTTAAGTTCAAAGTTTTGTTCAGTTTTATTAAGATGCCAAGAAATATGTTTTAAAGTCCTATAGTACAGAGGAATTATTTGGAACAAATTCAGATAGCTCCTGATTGAATAATTCAAAGCACAAAGCAAAAAAAATGTTCTACTTTTCTTTGCAGTGCTTTTGTGTGCTTACTGTTCCTATGGAAGAGAAGCAACTATTACATTGAAAACAGAGGAGAATATATGTATGCTGTGTATGCATTGTATACACTTGCATTGACAGCACATTGTTGATACTGCAATATTAGTCATTTTAGAAACACGGTATGTAAAGTGGGAAATCACGAGCGCTCCTGCCAAAAGAATATTGGCAGGCTGGTTGCACTTCAGATTGCCAGAAAATTCTGGCAATTTTCAAAGTTTTGTGAGATGACCATTTGAACTAGTGTGGTGGTTTGAACTCCAGCTAAATGCCAGGAAATCGCTGAGGTGTTCTCTCCAACAGCACAGGCAAAAGAAAATATAATAAAAAGCTCATGGACCAAGATATGAACAAGGAGATGACTCAGCAATTACTATCATGGGTAAAATAGGCTTGGCTTTGGGAAACTATTTTAATTTCTTGCCAATTAAAGACAGAGTGAAAAAATGAGAAGTATGAACAAATCCAAAATGAGAAATACGAACAAATGCAAAAACTATATGGTCTTCTTTCCATGGGCTGCAGTTTCTTTTAGGGCACATCCACTTGGTCTGGGATATCTGGTCAACACTGGGCCTTTGTGGGCTGTAAGGGGACAACATACATCACTGTAATCTTCACCATGCACTGTAGAGGAATCTCTGCTCCACCATGCAAAGCACCTCGCCGTCCTTATTCTCTGACCTTGGTGTCTGCAGGGCTGTTTCAGTTTCCAGAGTCTTCTCTCACAGATGCTGTGTAGTAGTTTTTTTACCCTGTCTCAAATATGTTATCACAGAAGCACTACAGGTGTTGCTGACTGTCTCAGTTTTAGCCAGCATCAGGTCTATCTTGGAGTTGGTTGGAAAAGCCTCTATTGGACAGGGGACAGCTTCTGGTATCTTAGAGAAATCACTCCTGCATTCCCCTCACTACCAAAACCTTGCCATGGAAACCCAATATGACTTGAGAAGAAAATAATGGGGAAACTAGGGAAAGATACCCTCTTCATCATGGCAATATGATGTATAAAGCTAATAGTAAAATAGTAGAATAGGTTGTAATGGAAGGGATCCTAACGGTTATCTAGTTCAAACTTCTCTGCAAGGGACAGGAACACTTTCCCCTAGACCGTGTTGCTCAGAGCTCTATCCAACCTGGCCTTGAATACTGCCAGGACTAGGGAACCCACAGCTTCTCTTGACAACCAGTTTTAGCAGTTGGTTTGATTTAGAGCCATGCCTAGCACAACTTTCAGAAGCTCACAATAATCTATTTTAGTGAGGAAGGTAACATTATAGTAAATACTACCAAAATCTGAATTTAGGACTTTGAAAACTTACCATTTTCAAAGGACAGCTTTGTTAATAAAGGATGATTTTTACCAAAGAAAAGTGGACGACTGTGGTAATGTCAATCAGGACTAGAGCCAGTGTCAATTTATAAAGTGAATGGGTTGAAAAATCAGAAGAAAGAGAAAAGAAGAGAAAAAGAAATACAATCCCTTAAGTATGTGATGACATAATATTTTGATGGTGCAAAAATTTTCTGGTAATAATATTAAATTCTACTTCTATCTGTGTATGATAAGTTAACCTGTTTTGTTTGTTTTTTTTTTTTTCTATCAGAATAAAGGCTTTTTAATTAATTGTCATTTTAATAAAGATTGAAAAATGGAAGAATTTGATGAATACTGAAAAATAAAACCAAAAAGTGCTCTTTTCCTGGATTTCAAGTTTTCAACAAAATTGGAAAATTGTCATGTGGAAACAGTACTCATAATAAATATAGCATGATATTTCAACACCTGTGTTTCATGGAAAGGTCTCTAGTGAGCTTTTTACTGATAATTCTGAAGAAGTCATGTAGAATCTCCCTTTGGGTACTTTATTGCTTTCTCTTCTCCTTCAGCAAAATGAACTGTCTTATGTATTTACTTTATTCTGAACTCCCTTATTTTTTCAGTGAGTCACCAAAGTAGTTTCTCATCATCAGGAATATATGCTTGACATCCCATGAGTGAAACTTCTCCAAAACAAAAGGACCTCTCTCATAGAGGAATATCAAACCAGTCATCCTCGGTCAGTATTTCCAGATGATAGCTTAAGTAATGGGAAAAAGTACAAATTCAAGCGCTGCCATTCCCTCTTTAGTTGGGACTTGAAGATGCCATTGTTATAGGACTGTTACATAATGAAAAAGCTCTCATTTTCCATCTAAACTACTTCAATTTTTCTGAAGGGGAAAAAAAAGTTTTGATGAAGAAGGTTTGATGGTTGGTTTTTTTTTTTTTTTAATTATCATTATTTTATTAAGAAAATTCTGCAGACTATCTCATGCTCTTCATGTGAACCAGTGTATCACAACAATGTAGTTGCAAGCAGTGTTGTAAAGCAGTAAGTACGGTGCGATTGCATATTGTCTTATGAAGTAAGTCTCTCATTCAGAGTATATTTGGACTAGTGTGAGAGTTGTTAATTGACATTCTCCAAGAAAAGATTACATTTCTTTTGTGAGAGTGATTCTTTCTGTGAATGAAGTTTGTAGTATGCCAGAGGACTCTCAGAATTTATGACTGCTCACAAGTTATCATATCAATTTCCAGTATCCTCTGAGACACAGTGTAGTCAAGAAACAATTCTCCTTGTGTTTCCAGACTAAATAGACTTGTGCCTGCTAGAGATCACTTTGTAGTTTCTTCATTCTTCACATCTCTGGCACATGCAGGGTGGGGAGCAAACAGGAAAAATTATGGGTCTACCTGTAGCTGCAGAGCCACAGTCTCATTGGGCTGGGATCACGGGCACATGGTGGGACAGCTCACGTTACTGGAGTGATGTAGCAGATGGATACAGTCTCTTCAATATGGGCAGGAGAGCAGTAAGAGGAGGAAGAGCAGATATTCCAAATGTGATAAAAACCAATATGCACGGACCTCTACTTAGGGATGGATAAGAAGACAACTGAGGACTTACGCATCAGGATTAGTAGGCAGACAAACATGGATGACTTTGTATTGGGAGTCTGCAATGGACTGCTTCAATACGTGTTAAAAGAAATTGCTGCCTTTTTTAGACAACAGGTAGAATTGTCACATTCATAGTCACAGAGAACTTGACCTCTGCTGATATCTGCTGGATGGACAAAAAAAACACAACACAAGCAAACTAGGAGATTTCTGAGGTGAATGAATGGAAAGTTGCTAATCTGCGGCTGAAGGTACCCATGCTGACTGCAGGAGTCCCCTCTGGGGAGGCAGAGGGACTGGGCATATCCATAGGACTGCCCTACTGCACTCTGGCTATGCAGATGTCCTGTTGGCCAAAATGCCTCTGGTCCTCTTCACCGTCCTGGAACAGAATTACATATATGAACCCGTGCAGGAATGTTGCTATTTGGTCTTGCTGGCTGGACTGTAGCTCCTGGACCATAGTCTCCCTGTTGATTTCCAGAAACACTGGACTGGTCATGGTAAGGGTATTTGGTGCAACCGCTAGCCACCACCAGATCCTGTAGACCTTCTGCAGCAATTATTGCAGCCAGGCATCATGAGCATCAGGTTTGTGGATATCCTTGGAAAGTGCTTGCCCAGATGTCAGGTAGGAGGTCACTCATGGCATCCTTGGGTACCACCCCTGTAGACTTGAAGAACAGCATTAAGTGGGAAAAAGATGGTGGGAATGCCATGGAGTGATGGGACCTGTAGGTATCTGGTGTCCAGAGCTCTTTCTATTTATCTGCCAGTATCTGATGGCTCTGAGACAGGCTTGTTGTTTTAGTCTAAAAAGTCGTCTCACACCCACACCAAGAACTTGATGGACTGGACAGGGCACACACATGGCCTGTTTTTCTACTGGTCCACTGCATCACATAGCCAAAGCAGACCTGGTGTAGACACTGGATCAAATAAGCCACATCAGACTGAGCTTTGCCAGAGATGGAACATGTCCAGCCTGACGCCATGGCCATGGTCTCAATGCATTGCAGCAGGAGGGCGAGAGCTTAGGTTGGCAGCTGTTTTCTCATGACAACCAGGGAAGCACAGTCAACACCTGCAGTGACAAGGATCAAGAACTGCTGTCAAGATCCCCCTGTGCACCACCCAGTACCACGCAGAGCCTCTCTTGATCCTCCAGGTATTGGAAGCACACTCAGCAGGAGCCCAGGCATTATCCAAACTGGACCAGGCTCTGTCAGCTCCTGGGCAAAAGTAGTAAAAGGCTACCAAGATTGATGCAAGGGGGATTTGTAAAGAGGGTGAAGGCCAGATGCTTTTCTGTCCTGGCAGTTCATGGGCAGCAGCTAGCTGTCAGTGCCTTCCTGACACAGAAGCCGAAATGTGCCTCAGTGCCTAATTCCTCCAGTGGTCGTTGGTAGTGGGCAGACAGACAGAATAAGTGAGGATTGAGACTTTAGTGCTTATAAAAAGTTGTGGAAGTGAGTTAATCCTTTTTTAACTGCTATTGTCCATTTAACCTGAGTGAACATCTTTCGCCATTTTTACCCACCTAGTGGATCAAGACATTTGGATCAGAACCTGTTGCTATAAGATCTGAGGTGAAATAAAGCTTGTAAGAAATAAGCCAGAAAAGAAAAGAAAAGAAAAGAAAGAAGCCAGAAATAAGACAGAGAAAACTTCACCATAATGTTTAAAATCACAAGTTTATCCCCTTGTAAATGAGGTCTGCCACTGCCTTTGTCTGCTCACAAAGAACTGGTAC
>JAWWTY010000088.1:25466674-25477249 GCA_035222235.1 Margarornis squamiger | reverse complement strand
TAACAAACAAACACAGGCTTTACAGATGTGCTTGAGTCTGAGTGACATGATTGGGAATTTCAAATACATTTTCCATCAAGCCTGTTCCCATCACTTCTGAACCTGCAGTGGAATGATAGCTCTTGAAACTGTTTTCTGCCCATGAAAGTGCAGTGGCAGCTTTTGACCCTCAGAGAAGGGTCTGCTCTCATGGCTGCCTGGCTGTGCTCGACCACAACTGAGGTATCCTTCCAAAGGAGGGAAAAACCACCTCCATCTTTGCGAGAGAGAAAGGGTGGTAGGAAGAGCAGTACAGTGATATTATCTGCTGTAGCAGCAGGTCCGTGCCAGTGTTTCCTCGGCCTGGTCTCCCAGAGATTTTTTATGTCTGCGTTATTCTGTGGTAATATCTGTATTGTCTGACTGTTTTTGCCATGGGCTTTTTCATAAGACATGCACTTCTGTCACTCCTGTATGCATTGTTTTTAACTGAGGCCAATTAAGAAGCTGTCACCTCCACTGTTTTTGGGGCTTCCAAAAAAGAATGCATTAGCAATGTGACAGTAATGCTGTTCTCCCTAATGGCTAAGCTGCTCATAATCTGTAACAGGTTTCTCTTTCTGGAACACTACTGTCTCCAGAGGTTTGTATAACAGTCCTCTGAGGCAGAAAATGCTGGCTGTACTTTCACTGCTGCAACAGAGCACACATTTAATTTTCTCTACAGAATTCAAACCCATCCATTGGATCACTTTCAAGCTGGAAACGTTTCCTCAGTAATGGTATCTTTTCACAAACAGTGGCCACATATTCTTTAAATTCACATCAACACATGGAGGTCTTTTATTTCTTAGCTATTAATATACATTTAGTGCCCTGAATTGCTTCCATGAAAACATTATTTATGTTCAGTGATATCAAGACTCTTGATGTTATGCTCTATTCCAAAGAACTTGTTTGCCCAGCAAAAGTCTTTTGCTTTGGCAAATCTGTGATACATAGAATGAAATCCTCTGACAAGGTAAAGGCCTTGAAGATTTCATTTACAGAAGCTGTTTTATATTATTCTTGGATTTGCACACTAGTCAACAACTAATGTTAAATGCTTATCAAATACAGTTGTGATTGGATAATAAACTTATTAAAAGCACATGGCTAACTCCTCAGGGAAGAATATAAATTTTTCCTGTGGTATTTGTTTCCCAAATGTTCCTGTTTTGTTCTTTCTGCTTCTTCTTACTAGGTAAGAGAAGAATTAGCAATAAATCAGAGGAAAAGACAAATGCTAACAGTAGGAATCAAAATGAACAGTTTATTTTCCCCAGTTTCATCCTATACCACTTGTTCGATTTTTGCTTGCAAGGAGTTTCCTAATGCTTCCCGTTGATTCTCATGGTTCCAAATATTCTATTGTTTTCACCCCAACTTCATGCAGGGTGTCTTTGCTATATTGTTTTCATTTAGATTCTATCAACAAAATGAAGAAAAATGAACTTTTAATCTGAGGGTTCAAGTAGGAGTCATAGAGAATGTTAAGTAAAATTGAAGCTTTGATTTTGCACTTCTGCATGCACTAAAATTATTTTATGCCAAACTGTATTCCTGAAACTATCACAGTTCTAGAAACTATTTAATTTTGCATTGAGTAAAATAGCACATATTTTATAATGGTCAGCATATACCAGTTCTAGTTAAAGCTTGCAGATATGATTTTGCTGGAATTCAGTCATGGCAAGGGGAGACACAATAAAAATGCTGAGATAAATTAATTTTTAGGTACAAAGACTTATTCAAATTTGTTTTGCTTTAAATCACGACAATTTTTTTCCAGCTTTTTGGTCAATTACCCATGGATATTGGTCTGGGAAGTTAATATAAAACTATTATTAAACACAATAAAAAGAATATGATTTTTGCATGTCTTACCACCGTCCACCACAGCTAAGGGGTAAAATGACTACTAGCAATTAGCTGTCTGTAAACAAAATCATAAAACTAACCCCTTACTGGAGTATCACTCTGCATTTAGACTGTAAACAAAACAGCTTAGCATTGTGACATTTATCATTTGTATGTCATGGGCTTTGTTTACTCTGTGTCTGCTAATTGTAAGATCAGAAAAGAGAGTAGATATCCCATGTTAAACCAAAAAAGTTACTTTGCTAGTGCTGGAAATAGGTATGAGAATGACTTGAGACCTATGTATAGAATCCATACTTTGTGCTTGATATCCTGGATCAGACATCACTTTTTTTTCCCCCTAGCTTTGAGTAATAAATTTTCCAAAAGCTATATAAACAAATATGATCATTACCTAAGTATATAATACTGTGCTCTGTTGAGCCAGTAAGCAGCTGGTATGAGGTTTTGAAGCTATGTCTTCTCCCTGTCATCCTTCCTTAGTCATTGTCTTTACTCTTAATATTAAATTTAGAAAAAACTAAAAGAAAATTCTAAACATTTGTATTAAGATTTCTGTATTTGTTGCACTTTACATTACAAATGAATTGTAGACTCTAGCAAATTCTTTACATAACTCTGTGGAGTTATGTAAACAATGTACACTAGAAGTGCTTCACGAAAGCTAAGGAAATGTACCAAACCAAACTGGATTTAGAATAGTTTAGAGGAACTAGGGCCTTTTCTCCCCTTATTTATCTTATTATTCAGTGCAATCAGTATAAAATAACTATAAAGATGTAAACTGCATTTCATATTCTTCTCTATTAAGAGGGTTTTTTATCTACTTTTATTTGACCTGGAAAGACCTTTTTCATGGTCCTACAAGTTGCTGAAACAGAAGTGTAGAAGATGAATATGGAGGTCCTACAGATATTGTCTCACTGTTAAAAAACACTTGGAGTCCATATGTTCAAAAGAAGTGCAATGTAGCCCCTTAGAAAAGACTGTATTGTGTGTGCAGTTAAGTGTCTAAATCACAGTGGTGCGTACGTGCTTCTAGATCAGTTGTAAGGAATACCTTTCAAATAGCTTCCCTCTTTATCTGAATTTCACACAAAATTGCAAACTGCCTATAGAAACATAAATGCAAGTGCAAATATAAATATATAAAGATGCAAATAAATGTTATGCATAGATGCACTAAATTTGCTCTATAGATACTATACACTACTTAAAGACAAATACCTATATAAATGTAATTTTTTATATTTGGTAGTATATAGTCTTTGACAAAGTGAAACAAAAAAGGCTAGGATCACCAGCTTATCGGGCAAACCATGTGCAACATAATAGATTTAGTGAATATGTTGAAGTAGGAAATGAAAGCTGACCATGGGTGATTGTTTATAAAGTAGAGTAAAATAAACAGCATGGGCAGCAGGACCAGGGAAATGACTTGTATACAGCACTGGTGAGGCTGCACCTTGAATCTTGTGTTCAGTTTTGGATCCCTCACAGTGAGAAAGACATTGAGGTACTGGAGCATGTCCAGAGTAGGGCAACAAAGCTGATGAGGGCTATAGAGTGTAAATGTCCCTAGGAGTGGCTGAGAGAGCGGTTGTTTTTTTAGCCTGTAGGAAAAGAACCCAAGGGAAGACCTTATCACTATCTACAACTACCTGAAAGGGGTTTGTATTGAGGTGGGGTCAGCCTCTTCTCTCAGGCAGCAAGTGATAAGATGACCAGAAATGGCCTCAGGTTGCACTAGTGGGGTTTAGATTGGATATTAGAAGAGAAAAAGTCTTCATTGTAAGAGTTGCCAAGCATGGAAAGGGGTTTCCCAGGGAACTGATCGAGTCACCCTCTCTGCAAGTATTTAAAAGACACATAAATGTGGTGCTTAGAGACATGGTTTAGTGACAGACTTGGTATTGTTAGGTTAATGGTTTCACTTGATGATCTTAGAAGTCCTTTCCAACCTGAATAATTCTATTATTCTGAGTGGCTGTATTTCAGTGATTTACCTCTGAGGAAGTTTGTGTTGAGGATCAAAAAAGGAAAAGACCAAACCTTAAAATTTTCTGATCTGTGAAGTATGGGAGATACTGACCCCAAAACTCTTTTAATCATTTGGGAAGGAAATTAAGTTCTGGGGAAAAAAACCTCAAACCACAAACAATACAAAAACAAAAAAAAACCCTTCCACAAATCCAAACAAACAATCAAACAGAACAAACAAGACCCCCAAACCTAAAAAAACCCAAACTCCAAGAAAACTAGTCATTTGCAGTGCATATATGTTGTAGAAACACCAGTGTCGTATAGAACAAAAAAATCTTCACAATGCTCCATAGCATGGGTCACTGCACCCACAAACCCAAAACTTTTGGTTGCAGCACTGCTGGTACCATCTAAACTGTTCTTACTCGGACATGTATCACTTTCCTGTGACCTGTGTCATGCTTTAATGGACTTTAATTTCCCATTTATATGGAAAAAGGTATTAGGGTATTAGGCAAACAGAATATCAGATTTGTTTCAGCTTTTACTCTATAAATATTAGCTGAATTAGAAGAGAGAGAAAGCTTGCTTAAGAAGTGCTGATGATTTTTTTTTCACTAGCCATGTGATAGAAGTTCTTCATGGACTGTATTTACCTTTTAAATTAAATTCATTCCTTTTTAAATCAAATATATTATTACCTAAATCTATTTCATTCTTTAAAAATAAAGTAATGATCAGTATGCATTTGGCTTATTTTTCATGGGAAAACTCTATGAGACTTAGAGAATTTGAAAATACTTTTCCTCCTTTCAGCAAGCTGTGTTCTGAAGTTTGTGTTTTACCTTCCTGGCACATATGTATTGTAAGATGTCATAGGCCAGTGTGTGTTGTAATTTATTGCTGCTGTTTGGGATCATAGGAAAACAGTAAGTATCAGTACTTAATTTTGCTAAACGCTTTACAAATGCATGGTAAAAGCTACTGAAGCTCTGTAAAATTCTGATGTGAAAGTGCAGATGTATAGAACAAGTAAGTATCCTAATTTCAGTGCCAACATCTACAGTGTTCAAAACACTATCGGAGGAAGACTTAATTTTTGCAAAGCTGATACACATTTAGTATTAGATATGAATTTAAGGATCATTGAAACTCTTTTTCTTTTATTGGTGTGCTGGTTTAGGCTGAGGTAAAGTTATTTTTTTCCACAGTATCTAGTATGTGGTTGTGTTTTGAATTTGTGCTGAAAACAGTGTTGATAACACAGAGACATTTTTGTTACTGCTGAACAGTATGAGTGAGTGTCTGTGGGTTGCTTAGTTGCTGGCTGGCATTAAACCACAACAGCTGGTGAAGAGAGTAATTCTCTTTTCCATACCTCCTTCCTCAGGTACAAATAGAGAGTTTGACAAAACTAGAAATCTGGAACTTATGAATTCTGTGTCAGTTTATGTATTGTGTTGTCCTTGTGATGTGCAGCCAAATATAAGATGCACAAGAAAATGAAGCATGAAAGAGATAGAAAAAGAATGAATTCTCTCTCAAAATAGAGATGCTTCTGGAAGCAGAAATTAATCCCATCTATGGGTTGTGGGTTTTGTTGTTGTGGTGGTGGTGGTGGTGGAGTGGTTGTGGTAGTTGTTTTTTGTTTGTTTGTTTAGTTTTGTTTTGTTTATTGTTTTGTTTTGTTTTTTCACTTGGAGAAATCAGTTACTTTTGCCCAAAGTATTGATTCTGTTGCCAGGTGAATGTTCTCTCTCAGAGTACAGCTGTCTTGTCCACTCAGTAATTTGCAGAATGAGGGTCAGAAAAGTTTCTTCTTCAGTTATTTTCTCTCAGGTGACTGTATGTCCAGAAATATAGCAAGGTATATATGGTATTGCATTTTTCATGGTGATGATATATAGAGAAATGGACATAATAAAACATATTTAATACATTTTTAACTTCAATTCATGAGCAATTATTCATAAGACCAGACAAATCATGAAATATATACTTATTCTTACATACTATACTTAAGAAAGTGACAACATATTTCTAATGTTTCAATATGGAGGTTGGTGATGAATCCAGTGAATTTGAATTCTTTATTCTGAGTGAATTTCACACACATGCCAAGCTAACACAAAAACTGAGTCATATTCAAAGTGTTGCTACAAGTGGTCCTTAAAGTCTGCTTAGATGATAAGTTTAACCCTGTGCTCAGAATAAATCTGAAGTGAATTGTAAATGTTTTAAAAATTATTCAGGCTCTATTTCTATCACGTTCAGAGCATGGGCCTCTTTCTGCAATGATACCGGGTGTGGGAAGAGAAGGCTTACTGGCAACCTTAATAATAAGGCAGAAATGTAGTTCACATCTCAATTTGCAGATACCATTAATTTTTCTTTTCACAATTCAGATTAAAAACCTTTAAAACATCTGGGAAAATGTTTGCAAGGAGTGCAACTGAGCCTCTTAAAAGGGGCATTTGAACTTTTGAATCCTGTTAGTAAATTTTCAATATCTCTGACATAATGGTTTCTTCTAAATTGAAATTAATCAATCTTCATAACACGACATTTTATCTTACTCAAAAAAAAAAACCAAACCTGCCTTTTATTTTACTTCTTTAGTCTGTTCTATAGCCATTGTCTTGAATACAGTATAGGAATTAATGTAATGAAATTCTTCAATATATTATAACTAAATATTGTTTTTCAGAAAACCTTTAGAGTTGTCACATTAGGCTGCAGAGCTACTAAATGTAATATAAGCCATGTATCTTAAATTGACTGCAAAATCACTATTCCTAGTGAGAAACACCTAAATTGTGAAGAGTGACAAAGGGATAATTATTATATTTCTATGGCTTGAACAGTAATGCATAAATTCATCACAACCTCTTAAAATACTAAATCATTTGGAATGATACATTGACTCTCTTGAAGGCAGAGGGACCCTGCAGAGAGACCTTAACAAATTAGAGGTCTGGGAAACCTCCAAATATATAATTTGGATATACATACCTTGGATGTATGTACAGACTGGGGTATGAAGGATGGAATGCAGCAATACAGAAAGTGACCTGGGGGTCCTGATCACTGAGAATTTTAATAAGAACCAGCAGTGCCCTGGCAACCAGGAGGGCCAAGCATTTGCTGGGGGGCATCAGGCAAAGCACCATCAGCTGGTCAAGGGAGGGAATTGTCCCACTCTGCTCTGCAGTGGGACAGCCTCATCTTGAATATTGTGTGCATTTTTGGGTGCTACAATATAAGAAAGATATAGAACTATTAGTGTGTCCAGAGAAGGCCTACAAAGGTGAAGAAAGGTCTAAAGGTGAAGCTATATGAGGAGCAGCTGAGGTGTCCTGCTGTTGAGGCTGGAGAAGAGTAGACTGAGGGGAGACCTCACTTTAGTCTGCAACTTCCTTGTGTAGGGAAGAGGAGGCGCAGACACTGATATCTTCTCTCTCTGATGACCAGTAATAAGACCTGTGGGAATGGCATGATGCTGTGTCAGGGGAGAGTTAGGTTGTGGGTCCCTTCCACCTCAAGATATTCAGATTCTATGATTATATGAACACAGAGAAGTAGCATAATTTTGGAACAGAATAGAATAGTTCAGCTGAAAAGGACCTTGAATGATTATTTAGTCCAATTGCTTGACCACTTCAGGGCTGACCAAATGTTAAAGCATGTTTTTAAGGGCAATCTCCAAATGCCTCTTGAATGCTGACAGGCTTGAAACATGATCCATTGTCCAATTTTTAACTCTTGACTTCCATGAGCAGTTCCCTGTTCAGCCAAGCTTGTCTTCTGTCCTCTTCACTTGACTTCTGACATAAAGGAATTGCCAGCTCCTGAGCTTTTAAAAATGGTGTCTTGAAATTCAAGGTAGGAAACTCTGCTGACCTTTTTACTGATTATACTGAAAATTTTGAATACAATCATTTCATGACCACTGTGGCAAAGACAACCACAGTTGCAACTGTGCAGTAGTTGCAACACAGATGCAACTACCATTGCATCTCCCATGAGTCCTTCTCTATTCACAAATAAGAAGTCCAGGAGAGCATCTTTCCTAGCTGACTCACTGAGTATTTCTGACAAGAAATTCTCTCTTACAAACTTCACAAATATAGCAATATAGTATCATCCACATCATCACTCATGGTAAGGACTGTACAGTCAAACATCTCCTGTTCATACAGTGCAACTCCTCCACGTTGCCTGTCCTGCCTATCCCTCCTGAACAGCCTGGAGCCCTTCACCCCAGGTCTCCAGGTGTGGGACTCATCTCACAAGTCTCACTAATATCAATGATATCATAGTTCTGGGAACTGACCAATTGGTCTTATGGTAGAGAACATGCTGCATGAATTCAGCAAAAAAAAATTAGCTGTAAATTCCTTAGCGATAATTGTCACTGCAAATTTTACATATAAGCAGTGAAATGTAGTGTCCAAGGCAGTTCCTCTGGTTTAAGGTTCTGTAAATGTGGATAATCATTGCTCCACTCCCTTTGCTGATTATGAGAGTAAATGCCAGCAATTATTTATATTGAGTAGAGGACTGAGATACAAATCTTGTTAGAATTCAGATATCAAAATTAAGAAGTCCCTAATTATTACCTACAGGTTGTGAATTGGCCTCTGTAATCAGAATCTCATGTGCTTGAGTGACACAATATTTTAAAGCATAGTGTAAGATGGGGAAATAGTTAAAGAATTTCCTTAAAGTATTCCTCTGTAAAAGCTTAGAAACTGTGGAAATTTGAAAGAGACTAAACAAATAGAGTAAAAAATGTTCTTAATTTTCCTCTCTTTTAAGGGATTATCTGTGGGGTTTATAAACCTAAATTGTTACTAAACTATCAGCTGGTGTAAACTGCATTACTCATGTATACACATTGAGTATATCTGAGTTATGGACGAGACCTGGCTTGATAAATTCAGTCTTGAATAGAGTGAATTGTTAGAAGTTGCATTGGAAAAATCAGGTGGCATAAATAATGAAGAGTATCCTTGTTGTCCAGGAACACATTACAGTGGCTGTGTGTAGCAGGCGTATGAATCTATTCCTACAGTGAGTAAGAATACTTCTCTCCATTTACTTCTAACCTGGAGAATGCAACCATATCTACAGCTTCTATATTTTGCAGTGAAAGTGCAAGGGGTATGATCTCATGCCTGGATTTTTTTTGTACATTTTATGCTGACCCATTTCAACTGTTGTATGTCTTATACCTCTTTAACCATAAACTTGTGACAGTATTAAAAATGACCCTTCCATTATTGTACCTCATGAGTAACTCCTGAACTATTATCTTTAACCTGTGTTGGTTTTAGAATGACAACTGTTTCCTATTTTAAACCTTGCCTGCTTCCATGGATATGTGTCAGAAGCATACAGACTGTTGATGGCTCCTCTTCATCTGAAGATTTTAAGAGCACCAACATCTGAATTAATTATTTTTTTTTTTTTACATACAACAACAGCATTAGTAAAAATACTGGTAAACCTCTTATTTTTCTATATAATGTATAGGAATGTAAATATCTAAGCATAGGAAAATTTGTCCATTGAATGGTCATTGAATGATCCTGATTCTTCACTAGTTTTCTTTCTGATTCCTCACATCACAGGGCAAAAAGTACATTGGAAGGGAAGGTACATTGCTCATTGTTTGTGCTACATCTGAACCTGATATGTAAAAGACTTCCAGTTCAGAAAGCTGAGGTAAACAGAGTTTATTTGATTGCGTACTTCCAAATATTCCTAAAATAAAATTTGACTCTATATGCTTGTTTCAAATAATGACTCAATAGTGAAAGCAAAGTTACTTCAAAAATAAAAATTTTAGGATTATTTTCAAGGTGTAATTCTGTAGATTTTTAGGACAGGATTTTTTTTTCCAAATATCTATGGAACTTTAATTTTACAGTATCAGTTTGGATAACTATATCATTCAATCTCATAGGGAATGAAAACATTTTGTGTCATAAAAATAGACACATTTCTATCTGATTTTCAAATAAACTGAAAGGGCAAAAAGAATAGGTGTTGTTACACAAGTGAGTAGTACGTGTTTAAAAAAAGTCAGTTGCTCCCAGGAGAAAATTACAGCAAATACTGTTAGCATTAGGTTGTTAATTTTTCCGCTTACCTTACTCCTTTTTTATGTATTCACCTGGAGTTTGATTTTAATATCTTATTTTCAGCAGTGTAATATGATAAATCTGTTACTTTTTTTCAAGCATGTGTAATGCAGAAGGAAGAAGTAGGTTGCCCTTCTGAAATGTTCAGTGTGTAACAGAGGGGAATAAATGGCAAAAGAACAAGAAATTCTATTTGTCCTATTTCCAGAGTCCAACTGGCTATTATATTTGCTAGGTATACATATATGAGCCAGCCAAACTTCAAATGGGAGAAAGAATTATTAAATAATAATACTGTTTAGATTATTTTTATTGATAACATTTTCAGTCCATGGTTATCCTTTTTCATGTCATGTTGGATAAACCAACATGCAACTGTTTGTTGATTGGTCAATAATCTAGATGTTCCCAGTTTGGGGGTAGAAACTGAGACATTTATTGATCACTCACAATATATAGAACTGAGGAGCGAGGTATGTTAATGAGGAGGTAGGACATGTTAATGAGGGGGACAAGCTATGTTAACTAGGACTTAGGAAATCCAGTC
>JAWWTY010000088.1:25448245-25460194 GCA_035222235.1 Margarornis squamiger | reverse complement strand
ACGAGACAATTGGCATGGAATTTGGTATATATTTTACCTCAAGTATTAATATTAATAATTTTAGTCATATTAATAACATTGATAATATAAACAATATAAACCCAGCAATACTAGTGATAATAATAGAATAAAAAGAAAGAGAGAAGAAAGAGGGGCAAAAAAATAAGAAAAATGAAATGGAAGTGAGACAGATGAGAAAAGGCACATCGTTGGTCTGGGTCCAGTATGGATCCACCCAACAGTGTGCCCAGAGTCCTGGGGGCATGCCATGTGGGCTTTGTGAGGGTGCCTTCCCATAGATAAGTTTTCTCTACCCTGGGGTTAGGTTTCTTGTTCTTCATGTAATTGAGTCAGTATTCTCAGTCCAGTCTTTCTCTATCTATCTGAACATTTCTGCAATTGTTTTGGGTGGGTTTGATGGCCTTTGGTGGTCTCGATCCCCTTCTATTGTTCTTTCCTGCTCCTTGATCCCAACTTTGTGCTTGCACTGTATGTTATGCAGTCACCATGGACCCGAACAGGAAAACTGGCTCTGGAAGGGGCTGTCGTACCTTCATATAGCTCCCTTTCTATTTACCATCCATTCTAACTAGCCTGCTTGAAACAAATTTTTTCATGGAAAGACTTCCTAGCTTTGGAATGGACCGCCCAAGGAAGTGGTAGAGCCACCATCCCTGGAGGTGTTCAAGAAACAACTGCATGTGGTACTCCATGCCATGGTTTCATTGAAAAGATGATGATCAATCAAACAATCAACTCTACAATCTCAGAGGTTTTCTCTAACCTAAAAGATTCTGTATGATTCCATGATTCTGTCACTGGTGCTTGAAGAATAGCAGTGTGTTAACTCCTTACTCCTCAGGCTTCTCGAGGGGCAAGATGGTGTTACAATTATTTCAGAATCTCCATCTGAGATCACTGACATTTTTCTTTTTCTCTTTTCACCATGGTTTTCTTGGTTTAGCAACTTTATGTCTACTTAATTTCAGGTCAATGGTTAGGAATTGACTCAGCCTCAAAACAGGACTTTGTTAATTTATACTGTGCATTAGAAAATTGGGAAAACAGTGTAATGGTTGCTGTGAACTATCAGTTGAAATAACTTTTTCAATGTCCCTCAAGAAATTTCATGAAGGACAGGGAAATCCAGTTGTGTGCAACAGCATCCTGTTGTTCTTCACCATGAAAAAAGATAACCATAGTGCCACTTTACAAAAATAAATATACTCTGTAAAAGCTTAACCATATCCAGAGGAGAGATTAACATTTTATACAAGAGAGTTCAAATGCCTATTGTGGTTGCCACTGATAGTTTAGTTACAACAAGCATTTAAAATGGGTATTGGACAAAACAAGACTTTATCACACCCTAGGTTTGGTTTCAGCTACATTTCTTATGAAAAATAGGTGTATTACATTCCTTTTGAAACAGCATGTGGAATGGTTTGGCCAAAGACACTCTGCCAGATTCCCAGAAATATGTGTGTGTTGTCACCAGAGATACTGACCAAGGGATGTGACCAAGCTAGCACTGGTCCATATGTTAGGTAGGTTTTGGACTCAGGGTTAGATGGGACTTTCTGAAGTTGCCTTTAACTTTTGATTGAGAGCTCCCACTCTTGAATCACACTCTCTTCCCAGACACAAACAGACCTCTTTGTCACATTTAAATCAACAGAACTACATCAGGAAATATGTGTGAGTGGGGGGAATATGTAGTCCAGCAATTATAAACTTCATATTATATTACAACAGAGGTTTTTCAATAATCAAACAGAAAGCTAGAAGGAGAAAAAGCTATTGTAAAAGATAAGATTACTTTAATTAAATTTAATTAATATACTCTTGCACTACTTGTATTTGTATTCAAACTAATTTAATAAATACATTAATCATGCTGATTAAATGGAAATGAATAGGCAATTCAGTATGCCCTTCAGTTTCAAGAAAAGTATTAAGTCTTTTACTAAATTATATGCCTATGATAGAGCAGACTGGGGAAAAATATAACATTTGTCAAAATTTTTGTCCTCTCAAATGTTCCCATGGTTAATAATTCCTTTTCTAGAGTTGTGTATCTCAAGCTTTTTTACTGAAGAACTAATTCACTTTTACAAACAATCCATAGATGTTCCTGTTACTGTTTGGTAGATTGAATGGAAAGCAATTAAAAGATAATTTATTTAGGTATCGGAAAATTCTGATTTGTACAAAATATAGTGTGCTGTTATGATGAAGAATATAGAGTTAAGCTTCCTGATTATTAAAACAAAGTAAACAAAGTGACTGCATGTCCATCTTCAGAATCTGTTATATATTGTCAGCTTTCGATATGCATGCATTTTTTCTTCTTTTTGCATTTCTTTCCACTTTATTTATGAGCTTTTTGAGAGGAGAACAAATTAATGATGATGGTCTTTGTGTGACCATCAGAGGACCACCAGCATTATTGTTTCTGAGAGTTGTTCTCTAGTCATTAAATTTGTATGTTGGTATGAATCTAAATATTGAATTTATGTGGATTATTGACATAACAGTCCACTGGAAAGAATGTGTGCCAATGTTGTTAATTCTGTACTCAAACTGGCCTAGTTATTTGGGTCCACTTCATCAGTCAATAAGTGACAAAACCCTATTGTTTTAACAGTGTTTATGAAGAAGATCTGGTCCATCAGATAATATCTTCTGTTGAAAGCTGGCAAATTTGCTTAGTCTGTGTACAATGTGTGTTCTGTTTCGTACATTTCAATCTTGCCCTTTGCATTATCTGAAAGAGCTGACATTTTGACTGACTGTGATTGTGCACTTAAGTTTCCTTTCCCGGAAAGCAGGGTTTTATCCAGCTCTGCAACCAACCTGTAGGTATGTTATCTGTACTGGAAACAGAACTCTAGGGCACAACAAACCTGTATTGCAGTGTGAATGCAGCAACTGGAGCCTTGACCACTGAGTTAATGACTTTTGAAATACCAGCTTTGACATATGCAGTTTGAATTATTTAACCCATACTATAGTTCAGACTGAGGAGCATGTTCCACTCCCCTGAAAAGTGAATTCATGTCTCATCAGGTGATCTTCACAGGGACAAAGAGGAAAAAAACAGAACATAGGATTTCACTTTTCTAATTTCATTTTAAGAATTGACATTCACACAGGTAAACCCAGAGAACTGTGGCAGTAGACTTAGAACGTCAGAAGTGGAATCAATAATGAAAGAGATGAGTCTGTGAAGAAAATGAAGAAACCAGCCATAATGCCATAAAACCTGATGCTTTTACTGTATTGTAAAATGGATTCCTTGCCTTTTTTCCCCTGAGTCACCCTTCTTCTTCCCAAAAACTCCTTGAGAACTCTTATCTCCCTAGCCTAGTATGCAGGAATTTGTTTTGGCAGGACTATGTGAAGCCCCCCTATTGGTCCCTAGTTAACCCTTTCTCCATCGGTTGTTATCCCTTGATTTCTATTGGTTGTAACCAAAATCCCCTCCAAGCCTTTATATACCCCTGACCATCTGAATAAACTCTCTCTCTGCATCCTCCTCTGTGGTCTCTGTGTGTCTATTTCCCTGGGCATCTCAGGGACCACGTGGCCAGGGGGGAACGGAAAGGGGGAGCGTTCCACCTTGCTGTTGCAGAGAATGAAACCACTACTAATGTATTAAGGAAAAGTTTATTGAAAAGTCAAAGACCCTGCACACACTGCAAAGTATCATGGAAGGACCATACAGTCAGCAAGAGTGCATGCACAGGCCTGTGCCCTGGTGCTTTTATAAGACCAGCTATCTCATGTGCATAACTTCAAGGTTCTGTTCTTCCCTGTGCTTTTTATGGACTCCCTCTCTCCCAGCAGGGGCCTCACAGAATGTCTGTGAGAAGGTCTTATTTCTGCACAGGAACCCCACTTCTCAAACAAGACAGAGAATAAACATCAGTAGGTGTAATAAATGCAATTTTCCCACACTCATCTTTTCCAGGCGTAGTTTTCCTAGCAGTAAAAATGTCCTTGGGCAAAAAAAATCTTCTTCCTTCTTGAATATATCTTCCTCACTTAACTTCTCTTTCCCTACATTCATGCCTGACAATGAAATGGAAAATAGGAAAAGTCACTTCTGTACTTTATTAAGACAGTCTTATGGTTTCCAGAATAGTTGGTAAGTTGAACTAAACAATTGCCAATATATAGGCACCTTTAAATAATTAAAACTTGTTGCCTTATTAAATAGCCTCTCCAGGTCATGGCCAAGTATTGTCAGTACAAAATGGAAGTACCTGTGGTTAAGATCTGCTAGACAGAAGTACCTGAGAGTGGTGTGACATATCACAGCAGAACTTATTTAATGGAAAAGCCAGCAGTGTGCTCTGAGCTCCAGGCATCAGAGTCAGGAAAGAGGACCAAGAACATTCTGCTTATGTTTAATGTTTGTGCTGTCTCTAAAGGATTTGGGTTTTTGTTCTCTGTTGGATTAGAATTGACTCAGAGAACACAGAATCTGGTGCATGAATGAATAACAGGAAAATGTGAAAAATAGGAAAAAAACCCTCTGATTGTATCAGAGACAATTATCGGACTGTGGTTTTATAGAAACACATACTTACGTATACATGTTTATGCATATACATACAAAAATAAATTATAATAAAATTGTTTTAAAGCATATTATAAAATTAAAGAAATCCCACATACCATTCCTTACTAACACATTACAATTTTTATTTTCTCTGTTCTGTGTGTTTTGACAGTACCCATTACAAAAGGCATACATTCAAATTTAGGCTCCTAGATTATCTAGCTGTGCTGAGGATTTTAGAATCCATTTTGTGAAGCTAGATGAATAGTATCTGACTTTCTTTTTTATAGTGTAGCTAGTCAGGCTAGTTACATTATAAGGGCCATATAACTGAATTGTAGTTTTTTTTAACAAGATTAATTTTTCAATTAAATTTTCATTCTTATGCTTCCCACTAACCAACAAACTGGTAATTTTAAATTCCCTTTTCTAAGCATTTGTTCTCCCTTGGAGCAGTCCAAATTTACAATATAACATACTAAATCCAAAAGTAAGGGTGTACAAATATGTCTATACTGATCACATTATGGTAAGCAACTTTGCTGTCACACCTCTTTACTCATTCTGCATTCTGGAAGATAGCACTTTCAACAGGTCACTTTGATACTAAGAAATAATGTTGACATAAGGGGTATTTCAGAGTTAATGGTTTTATTCTGCAGCCTCAGTTCAGCTTTGGACCTACAATAATTTCAGGTTGATTTGCCCTATTTCTTTTAAGTGTTTGGCAAGATTTGTATCATGGAAATGAACATTGTGGCTATGACAGGAAGCATAAAGCCACCCTGCTATGTGGCAGTATAGGGTCCCTCTGATGATCAAGGCTGGAACATGGGATGCACAAAGGGAGATGATGGGTGCTAGAGTGGTTTAGCCTGGGGAGGTGAAGGGGAAGGTGAGACCTTAGTGCTGTTTGCAACTTCCTGAAGAGAGGCTAGAAGGAGGGAAACTCACTCTTGCTGGAAGTGCATGATGAAAGTACACAGGAATTCTCAGTAGATAAAGTAAAAAAAGGTGTTTACCATCTGTAATGGATTGATTAAAAGATAGAATCTGCATTACCATTGCCTCGAGCATGGAGCTAAGAAGTCTTGATTCAGCAGGTGGGTTGTGGCAGGAGCTGAGCTGCTTGCAAAAGCTCCAGTAGGCACCTAGGAAGTGACCAAAGGCAAGTAGACATGGTATTCATAGCAAAAATAAAAGATGGGCCTTGGATAAAAAGTTGTTACAATGAAGTTGTTACATGGACTTAATCTCCTAAATAATGTAGATTTGGCAGATCTTGCTAGAATACTGGGGAACCAGCCAATGGACATTCAGGGCCCATCTTGGTATCAGGCAAACTTTGCTTGGATTGTGGTGAAATGGCCTATGGGCATTCAGGGTCTACTGCTGTGAGGTTATTTAAGTCGTGCCCAGGGTGGTACAGGGGGACTAACACAGGATCTGACAGGAGCTCTCTTACTCTCCCTGCCAGTTCTCCCCTCAGAGGCTGCAAGACAACCCGGAAGAAGCTGGAGACCACTAGTTCACAAGTCAGCTGCACTTCATGGTGGTAGGAACATCTTTTGAGTGATTTTAACAGTTGCCTTTGGGTTTTTCCTACTTTTCTTTCTTTCTTCTTTCACTCTGTTCTTTTGTGTTACAAAATAAATTTGAATTATGATTTTGGAATTCAGCATTTGGTCTCATTTGTCTCTTAATTTTGCTTATGGGAATGTTTAGAACCTGGTTCCTTTCCACATTTGAGTGAATCTAAACACCAGGAGAGTGGTTCTCTGACTACAGAGAGATGCTTGGATCTCCATTCACGGAGGTACTCAAAGCCTGATGGGACAAAACAGTAAGTAATCTCATAAAAGGGACTAAATAGACCAGGACTTTAGTCTATATGAACTACAGGGATCCCTTGAACTACATAAACTGCCAGGATCCCTTTTAGTCTATGTTGATCTTTGATTTATGACAATTCATTTTACTCTAATTAGTGTTCCAGGCTTTCCTAGAAATGCACACAGGCCTATTTCCATATTTATAATTTCTAACTTGCAGAGTGCCTTTTTTTTTTGTTGTTGTTGTTGTTTTTTTTTTTTTTTTTTTTTTTTTAGTGGGGACCTCTTTTATATTAAAAATTCTAAAATATGTATTAGGGTTTTTTTTCAATTCCTCATTTTTTTTCCTTGTTCATATGATTCTTCTGTATTACTTTATTAATATTACTACATTCTACATTATGAGCTGAAATTAGCTCATAAACAGGCTCAATTTTCATGAAAAATCCATACCCAGACCTTCAGATTTTGATTTGAATTTAGAGGTAAAATCTTGGAGAATTTGTGGATTGAGAACTGAGCTTTCAGAAAATAACTCACCTAAGTCTACGCAGCTTTATTATTATTATTATTATTATTATTATTATTATTATTATTATTAATCATTTATTTATTTATTTATTTTCCTTTTAGTCCACTTATTCTCAGTGCAAAGGCAGAGATTTGCCATCTTCACTTTATCTGAAATCTAAAAAAATTGAATTAGAAATAAATGTTACTGCTCCACTTGTAACTCTTTGTATTTCAATTATGTTTTAGACTTGTAGTATATATTGTAGTATACTTGTAGTATTTCTGAAGAAATATATGACAGGCATAGATTTGTCAGGTGTCCATGTTTCCTTCTTCAGCATAGTGACAGACTTCAGTTTCATAAAATGAACAAAAGCTTTGCTTCATATCCATACATCCATATATTTTATTACCAGCTGCTACACAAAGGTGCAGTTGTGCAATGTCTTGCTATAAACCTGACTTCATAGCAAAGGAAAATTTTATTATCTCAGGATGATACTGAGGGCTTGGAGCAAAATGTAAGCCTGATGAAGAACAATACCATCACATAGATAATTCCTGATGGGGAACCTATGCCCACATGAAACTACAAGGAAACATTTACAAAAATTGCCTATCATTTGATAGGCTGTCGACATGACTTACTGAAGTTGGGATTAATCTCTATATTGATTGATAGATCTATTGATAGTGAGCTTTTTTTTTTTTGGGGGGGGGTGATTTTTTGGGATGTGTGTATATTTCTGTATTTTTTCATTTACTTTCTATGGAACATATAATTGTTCGAAATGTCACCCTTTGGAAGACAGTAATTGTGGGGGAGCTGTTTTGTACTGAAATGAATAAATCTTCTTGAACAGCAAAAAGTTCTCCATGTGTATTTGATTTGCATTGAAAAGTTTTTCTGGTGGGTGCTAGAGGAGTGGCTTCTGTGAGAAGCTGCTAGATATTTCCTCTTATGTCTAATGGAGTCAATGCCCACCATCTCCAAGACAGCCCCACTACTGGCCAAGGCTGAGTGATAGTAGTAGTACCTTTTGGATAAACTATTTAAGAAGACAAGGAGAAATCTGTGTAGCTGAGTGTAAGATATGCAAGAGAAACAGCTCTACAGACACTAAGGCCAGTGAAGAAGGAGGAGTTGCTCCAGGCACCAGAGCAGAGATTCCCCTGCAGACCCTGATGAAGACCATGGTGAGACAGGCTGTACCACTGCAACCCTTGTACTCCTGCAGCTCATAGAGGGCTTCACGCTGGAGCAGGTGACTGCCAAAAAGAGGTTGTGACATTCTGCGATGCACATGTTGGAGCTGGTTTGCTGACAGATAATCTGCAGGGAACCAGGCTGGATCAATATGTTCCTAAAGGACCGCATCCCATGGAAGGGACCCATGCTGAAACAGTTCAGGAAGAACTACACCTCATAAGAAGGACTCACATTGTAGAAGTTCATGGAGGAACTTCCACTCCTGTGGAAGAGTACCCGCACACACCGCAGCAGGGGAAGAGTGTGAGGAATCCTAACATTGTGGAGAAAGGAGCAGCAGAGACAACATGTGATGAACTGACTGAAGCTCCCATTCCCAGTCCCCCTGAACCACTGAGGGGGAGCAGTTAGGGAAATTATGAATGAAGCTGAGCCCATGAAGGAGGGAGATATAGGGGGAAGGGGTTTTAAGATTTGGACTTACTTCTTGTTATCATACTCTGGTTTGATCGTCATAAATTCATTTCCCTGAGTCATTTGTTTTGACTGAGATGTTAGTCAGTGAGTGACCTCTCCCTATCCTTATCTTGCCTGATAAGCCTTTCATTGTGTTTTCGATCCCCTATCCAGCTGAGGAGAGCAGTGACGGAGTAGCTTTGGTGGGTATCTGGCATCCAGCCAAGGTCAACCCACTGCACTGGGAAACCACTGAAACTTTTCAGTAGTGATATTAGATCATTTTAATTTATCATATTGATAATCACACATTTAGTGTCCTCTGTGTGTTAAACATCAAATTTAATTTCTCATATAGCAGAGAACTATGAAAGTTATTATGACTGTTAACTACACTAAAAAGGCACCTGCTTATCATCTTTAATTAAGTCTTTTGTGAAGCTCTTTGTTTCAATGTTGTATTAAAGAAATTTAAAATTAACTCCAGCCTCTCAGAATCTATTGTTTGTGTCAATAGCTGAACACTGTTAGCCAAACTATTAAAAAGAAAAATATTTAAAAGTAATTTGTTCTGAGACTTGTTAGCTGTTTTTATTGGGTAAAAAAGGAAAGTCATTGGTTTGGTCCTTAAATTTATCCTCTTCCTCTACTTTCAGTTTGGTGGTTTGACTGCTTTTTTGTTTTTAAGCTGACAAAAGAAATCTTTTAGGAATCATCTGCCATTGTTTTCTTTTGAGGTGCCTGTCAACTGTCATGAAAATGGTTATAAGAAGACTGTGCAGCATTCTTTTTTCCCACAATCATTGGTCAATCTCCTAGACATTACAGTAGATTCCTTTAACAGCAGGAAATGCTGTACTTTCTGATAATCTTTTTTAGAGGCCATGCTGTACTGAAAATCCTCTTTACTTAAACTGCTAGATTCAGACAGTAGAACACTCTTTTGAATTCTTTTGTTTCATGTGATAATTGTTTAATAAAAGAAATATGAAGAGCTGGGTCAGTGAGACCAGAACATAGGACTCTTTCTTTCAAAATCACTGAGTCATACTTCTGTTGGTCTTTTTTTCCCCCTGTTAAAAACTAATATTCTTTGCTGTAACAGTGACACTACTTCAATAGGAGGGATTTTTATCCTTTTTTTTTTTATTTTATTTTATTTTTTTTTATTTTGACTAAGCAAAGCAATAAATCACTTCTCAGGGATTAAGAGAGAGTATATTATCTGCCAGTCAAGAAAAGACCACAGAAAGTGGATGAAGAAGATCAATAAAACAGAGAATGTGTCATGTCTCTCAGCAAAATGTGCAAATCTCAGAAAGAGGCAATTTGTCATTTCCTTTCACTTTCAGATCTGTGACTGGGATGCTTCCATTCACTTCTTCCTTTTCTACTAGGCTAACGACTCTGGCTACCACTTTAAACATTCTTCAGGAAAACTGGCAGCCTTTTATTTAAACAGCTGTTTTCTTATTTTAAAACAATCCATTTTCTAGCTGACAGTCACCAATCTTCTTTCCTATTAGTTAGAGAAAGTAGGAAGGACAAAGGCTGAATGTTGATTTCCCTACAGACAAAGGTAAATTCAAGCTTCCTTAAAGGCCTTGGTGTGACCCAGGTCTCTCCAGATAATTTAAAAAATAATACTGTAAAACTTCAAAAAATAAATTGTCTTAACTTCTTAGTGAGTTTCAGATTTGAGTCAAAAGCAGTTATCTTACATCTCACAGCATTTAAGCTCCCACAAGTTACCATACACAATGATCTAGTAAGTGCAGATGGGAACACAGAACTATCTCTATGCATTAAGCAAATAAGTACGGATTGAAGTTTGAAGCTAGAGGACAAAGCATTACTCAAATTTTTGTTGCAATAGAATAATAACCTCTTTTCCACTCATGAGAAGAATACTTTTGTTTCTAAGGGTTTTAGACTTCTGATTCCAAAGTCTTGACTCACTTTAGTGGTATTCAGAATTTTACTAAAGACTGATTCTATGTCAGAAATATATGGCAGAGAGAAAACTAGCTGGCATAGAGGTGCACAAGTTCTAAAAAAAGCAGAATCAGAATAAACAAATCACCACAGTTGCTCCAAATTTATTTTTTTACTGAAGACCAGGCAAGCAATATTTTAATATTTTTAGTTTTGATGATTAATAATTATTAGATATGTGTTTATCTTGTTCATGCTTTTGCAAATATATGTTCCTCCAGATTACTGCAAGTTAGGGAGAAATCTGCCCAGGACTGCAGATGTGAAGTTGAGCATGGCTTAATTAACATGAGTTGACAATTTTGCCTTTCACAGTATCACAGAATGAGTAAGGTTGGAAGGGATCACAGTGACTCAGTCATCTGGTCCAACCTTTCTGCTTCAGTAGGGTCATCCTAGAGCACATTGCGCGAGATTACATCTAGACTGTTCTTTAATATCTCCAGGGAGGAAGACTCTACAATCACTCTGGGCAGCCTGTTCCCGTGTGCTGTCCCGAGCACAGTAAAGAAGTTCTTCCTCGTATTTGGATGGAACTAGCCTTTATAGATGTGCAGGCTGGAGTCCACACAGGCATCCTTCCTCATCTCTGCAGGCACAGACACTCTTGTTACTCACTCTTGCATCTGCTACCAGCCTGCTGCCTCTGGAGGGACCATGTAGACAAGCCCAGTTAGTATTAGTTTTTACTCACCTTCACATTCATGGAGTGGTGACCCATTGGTGAAACAATTTTTCCTGCTAGGAGTTTCCTTAGTTAGCTGCTTCTCTTCTGATATCATTTTAAAACATTCAGCTGCTTTATTTCTCTTATCTACTTGATTGAGGAATTTTTATTATGTAGAACAGAAATAGAAAAAGGTCATATTGTCAGACAGAATTATAAGATGTTTTGTAGTCAAACTTGAGACTATACAACTTTTGCTTGGTTGCTGCATTCAGAAAAAATCATGCTAATATCTCTATTCTGATTTTATTTCAGAAGCAGAGGGAGAATGTGTGCTGTGTGGTGCATTAATAGGGAGGTGTGTGTGGGTGTGTGTGTGTAGGGAGAGAATACAACAAGAATGAGCTTCATGTAAAATATGTGATATAGAAAGAGAAGACATTTGTATTTTAACAGTTATACTGAAGTGGTCTTTACTTTTTAAGCAACACTGATAATTCTAATCAATGTGTCAGTTATGCTATCAATGATGGTGTACTTTATTCCTGGTAAAAAGAAATCCTTATGTTTGCTCCTTTTCATGGCATTTGCAGAGCAGTGGGGATAGGTAGGTGGAGTTGAATATGAAATGCATAGAGGTCAGCAGTCCCAAGGAATAAAAACGACTTGAGGTTTTGCTGAAAACCCCATAAAAAGTAATTTATTTTCC
>JAWWTY010000088.1:25431426-25446110 GCA_035222235.1 Margarornis squamiger | reverse complement strand
CTGGATGTGGCACTTAGTGCTTTGATCTAGCTGGCAAAGTGGTAATTGGTCAAAGGTTGGACTTAATGATCTTAAATGATTCTGTGATTTCCCTTTGGTGAATCTATGATGACTACTCCTGATAATCTTGTCTACCACACATTTAGACATGGCCTCCAGGATGTGCCATTCCATCACCTTTCCAGGAATGGAGGTGAGACTGATAGCCTGCAGCTCCCTGTGCCCTCCTTTTTCTCTTTTTGAATACTGGGGCAGCTTTTTTTTTTTTTAAATTTATTTTTTAATTTTTTTTTTTTTTTTTTTTTTTTTTATTCCTTAGGCATTTATGCTGATGACCACGACCTTTCAAAGATGATATTAACAATGGCTTAGCAATTATGTCATGGCACTAAAACAGGCCAAGGAAGTGGTCACAGCACCAAGCCTGACAGAGTTTAAGAAACATTTAGATAGTCTTCTCAGGCACATGATGAGATTCTTGGAGTGGTCCTTTTCAGGGCCATGAGTAGGAATTCCATGATCCATTCGGTATATTTGATGATTATATGTCTGACAGTTCCCTCAGCACTCCCACCAGGACCCATAGACTTATGGATTTGAAGTTTGACTGTAAGGTTTCTAACTTAATCTACCTCATGATAATCTTGTCTACCACATGTTTAGAGATGGCCCCTCATTAAGGGAAAGTCTGCCTTTGACCAGACCTGCTTCCTGGTCTCCTCTGTCAACTAGAATTTCCAGCTGGTCTGCTCCAACCTGACCTAATGCCTGGAGTTATTCCTTCCCAAGAGCATGATTTTGCCTTTCCCTCTCTTGAACCTCAAAAAGTTACTTTCTGTTGGCTGGTAAATAATCTAGACGTTCCCAGTTTGGGGGTAGAAACTGAGACATTTATTGATCACTCGCGTTACAATATATAGAACTGAGGAGTGGGGTATGTTAATGAGGAGGTAGGACATGTTAATGAGGGGAACAAGCTATGTTAACTAGGACTTAGGAAATCCAGTCACTATATTTCATGATCCAGGAAGCATTTCTTCATACCAGGATCACCTGGGGGGAACAAAGGGTCTCTTCATGATTTGCAACATCTCGTAAAAGTGCTTCCATATCTTGCTAGGGAAGACGAAGCTCATATACATAGATAGCTGGAAACAGTCCTGGTCTTCAAAGTAACCTCTCATGGCAGACTCCTGTCTTAACGAAGGCAGGAAACCCTTTTAGTATCTGCTGCCCATGGCTTGCTGGACAATCCCTTCAGGTCTCCTTCTGTTAATAATTGTTTTTCTTCCCCAACAACCTTCTGTCCATTTCTCCGGGCTGTTGAGGTCCCTTTGAATGACAGCACACACATCTGCTGTATCAACTGCTCCTCTCAATTTATATCATCAGTGAACTTGCTGGTGGTACATTCTGATCTATCTTCCATATGACTGATGAAGAGGTTAGGCAATATTGGCCTCAGTATCATCCTCTAGGATACACCACCAATGACTAATCTTCAGCTGGACTTTGTGCCAGTTTCCAAGCCAACTCCATGTCCAGTTATATAACCCATACTTCATCAACTTGTAAAAAAGCTAAAGTAAAGAGGGATACTAGGAGTAAATTTTTTACAGTAGTGGATAAACTTTAAGAGTTTTTCTTACTGAAATCTATTTTTTCAAGAGTTTAGAAACTCAAATAAGGATTAACATGTTAATATATATATAAATTAGGTAAATCACTTTTTAGAGGCCTCTTTTTTTTTTTTTCAGGCATTCTGATGGTTCATGGTTCTTAGCAAGAGCTGTTTTATGTGATGAACAATTGTCTTGACATTTGACTGTTTTGCAGAATATATGATGTATTTCTAGTGCAACCAACAGCCAATGAGTAAAGTGTACCCCAGCAAACACTGCAGTTTCCTAAGCCAGTTGTATTTCATTAATTTATATGATTAACCTTTAAGAGTTGTTACAATGGAGCTTGAAATATAAGCTTTGCATTGACAGACACTTTATGGGAGTTCTATCTATAATTTAACAGGGGCTACTTTGTCTAATGCACTTAAGTCCTTTGTATGTTTTGAGGAATGCACTATGAATGCATTTGGATAGACATGAAAATCCTCCTCATTACTATATATTTCATAAGGACTATTATTATTTTTCTCTTGCAAGAATAAAGTGATAACTTTTCTGTGTGTTGTTCTTTAGTCTATTGTACTAAGGGTGGACAAGTCTTTATGTTCTAAAATTTAGATGTACAATTATTTTTCTCTGAAGTATTTACTGGGTTGAGACTGATTTACCCATATTAATTTTCTCCTGCTGAAGCACTTATTTTTAAACAGAGCAATATGACCTTGTCAGTTGAGAAGAACAGTGTTGAGCTTAGAATCTTTTAGAGCTTGTTGGCTCTGAAATTAAATAACATATTTCACATGAGAGTGTTGTTCTCACATACATTAGAGAGGAAAATTTGAGAACATCAGACATGCTTTTTATTTAAACATAGAACTTGCAAATGCATTTCTATCATTATTATCATGGTGATCAGCAAGCTTCCACCTGGAGCTTTGCTTCAAGTCTTATTTCCCTTTTTTTTTTTTTTTTCATAAAACCAGAGCTAAAGTTATGTGAAGGAATTACTTAGAGTTATAGATAAAAAAAAAGAAAAAACAGAACCAAATGCACTAGCACTCATAGGTTGTTAATAAGGAAAGAAAATACTGGGAAGCATTAACTGGAGTGTTCAAGTGGGAAGGCAATTTTAAAAGATAGAAAAAGCAACACAGATCTTTAATATCCTGATAAATTTTGTGATATATGGTACAGAGCCATTTGATTGTAATTTTTGTATGCTTGAAACTGACAATACTGATTAATTTTAAAAAAAATGTTTTAAAAACTTTATTTTTATTGGGCTATTCTTTCACTGACCAAACTGCATGCTTGTTCAGGTTAAGGACAAAGGAGGAGGGTCAGCTTACATAACTATGTCCTTGGGTCTGATGAAAGGGTTTGAAATAACTTTCTGGAGAAAGGTACAGATTTATTGGATTTCTTTCATGTTAAAACTAGATTATATGGAAATATTTTTCAAAAAGTTCTATAATAAAGCAGTATAACAAATATCTTTTATTGTACATTTTTGTCAATTTGTATTATCAACAAGTATGAGAAATTCCAAAAATTTTTCTCTATAAAACTGAATAGAAATCATTTTATGTTGTAAGTTTAATTTGTCAGTTTTCCTGGACATATTGAAAATTGTATGGCAAAAGTTAGGTTCTTTGTTTTATAGCATATTCTGAAAATGTCCATTTTCTGTCTGGCTCTGACAGCCTTAAATCTGGATGGTGGAGTGATAGGAAGTAATTTCCAAAAGACATCCTAAAATAAAAGAAAGTGTCTTCACTTCTTTTTTTTTTTTTTTTTTTTTTTTTCTAAAATCTTGACCCTCAGTACTTTTATGGATGTTGCTTAGCACTTCAGGAAATAGATGAAAAGATTTTTCACTGCCATGGATATTGAATCAACCATTAGTTTGAAAGGCAGCAAGTATCCAGGGATCTCTGGAATCATGATACTCTGGAATATATATATCAGTCGCTTGTTTTGTTGCAGAAATGAATCAATGCTTGTTTAGTGCTTGCTCCAGATTCTTCCAAAGTTAATATAACAATGATATTGTCTTCATTATTGTTTGACTGAAAGCCTGTAGCACCAAATTAATCACAGAACCACACACTATGACTATGAATTTATCTTAGATTGGAGACTCTTTTTAGAGGCTAAAATCATCAGACCACTGTTTGGAGTGAAGCAGTAATTTCAGGCTTTAAGTCGCCAGGCATGAAGAGCAGCTAAGTAATTGCTAATAATTCTTTTGAAGTTGCTTGCTAAAAGGAATATTTTACCTTTCCAAAGACAGGGCCTTCAGTTCCAAGAGAGAATCCTCTTAAGTGACAATTCCTCAATTTACTGAGTTTCTTTATATTTTCTAGAAGATTTTGTGTAATTTTGTGAGGCTGAAACAAAGTCTATTGGATCAATAATTGTCTTCTACAGGAGGAGTCAGTTTCATTTTCAGAGCAATTAGTGAATGACACCAAGGGTGCATGTAGGTTCCTCTTAAAGCAAGAGAGATCAGGCCACACATTTGATCAGTTTTAGCCTTGGTTTGCCTCTGGCTTGGTGGAACTGAAAGGAGTAATGGACCATGAAAAGAAGGATGTGACACAGTAAAAAATGATGAGATTTACACTATTTCCTGTGTCCTGCCTACTGGCAAAGGTCTATCAGGATAAGTAAATATGTACAGCTCCTGCTAGCCTGTAAAATATTCACTTGCTAGGGTTTAAAGTGTCTAAATCAGCATAGCATGCCTTAACTACCTTGAAGTTAAGAAAAAGCTCCCATTTAAACAAGATCAGCAGCCAGAATTGAGGGCTGTGGTGACCATGCTGTTCCAAGATTTCAAATTTTAGCCAGAAGTTCACTATCATTTGCCCACCTGACTCAAGATGATATATGAGCATTTACCAGATGAACACATGCACAAATAAAAAAAGTATATCTAAAATGCCAAAAAATTGAGTTAATGGATGACTAGAACTACAGAGAATTCTCTCTTTATCATGAATTCAGGTAGATTGATAGTAGTGTGAAATGAAAACCTCTCTTTGTCAGTTGAAGCATAAAAGGTGAATAGAGAGGATTTTGTTATGTTGCTTTGTCATAACAGTTCAAATAAACTCATGGAAGCTTGTTGGGAAGGAAATGTTCATTAGTATAGTATAGATTTGCACTGAATCTGTGTGATTAAGATGGTTAATCTAGCTGTTATCAAACATAAAAATCTAAAACTGCTTTTGCATGGAACTTTTATTTCTACAAATGTCTCTCTAAAATCAGTTCCTTATTCTTGAAGCATCTATAATAAACAGAATTATTTTTCTGAGAAAGTCCTTTTATAATTTCCTCTAAACTCATATTCTGTGTGTGCATTTTATACAGGTTTGAGTATTTACATTTTCACATTTATTCTGTCTTTTTCACTCTGCAAATTATAAGCATGCACTTTAAAGCATATTTTTCTTTATCTTCTGATATTGTGCTGATTCACCTCAGAAACATCAACATATCTTGAGAAAAATCTGAATAAGGGGAAAATCAAGAAAGTCTAAGGAATTTCAGTGCCAAAAGAGTACAGCTTTAATCTGTACTACCTTTGTAGAAGTTCTTCTTTTACTGTTCTTAATGTATCTCCCAATTTTGACAGCTGGAGATATGATTTCATTGCAAGGTGTGTGGTAAAACTGAAAGTAAGGAAATGGGCTAGAGAGGCTTATTCTATGTCTGCTTGATTCAAGAAAAAAAATAACTTCCATGACTAAATCCATATTTTACGGCAGGGATGCCATGGGTGACAGGGAAAGCAAAGTATGAAGATTTCTGTTTACCGTAATTCAAATGTTGATTAATTTAATTTCAAATTTAATAAAATTTATTTTTGATTGTGTGAGGGGATATACTGTTATTCATTGGGGATTTTGTTGTACAGAGAAGGTGTACCAGTGACTGCGTGAGTCTCTGACCAGCTCCTTATCCTATCATACAACAGTCGATCTTAGTGGTACAGGATAAGTCCTGAAACACGGATGATGCCACAAATCGTCATATGTGAAGGAGCAGGATGAAGCACAGAAAAAGTAAGGAAAGGCAAAACTTACCCCACAGTGCTTCTAAAAACTGTAACAAATGTTCATTATCAATGTCTCTTTCTTTGATTCTTTACAGGGGAAGTCCTGTAGAGAGACGTTCAGTCCCAAGAATATGACTTTTTAAAATCAGAGATGGAAGGGTTTTCCTTTTTAGCAGATAGTGTAACAAAAGGAAAATGAAAGATTATTTGATCTCAAAGAAATCATGCCAAGGAAAAAACATTATTTTGATACTTTCCTTAAGGGCCTTTTGACTATATTTACTCAACTGTATCAGTCAGCATCAAATCAAAACCAGAAGGCCAATGGAGTGGCCATGTTAGGCTCAAATTTAAAGATTCCACCTGTTGCATTTAGAGGTGGGAGGCTCAGGATATATCCCTGTCTCCTTATGGCTCATTTTACAGTGGTACCCCTGGGAAAGAGAGCCAGCAGAAATTTGTGCAAGGGCACTTTACAATTCACGGGTCAAAGATGTCTCCATTAACACAGTGAAAGAATACACTAGCTAGATTCACAAATGTCTATCTCCCATGCTTAGTTCCTGAGATCCACACTGGTCTTCACATGTACAAATTTCCACTACGCCTTCACTCATCAGGTGTTTCTGAAGTATTTCCTTTATGATCAGAGGAAATAACTTAAGAATTTTCCTGAGACCAATAATTAGTGTTATTACATGGTAATAACATGTGAGTCTGGAGTGATGGAAACTTTCAGCCTATGAAACTGACCCCAAATTCTGATATGTTCCTCAAGGTAGTGCTCTGTTCTTGCCACACACTGGAAAAAATTTTTGTGTGAAGATATTAGATTTTCTTAGAGTAATAGATTTCAATGTTTGAAATGTAACGTCTTCCTCAAACGTGAAGTGTGTTGTTATAGGTTAAAAATTTGTTGCCTCTTGTTGTTGTTGTTATATATGTGTGACAAATCCAAAGGCGTGTGAATGTAATGATCCTGCTATTTGTTTTAGTTGGAATCAAAGCGTTCTCTATACTCTGTTGATTCTTAAACTTGTCCGGGAAAAAATTGAAGTATGATAAATAGGGATGGGAAAAGCATATGGCTGTACCGATTTTGTCCTTAGACGTCTAAAAATTGCAAACAAAATGATGCAAAATATTGTTCAAAATGGATCATTCTTCAAAGCAATAAGGATGTTAGGTGCGATGCTTATTTAGGTTAAACACTGTGGGAGAAATAAACTGTAAGACAATGGTAATACAGTGGAAATATATATGAAAGGTGCAAAGGTCTTGCTTAAGGCAGGCAACATGCAATGGATATGTGAAATTGTTCCTTTATACACACTTAATATTTTTTAAGGCATTGAAATTCTGTGATAGAAATGTTAAGGTTGCTGAGAATGCCAGATACTCTGGTGGTGAGTGCAAGTGAAATAGGTGAAATATTTGGGTTACAATTAAAAATAAAATAAGTCTATATGACAATAATGCCTTCCCCATACTTCAGCTGATGATGTTAGTAGTTATTAAGAGCTTTCTATTTGTTCTCCAAATATTTTTTTCTCAATCAAAACTCGTTTCCATGCTGAAGGAGTCAGTCTTTTAAGAGCACAAATATTAAGATAGTTCTCTAATTTTAGTTTGAGATATAAGCATTGCAAGGGGGCACCTGGTGCCAACAGTAAGCTGATGGTGATGTGCAACTGAAATTGTTTAGTGTTTTCCTTCAACATTATGTCCTTCCAGGGGGACTGCCAGATTGACCACCAGGACCTGCTTTAGTGGGACTTTTTTTCGGACAAGGAGAGTAGCTGCTATCTGCTCAACAAAACATGCTTCTATTGTTGTTTGCAAATCTGCCAGTCCAGTAATCTGTTTCTATTCTAGTTTCTTAGAAAAAACAATAAATGTATTCATCTGAATACAGCAGATATGCACTTCACCACAGGTTAGGATTTCATTTTCAGCAGGGAATAACTAATATACTGTTTTCCTTATGGCATTAAAGAAACAATTCCTGTCTCTCATGGTAGTCACAGTGTATTCTAGCACATTCTTGGCAGGAAAGTACTTCTGAGGCTCAAAACTAGTGAGTCTATTGGAAAATTAAAATCAGCCCTGTTGTATTGCAAATTGTCAAATTGGAGGGTGAGGTTATGTGTTTTTTTTGGCAGTTGTTTTGGATTGTTTTGTGGTTCTGTTGTTTTTTTTTTTTTTTTTTTTGGTTTTTTTTTTTTTTTTTTTTTTTTTTGTTTGTTTGTGAATGTTTTTCTAGACAATACTCAATATAGAGTTTTTAAGATGGTAAGTTTCTTAACTTTCACCATTTGTTTGGTAACTTTCTGGATTTGATATATACAAAGAGACATGCTGTATGGAATTCATCTAGAAAGATACATAAATAATTTGTAACCAGTACAGGTTCATACAGAGTGCACTGGACCTGCTTAATTTTGAAGTGGAAAAGGTATGAGTAAATAGTCTAAGGTCCTAGTCTGAAAAGGGCTAGTCCTGTAGGAAAAGTGCAAATGAAGTTACTGACATGTTCTACACAGTCATCTTCAACCATCAACCTGAAAGAACTTTAAAAACTGCAAGTTTTAAAGGAAATATTAGATACCTTATAAAACTTTTGGACAATTTTTGTTTCTTTTCTAGTGCCAAAGTCCCAGTACTCATACTCCGTCCCTGAATGCCACTACACAAACAAGACAAACATTCATACATGCCTGTCTGATTGCGAGAAGTATTGATTGACATTAGCTAACTAAACTATCTTGGTCTGAATAATATTAAAGAAACCTGAATGATAATGCAAAGTACCAGAACTATTATGATAAGCCTGATAGTAGTTCATGTGATGCAGAGTCCAGCTGATATCCTACCAAAGTAAGGCATAAAACTATGAGAGATAAGACACTTAAGTTTGTTCAGCCAGGAAAAGAGAAGGCTTCAAGGTGACCTAACTGGCTGAAAGGAGCCTGCGAGAAAGATGGAGAGAGTATTTACAAGGGCATGCAGTGACAGACAGGGGGAATGGCTTCAAACTGAAAGAGAGTAGGTTTAGATTAGTTATTAGAATATTAGGATGTTAGATATTGCTTTTAGGGTTGTGAGGCATTTTAACAGCTTGCCCAGGGAAGTTGTAAAAGCCCCATCCTTCGAACTGTCAAGGCCAGGTTGATTGGAACTCTGAGCAACCTGCTCTAGTGCAAGGTGTCCCTGCCCATGTTAGGGGTGTTGGAACTAGATGATCTTTAAGGTCCCTTCCAAACCAGACCATTCTATGATTCTATGATATTAATAGAATGACCTACTTTAAGGGTGGTCACTTTCATTTGCTGTTCAAATATATATATATACATATATATATACAATAGAAATAGGAATTTTCATATAATTTTGGAAAATGGAGCTTGAAAATAGTTGTCATGAACTTGAACTGTAAATTGTTGTAAAAATATACAAATATCACATAATTGAAAATGAACATTTAATTTGTAAATGACATTGAGAGTCATTGCAATCAACAAAACTCACAGGATATGTGTTATGACATCACTGATTCTCCACGAACCTCTTCTGATTCACTTGCATGATAGTTATCTTGTCAACAGGCTTCTGCTTTACAGGTCTGTATTGAAATACAAGTGGCTAGTTTTCAGTATCTGAATCTATTTAAAGTGTTTAAGGTACCTATAATATATTAATTAATTTTTATTAACTGAATGGATTTCTTTTTGTTCACATTCTTTCACTTTTCCTTTCTAATTTTGAAATCAGACTGTTGAAGAAGTTAACAGAATCCTGTTCAGTAGCTTGGTGGAGTTTGTTTGTTTGTTTGTTGTGTTGTTTTGTTTTGTTTTGTTTTTAAATGGTTTGTATCTTTTTTATGGTTCAGTATAATTTTAATATAGATATATCTCTTAGATATATTTGAATCAAGTACAGTTTCCATTCCTAAAAACACTGACTTTGAGATAAGGTTACTTTACTCACTACAGCTGCAGAAGTACAAGAAATATTCTGGAAGGGAAATAACATGCTGTGTGTAAGTCGTTAGGCTGACAATGCTACCTGAGTAAAGAAAGAAACTATTAAAGAGAAAATTTTATGCTGGAGAAAAAAAATCACTTTTCTGTAAGTTTAAAAAAGACCAGATATTAAGATAGCAGAGCATCACAAGAAAAAGGGTCAAAAAACAGAGAAAAAAATTGAATACTAAGTGCTGTGACAAGAAAGTAGATGAGGCACTGGAGTCAAATTATTAGGTTTCTACCTGTGAATTTTTGACATCTAGCTGATTTTCCAAATTTCTGTGAACCCAGACTCTTCTTCCAGTTTTGTAAGTTATGGTGGTGTATCTGCCACATTTATCCTCCATTTTCTCAGCTGGTTACTGCCCAAAATGACAATACACATGTGAAATACTTCAGATCTGTGATCTTAGCAGTTTCCTCTGTGCTACAGCTGGCATAAGCTACTGTTTCTGTGTAGCATGTACCTTAAAAGACACTTATTAATAAGCACATAGGCAGCACGTTCCCTGCAGTGTTCTAAACAGAACTGAACAATTTTGGTTTTCTTTATACTTGTGTGGTGGTTATTATTCCTCATGTGTGTGATGTCATGTCACTTTGAATTGTCAAAATTTTTGAAAGTAATCAAATGATTTTCAGTTATCTGCCTGAGAGATTTACTAATTAAAGAAAAAAAATTAAAAGCTTTTTCTATTTCTTCATCTCCTTGTGGTAGTCTGATAAATGGCATTTCCAGCAGTGCTCTTTTCGTTGCCATAAAAGCCTTGTTTGATTTATGATAAATGTTAATTGCCTTCATATAGCTTCCAGCCTGTCCAAGTAAGTGTTTTAGGACAATAAATGCCATGCTTATTGAAGCACACTGTGTTCAGAATATTATCTGTTAAAGCCACTGTGGATGAAATGAGGCAGATAATACGTGATGAAATGTTTATTTTCTTCTGTCGGCTCACAAGACAAGTATGCATTTCTATATCCCTAGATATCTTGCCTGAAGGAAGAGAGTTCCTTCACAATTGTGTAGCTCTAAAGCACCACTTTGTTTCTTTACTCTGCATTTATGTTGCTTTTCTGCTGGTGGAGCAGGAAAAACCACATTTAACTGGAGTAGAAATAAATTTTCTTGGGGCAAAATATTATTACAATGTGAGGTGAAGCAAACTGAGAAAACAATAAATTCAAATGAAGAATGCCCTTTTAAAATCAACAGCAGTGCCCCTAAAACAGAGATCTGATATTGTCAGTGTATTTTCGCACCCAGAACAGGGGAATGAGAAACTTTACCGTATTTGACTAAGTACACCTAATATCCTCTTAGAATTGTGGAAGCTCATGTTATGTTCCTTTCATGTCTACTTTTTTACCTTTTTTTTTTTTTTTTTTAAGACATTTTGCCTTAAGGGACTTGGCTTCCAGTTAATCCATCACAGGAAAGTATCATCAGTGACACCTCTGTGGTTGTATTACAAGATGAAGGATTACAGGCTGTAGCCATTGCAGCTTCCTCCCTAATCCTCAGGCAAACTCTGAGACAATTTAACCTCACAATTCTCTACAAGATTTATTTACATTATGTTAATTATATTTTTTTCTAAGGAAGGCACAGGAATTCTGTATCTGCATCTGTAGCTATGTCCTTTTGTCTCTTTCTTTCTCTCTCCCTCCATATGTCATGTCATGTCATGTCATGTCATGTCGTGTCGTGTCGTGTCGTGTCGTGTCGTGTCATCTCATCTCATCTCATCTCATCTCATCTCATCCCCATTTATATCTCTATCTAAATCTATCTACTCTACATAACTTCCATCTCACCTATATATAGTAACAGAATCATTAAATTTGGGAAAGGTCTCTAAGATTACTTAGTCCAATCATTAACCTACCATTGCCACGTTTATGACCAAACGATGTCCCTAATTGCCACATCTACATGTTTTTTGAACACTTCCAGGGCTGTTGTTTCCCCCACTTCCCTGGGCAGCTTGTTCCAGTGATCAGGATCCTGATGTATTTTGAATATTTCCAGTGAAGAAGAATCAACACTCTTTAGGCAATGTGTTCCAGTGCTCAGTCACTCTCACAATAAAGTTCTTCCTTATGTTTAGTTGGAACATCCTGTGTTCTAGTTTCTGCCCATTTCCCATTGTCTTATTGCTTGGCACCACCAAGAAAAGTCTGAATCTATCCTCTTGACACCCTCCCTTCAGATTCTTGTATACGTGGATGAAGTGCCCTCTCAGTCGTATCTTCTGGAGTCTGAACAGGCCCAACTCCCTCTGCCTTTTCTCATAAGAGAGATGCTCCAGTCCCCTAATCATCTTTGCAGCCCTTTACTGGATGCTCTCCAGTTTGCCTATTCCAGAATTGCACACAGTGTTCCAGATGTGGCATCAGCAGGGCAGGATCACTTCCTGCACCTCCTGGCCCTACTCCTCCTAATGCAGCCCAGGATACCTCATCTGCTTCACAAAAGACTTTTGCTGCAGACCCTTTTCCAGTTTTGTTTCCCTCCTCTGGACACAGTCCAGGAACTCAAAGTTAGAAAGCAAAGAGGGAATCAAAAGAAACATAGGATTACTGTGAAACACCAGTGCTGAGCACGGGGGGATGGTTGCTGTCCTGGTGCCGCTGACCACACCATTTCCAATAGAGGCCAGGATGCCATTGGCCTTCCTGGCCACCTGGATATACTCCTGCCCCCATTTAGATGTATGTCAAGCAGAACTCCCAGGTTCTTTTCTACCATACAGCTTTCCAGTCACTCTGCCTCACACCTGTAGTGCTGTATGGGGTGATTTTGAACCAAATCCAGAACCCCACACTTGGCCTTTTAGAACATCGTACTGTTGGCCTTGGCCCGTTGTTCCAACCTGTCTGGATCCCTCCACAGAGCCTTTGTGACATCCAGCAGATCAACATTTCCATCTAACTATGTTATCTGTAAACATACTGTGAGTGCACTTGCTCACCTCATCCAGATCATCAATAATGATATTCATTAGGACCAGCCCCAATACTGAGCTTTGGGGAATCCTGCTGGTGACTGGCCACCAAGTGGAGGATGCACCACTCACCTTCACTCTCTGGGCTCAGCCATCCAGCCAGTTTTTAACTCAGTAAAGAGTGCATCTGCCCAAGTCATGGGCTGCCAGATTGTCCAGGAGAATCTGTGGAAGACAGTGCCAAAGTCTTTACTAAATTCTAGGTTCACGGGTACATATATACATGTCCTAACTACGGTATTCATGTATTTGTTTATATAAAACCATACCAACTCTATCTCAACCTCTAACTATATTTCTACCTCTGTCTGTAGCTGTATCTTTGTCTTTATCATCTATATCTAATTGATGTCATCTTTGTCTCTATTTTTATCTCCATCTTCCCTATCATCTCATCTATATATGCACTCATATATATATGTATATATACACACACTTGTATCTATAACATCTATATTTATATCTATACAACTCTCTATATAGTATTTTCTTTTTCATTCTCAATATATGTTCATACATTAAGTAAGTTGGCATTAGTGAAATATAGAGAGATTGGCAGTCAGGGCAAGAACAGACAAGCCAGTTTTGCAAGTATCTGTATGAGAGATTATAGCTCAAAAAGTATTATTTTTTGGGGGGCAAGAGATGAAGATAGTCCTTTTTTAAAATGTTATTGTTGTTTCCTCACAACAGGCATGTAAAATGGAAATAATGGGATTCCTAATGCTGAATGTCATGCAGTTTGTGATTCAACATTACTGGTACCAGATAAGGAATGCTGAAAACTGAGAAATACTGCAACATGAGGTCTGTATTCAAAAAATTATTTAAAATAAACAGAAGCAACAAAATGAACATAGAGAGTAAATGTAAATAAACTGGATTGTTATATATGTGTGTACAGGTGTCCTGTCATTAGAGGGAGTAACTTAATTGAAAGGCAGCTTGGTTTTTCCTGGCAGAATAAATGCATCTTACTTTTTTTGTTCATTTTTATGTTTAAATCTATTTCCCATTATCCTTTTCTGCATGATTATAACTTCCTGGAAAAAAACAAAACCAGCCATTAAAGACCCTGGTATGTTTCACAATCTATTGTCATGAAAGAATTAGTTAGAAGGCTATTTTTCTAGCTAATTAAAATGCTTGTTGACATTATAAATGGTCTGGTTTATTTTTGTTTTTATTTAGAGTGGAATTAACTGCCACATTGAAGCATTTGTGGTTTGAAGTTTTTCTTATGTACACTTATGTCTGTGTTCACATTTTTTAAAACATAGTTGTGATACCTTTGGTCACTATATCATGCTTTTCTCCATATTCCTTTCACCTTCACAGATGGATGTGTTTGTACTTAGTTCCTGTATCAAAATAATTAGGATACAAACTTGTCCATGATATTTGGTGAGGGTTCTTCTTCCCCTATGAAAATGTGTTAACAAATATTGACTAAAAAAAAAGAAAAAGTACTGGGTTGATTTGTTTTATTTTTTTTTTTCAGAAAGTGTTTTGCCATAAGCAAACTTTCCCCCCATGAGAAATTAACGTTTCAGCCTGCGCTCAGAGATTCAAAATATGACCGAAGAAGTTATAATGGTACATCTCAGTCTATGCTATAGTCATTGCAGAACATGCCTAAGCACCTTGTCTACATATGTAGCAGCATTTACCTCAAAAGCAAAATCTACCACATACTTTCTTTTCCAAAAGATCAGACAAAATGTCTTTTGAATCAATCTTTCATAGGAAAGTAATGTTTTAGTTTTTTTAAAACAGATGCATAGCAGCTTTTGTCTTCTACTTTACCAGTGTGACTACTAACACCACAGTTTTTGCCTTGTCTTTAAAAACATGCTTTTTACTATGAGGTTTAGGAGTTTGTCAGTTTTTCTTTTTTTTTGCCTTTTTTTTTTTTTTTGTTTTGGTTGGTTTTTTGTTTTTTTTTTTTTTTTTTTTTTTTTTT
>JAWWTY010000088.1:25397838-25429255 GCA_035222235.1 Margarornis squamiger | reverse complement strand
TTGGTACTTTGACTAGAGTGAACTTGCTTAAGTTAAAAAAGTATAATTTGTAGCTGTAGAAGAGACTGGACAAAACCAAACAAACTAAATTTGCCATATAAATAGAGACAGTATTAAATGCAAAAAACTAAATTTATCTGAGGTCATAGCAAAAAGCTTCACAAGTATTTGTTTGCAAGAGGAAACTATCTGCTGTAGCTGTGACTAGAATACAAGAGTTTGGTCTAGTATATTTCTAGCAGTTCTCATTGATCTCATGTAGTTCACTACTGTTCAGAATAAGTTTCTGGATTGTCATGGATGTGAATGCAAAAGCTACTTAGTATAGGCAAGTAGCCCAATGCCACTTTTTGTCTAATTTGTTGTCCCAAAAACTTTTGAATTTTTCAAAGGCTGAGATGTTTTGGTAGTGCATCCTCCTTCCCCATAGACACTATTATCACCTCTGCATTATGATCAGAGAAATGAGCCCTTAAAACACTCATTTAATGACAAATATCCTGCATCTATATATGTAAGATCCTAAACGTGTGGTTGGATTTTTATGGATGTCCTCTGCAGGGAAAACTAACTTCTAGTACAGAAGTGATTCTGTTTCCTTTATCTTTTTCTTCCAAAAGTGGACATATAGACAAAAGCCATATTTCATCAAACAAAAGGTTTGGTTACCTTCCCTGTTGAAGAAAACAATATGATTTTCCCAAGACAATGATTATCTATCTGTATATTCTACTTAATTCATACAGAGCAGTAATTGACTTCACTTATGAGAAACTGATTAGGTTTGCATCCTAGCTCTTAGGTGATGTGTGTTTGGAATGGGAATGTCAGAAAAGAAAAAAATAATAAAATGTCAAGTTTGGAATAAGGTTCCACTCTTCAAAATTTTAAAGACATTTTGAAATACAAAGTTATACAATGCCTTTCAGGAATCCTGATGCAGATCAACCTTTCATTCTAGTATCAGGCCATCAGTTTAAACCATTTTAGCATTTTTTGTAGGCTTTACTTATAGATATTTAAAATACTTTTTTTTAAGTCCTTGTATGATAGTATCCTCCAAGTGAAAACAACAGCAATTTTTGATGCTTAGGAAATGAGGACCTCAGGGTTCTATACGTCCTGGGTCCTGTCCAATTTGATGTTCTTATCAGCGACCCGGGAAGGTGACCAAACGTATTCCATGAGTTTGTCAGTTGACACCAGTTTGTTGAGGCTGGTTCTTTTGGGAGAAGTGGCAATTTTGGGACATCTAATACCACACAGGTGTCTGCAGGGAGGGAATTGAGGGTCAGGGATAGACAGGAGGATGAGATTGCTCCTGGGCCAGGCAAGGTTCAGAATAGAATATTGCAATCAACATGTCGTCCTGAGGTTAACTAAATGGTGAAACAGGTTGCCCAGAGTGGTTTCAGATTCCCCATCTTTGAAGACCTTCCTACACTCTTGGGACAAAGCCTTCTGTCTCTCCATCTGCTTTTGGTGTTGACCCCTCTCAAAGCAAAGGTTCACACTTGAGACATCCTGGTGTGCCCTCAAATCTGCAGGATTCAGTGGTTCTGTGTACAAAACAGAGATTCTGAGAAATGTGTGTGCCTTCAAACAGCAGTTTTAAGATGGCATTTATAGGCTGGATAATAAGTAAGAATTACTCTGACAGTGAAGCAGAACTGAGTGCACCATTTCTGTTTTGGAGCTTTGCTGTTTTTAGTATTCTTGTAGGCATCCGTGCTGAACAGAGGGGCTTCCTTATATGTGATTTGTGAGTGACCTTTCAGTTCTATCAGCTTTCCCATTTGTTTTCTATTATATTTATTTATTTTTCAGCAGTTGGTTCTTCTCCCAGTTGCATAGGTTTCAGTTGTGAAGGAAGGTCATTAATAGACAAAGACAGATGGGTTTTATCTTCTTAGTTCTGGTACATAACATTCTATGGAACATACATTTTCAGTAAACATCCTTGCTCTCTCTGCCTTGTAACTATCACACAAGATTGGAATTTTACTGTATTTAGGTTGATTTTTGTCCTTAAAAAAAAAAAAAATCAAACAAAGAACAAAATCAAGGCTTTTGTTGGATTTTAGTTCTTTTTTTCAAAAAAAAAAAAAAAAAACAGTTCTGAAAAAGCTTTTTTTTTTTTTTTTTCCCCCCTAATATATGAACAATCATATAAAGCAAGAGAGAATTTTCCTTACTTCATCATTATGTTTCTGGCAGCACACCTTTACAAAGCTTTAGGAAAAGTGCAACTGTAAGGCATATCTGTCATGCTATCTCACTCACGTGAAACTTGTCATATTGGTGCACTTTGAACCTAAAGCTGTACATATGTCTTCCTGTTTACCAGTAATTTGGGTTAAAACACTATTGGATTAAAACCTGGCTGGATGACTGGGCCCAGAGAGTGGTGTCGAATGGTATCCCATCCAGCTGGCAGCTGGTTACTAGTGGTGTTCCCCAGGCCTCAGTATTGGGGCCAGTCCTGTTTAATATCTTTATTGATAATCCAAACAAGGGGATCGAGTGCACCCTCAGTAAGTTCACAGGCACCAGGCTGGGTGAGATTAGTGATCTGCAGGAAGTTAGGAAGGCTCTACAGAGGGATATAGACAGGCTGAATCAACGGGTCAACAACAAGATTCAACAAGGCCAAGTTCTGGGTCCTGCCCTTGGGTCGAAATGACTCAATGTAGCACTGCAGGCTGAGGAAAAAGTGGCTGGAAAGTGGCTGCAAATGGCTGAAAAAGACCTGGAGGTGCTCATTGGCAGGTGACTGAACATAAGCCAATTGTGTGTCCAGGTGGCCAAGAAGGCCAATGGCATCCTGGCTGCTATCAAGAATAGTATAGATGAGGGGATCGAGTGCATGCCCTGTCAGGAATTTAGCAGACAACACTGATTTGGTTCAGAGTTTTGATCTGCTGGAGGGTAGGAAGACACTGCAAAGGGATCTGGGCAGGCTCTACGAGTGGGCCAAGGCCAATGGTATGAGGTTCAACACACCTAAGTGCCAGGTTCTGCACTTGGGTCACAAGCCTGTGCAGCACTACACTTTGAGGGAAGAGTGGCTGCAAAGTGGCTCAGCAGAAAAGGACATGGGGGTGCTGGTCAGCAGCCAGCTGAAACTGAACTAGAAATGTGTTCAGGTGGCCAAGAAGGACAATGCCTGGGTTGTATCAGCAATAGTGTGGCCAGCAGGACCACGGCAGCGGTTGTCCCTCTGTACTCAGCACTGGTGAGGCCAATCCTCAAATTCTGTGTCGAGTTCTGGGCCCCTCATGACAAGAAAGACATGGGGTGCTGGAGTGAGTCCAGAGAAGAGCAACAGAGATAGTGAAGGGTCTAGAAATCATGTCTCAAGAGGAGAGGCTGAAGGACCTGAGATTGTTTAGCCTGAAGAAGGGGAGACTGAGGTGGGCCTTACTATTCTCTACAACTACCTGAAAGGATGTTGTAGCAAGGTGAGTCATTGGCCTTTTCTCCCAAGCAACAGGATGAGAGGACATAGCCTCAAGCTGCATCAGGGAGGTTTCAGGCTGGACATCTAGAATAAATTCTTCATAAAAAGGGTTGTTAAGCATTGGCATAGATTGCCCAGGAAGGCGGTGCATTCATCATCCCCAGGGGTGTTCAAGAAATGACTGGATATGGCACTTAGTGCCAGGGTCTAGTTGACAAGGTGGTGTCAGTCAAAGTTCAGACTTGATGATCTCCGAGGTCTTTTCTGTCCCTAAGGATTTTATGATACTGACAAATAATTCAGTGCTACTAAGACCATCCTGATTTGGAAGGGACCCACAAAAATCAATGAAGTCCAACACCTGGCCCCATACAGGACAGCCCAAAGAATCACACCATGTACATGAGAGCATTGTCCATACACTTCTTGGACTCTGTCAAGCTTGGTGCTGTGACCATTTCCCTGTGGAAACTGTTCCACTGCCCAACCACTCACTGAGTAGGAACCATTTCCTAATATTCAGTCTAAGCCTCTCTTGATGCAACTTCAGGCCATTCCCTCAGGTCCTGTCACTGATCTCCACAGAGAAAAAATCAGTGCCTCCCCCTTAGCTTCCCCTCATGAGGAAGTTGTAGACTGCTCTGAGGTCTCCTCTGGGTCTCCTCTTCTCCAGGCTGAACAAAGCTATTGACCAGAGCTGTTCTACATGACCTCTAGACTCTTCACCATCTTTGGATCTCTCCTTTGGACACTCTCTAATACCTTTGTATCTTTATATTGTGTTGCCCAAAACTGCCCTCAGGCGAGGTCACGCCCGCTGAGTAGAACAGGACAATCTCCTTCTTTGACTGTATGGCAGTGCCTTGTCTGATGCTCCCCAGGACATGGTTGGCATTCCTGACTACTGTTGACCAGAACCCCCAGGTCTCTTTTCATGAAGCAGCTCTCTAGTGTCTTGCTCCATTGTCTGTCACAACATTCAGGGTTGTCCTATGCCAGGTGCAGAAATCAGCACTTACCTTTGTTAAACTTCGTAGGATTGCCCAGTCCTCTATTTTGTCTAGGTTTGACTTGAACTTTATAAACTTGAACATCATGAATCTGAGCCCTGTTTTGCCTTTAAGTCTCTGGTCCCATCCATAGTATCCTATGACTAAAAATTTAACCTGGTGAAATGATGCTTTATGTGGAAGGTAATTTCTTTGAGTCTTTATGTGTTTTAAAGAAACCAAACCAAAACAAGCCAAAATGAACTATGTTTGCTGTTAACAGTCATATTATTTAACATCTTCTTGTGTCTGCCACACATGCAGATTGAAGCTATCTGAAGAATTTAGCCCTGGTTCATATCCTTATTTGGCTAACAGGGTTTGGAACAGGTAGTCCATGTCTATAGTATTTTATAGTGGAGTTTCCTATGACAGAAGTCATACAAAACCAAATCCATCCTGTAAATTGAACCATGTGAGAATGTTGGCTGAGTACAACTGGTAAATCCACTCCAGAATCACATCCCTACTCTGAACAAACAGTTCTGTGTTCATTAGCTATGCTATCATCCACCTCATCAGTAGTGGCTGAATTATTCATCTTCCTTAATGGAAGCCATTTTAGGCTTCCCCCGACACAGACTATATTTTATAGTCTCTGAATCTAATCTTGTTCTTCCATGTCATATTTTCAAAGAGAAAGCAAGTTAGAAAAGAGTGTGAGAACTACAGATTCTCTTCTAATTTACAGTGCCGCATGACTTCAAATAGAGCCATAACCAAGTTTTCTTTCTTTTCCCCTTTCTAATAATTCCTGACATTTACTTTTCTTTTCTGCTGCTGCTGTGTATTTCCCATGAACTATACAGAAGAATACCAGCTTGTTTTTTTTTCTCTCATTTTTTATTTACTTTACATATAAGGACACTAAATTCTGTGTATCATTTTCTGATTAGACCCTCAACACAGTGCAAATCTTCAGCAATGTTTTCACATCCATTTTTGTTTTGCCTGTCTTGAAGATGTTATTTTATTTAGAAACTTTGTCATGATAAAGTTTTTCTCTTTCTCAGGACTTTTAGCACAAGCAACCGCACCACCTGGTTAGGATAAATGGCCATGTGTTACTACAGAGTAGTAATAATAATAGTCATAATAACAACCTATGTTTCTGTGGTTAAGCTATGTGAGATTGATCTTATACTGAATTTTTCTTAGTGTTTTTAAGGTCTACTGTTGAGAAAGCTTTCTAAAAATCCAGGTGTATTCTGTCAGACTGATACCTGTGATCTCTGACCTTTCTAGGTACTGCAAAGTACACAAGCACAGTTATGAGATATGACTTCCTTCTGTAAAAATCATGTTAACCTTTTCCCAATGCATCATATTTATGCATGCCTATTATTTACGGGTGTACTGCAATGACTTAAAAGTGTCAAGGAAAGTTTTCTGTCTGACCATCCAGGAGTTTCCTTGCTTCCCCTCTGGCTGTCACACTTGCACCGTGTAAGGTCCCTTTGCAGTGGGCAGCTCCAGTGAAACAACAGGTGTTCCACTTTCCTCCCTACACACACCACTCTCTCACAGTCAGACAAGGTTTCCTTACTGAACTGATCCCAGGTTTTCCAGAGCAGTCTCATCTGTCTGAATCCTTAAAATAATTTAATCATGGTGCAACAACAGAACACCAGCCCAAGAGGGTGCCTCTGAGGAGGGACTTTGAACAAAGAAAACCCTGGGCTTTTATATCCTCGGTGCAAGTGATAGTCTGAGATCTTCCAGCTGAGCCATGGGCTCCTGCTGTGTCTCAGTGTCCAGTGCATCCCTTTGTTGTGCAAAGGTACAACACCAGTTCCTGGCCTCTTGCTTCTGGTTCCCATCATCCAGAGCTCTACCTGCAGATTGTAATGCAGCTGCACACCAAGCTTCCTGTACTAAAGGTATCCTCAACAAAAAGCTGGGATAACTTTTCAGCTTTAGTAAACATTGGGATAACCTTTTAACTTCAATAAAGCACTGTGTTTTCCCCACTTAAATGTTTCATTTTCAGTAATGTCTGTACCTTTTCTTGGATCAAAATTTCAAGCCATCACAAAGTGGAAAAATAAATTTCTGCTTAGAAAGTTTCATTTTAGGAAGTTTAAAAGGAGGATCCAAGAATAAATATTATACTGTCAATATTAATGGAGTATGTTAACACTCCCCAACATGTATATCTTCTACTTTGTTTCATTTAGAGTGAACAAAGAAGAAATACTTTAGAGTACAATACTCCTTCAGTATGTAAGAAAAATATTGTCAGCCTTTTTAGACAGATCTAATATACTAAACCAATGGAAATATTCATCTGTTTTCTACTGGTTTTAAAGATGTCTCTTCAGTTAAGAAGCTAAAACTTAATTTTCTTTGCATATATTCCATGAATAAGAAAGTGATAACCACTAAACTCATTTTGCTGCTGAAGTTGACAGCCAGATGACCAAAACTGCCTTGTACCTAAGAGACAAAGTTCTGCCGTGAATGGAAACTCAGAAAGTACTTGTCTGTTTCTGTGAATGTTAAATATTCATGACCAGATTTACTCATTATAGAAATGCTCACTCATATCATTAAGTCATATAATGAATTGCTTCCCCTGTTGAAAGCAGTCATTTTAACTTGTATCTCATCTAATCTTATATTAAGTTTTCCCCCTTCTTCACTTCTATACCTCCTTTTTTCTTGCTGAGGCATTGTGTTTGTTTGCTTGTGGTTTTTTTTTTTTTTTTTTTTTTTTTTTTTTTTTTTTTTTTTTTTTTTTTTTTAACAAAGGTAGCACTGGTGTCTTACAGGATTAATTACAGCCTGCATATATGTATCTTATATTATATTTGTTAGGCCTTCTGAGACAAAAGAGCTGTGTAGAAGATCACAGACTAGCACTAACTAACTTGTAGACTGTCATAATTTATGCCTAAATTTGTACCTTTCTTGGGCTTTCTTCTGGCAAGGCACTTTTTGTGTCCACACAGTTCACTTCTTTCTTTCCATTCAGAGAAAAGGAAAAACACCATTTCTGTCTTTTAGTTCAGTGACATTCCAGCAAGAAACAGGAGAAAACAGGATGAAGAGAATTCCAGACTGAGGTGGATTTTCCTCTTCTTGAAAGCAAGGCTCCATGTCACTATGCAGTGGATATTGCTGGCCACCCTCTCAGTGGTACAGAAGGAACAGAAAACCATTAAGAAGCCTCACCTGAAGAGGAAGAAATCTGTTTCTGCAAGTTTCTGTTATCCTAAAGAATTTGAGAGTTGGAGTTATGGGGAACTAAGATTTGAGTTTTAACCTGCTTTTGAATAGTAACCATTTGCACGGGACACAAATTAGGGCTCAAGCAAGCACAAAGTCCTGAATCAACCTAAATTTTGTGCACTCCAAAAAAACATGAATCACTTCTACTAGTAACTCAGTTTTGCTTGTCCTTACCTTCTAATTACCCTAGAGCACTTAATTTGCTTGTAAAAGATTTGAGAGAGTAATGTAACTTTGAAAAGAAGGTAGAAGCCTCGGTCACTTAAATTTTTTCAGAGTAACCATGCTAACGTTTCCTTATGGAAATGGAAAGAGATAATTGAATGCAATATGTGGAATGGATTATTTTTTTTTCTTTTTTGTTTCTTTGTGGTTTTGTTTTTGTTTTGTTTTGTTTTTTCTTTTTTTTTTGGTTTGATTTGGGATTTTTTTGGTATTTTTAGCATACCAAATAGAAAAAAAACTAGCCAAATAACAGGTTTTGTTTGTGTTGCTTTCTGTCTTCTATCTGTGGCAGTAATTTTTTTTAAGTGCGAAAATGCATTTTATCTATTCTGTTTATTGGTAGTGATACCTTAAATCACACTCTTGGTAGATATACATAAGAATCATGAACTCCCACGTTTTTGATTTTTGACATAAAGAGCCATGTTTAGCAGGCAACTCTCTCTCAAGTGAAATTATTCATGTTTTTCAAAAGAAGTTTTGCTGTTACTGCTGAATCACTATCAAAAGTTAATCTGTTAAAATCAGATAGAAGAGAGATGGGCTAGGAAAACTTACTTCCTTGTAACATTTTTTGAATGCTGCCCTTCATGAATTTGGGACAAGGAAAATTGGTGTTGTCATCTACACGAGTATATCTACCTGCCTCTATGCTTGTGTATACCTGAGTTACAAACAGTTAGGTGTTAAGTGATTACAGAAGTTTTAGAAAGCACAGGCTTATATGATACATTTGATAATTTATTTATTGTAAGCAAATGGGCATCCGTCTTCCTCCAAAAGAGTTACCTCTCTGAGCTTTCGATCTCTCAAGTTTGTGCTAAAAAAACATTCTTCAAAGCTCAAACCTTCACCAGTTGAAAAATCTGATTATTTGAATATTTGATGTGATCATCTCACTGAACTCACGGGGAATTTTTCACAGGTATATATATATATACTTTCATACATACTTTTTGTCAGTGTGTGTGAGTGTGCAAATCGATTTAAATACCCTGCAGCAAGAATAGCATAAATATCGCCATCTTCATGTAAAAAATGTACCTGAATTACTACAGTGCAGAAATCTAATGGTATATTAGAGCTGCATTGCCCCAAGTCAGGACAAAGGGAAGTCAGTAACATTGTTTCATGATATGAAAAATCACATAGTCACAATTGTGTACAGTGAGTGTTTCAGCAAGAAGTGGTATGTTATATCAAATTATTAATTAATTTGTTTTTATAATTAAAGTGTCTGTTTTAAAGTTTAAATAGAAATTACACAATTACATAATCTGTATTCAAATAAGATAATCTATATGCTTATTTATTACTACTTAAAGAGATATCTCTGTTGGCTCAGTATATCTAGTGATGTGAACAACCTCAAACTGCTTTGCTCAGTCCTTAAGAAAAGGTTTCATTTACTTTTTTCATTTATTCACATATGCTAAATGTCTGGGTGACTTAAAACACATAGGCAGTAGAACAAAAATGTATAACAGTAGTTTTGTATGGTTGATTTTACAATACTGAAGATTAAACTTTTCCAAATAATTAAGACAATAAAACATAAAATATGATCTGCTCACTTTGAAGGAACTGACTTGACTCTACATGACAAAAAGAGAAAAGGCAGAAAAAATTAGCAGTTCCCATAGTTTTAATATTTTCTCTTTTGGGTATCCCTGCTAATTCAAGTTAGTACCTCACATGCAGATAAATCAGGCCTTGCTGCAGTTGTGGCCAATGAGAAAAGCTGGGTAACCTCCTGAACCTCTTTAAATACCTTCTTGCTATTCCTTTTCCCATTACCAAATGTAACTCTCTCTAAATCATTGAGAACAGGTCCTGTGTGATCTAATATCTACTCAGACATGATGTAAATATTTTTTGCATGAGGGAGGGAGAGATTGGTTCATTATAATTTGTTTTATTTTTTGGTTGCTGACATAACCACCTTACCAGTTTTAAGTCATGTGAACAATTTTTATTATAAATATCAATTAAAACTATCTCAGTGATTTCAATATGGTTTCTGATTGTCTGCTACTCATTTATACAGGGATAATATTGTGTGTAGTTACCCCCGGTTAAGATTTACATTTTACATTGCACTACATTATTGTTAAGTGAAGTTTGTGGTAGTTCTGTTCTTTGTCCTGTCACTAACTTTCTTGTTCTGAAAAAGTGGCTAAATAATGCACATATCACACTGTTGGTAAAACTATTGCTCAATGCGTGGTTCAAAGACTGAAGCATACCGTAAGCTATATGTGTAATTCTGACTTTCTCTGTAAATGGACTGATTTGTCAAGGTTTGCCAAACTTTTGTATTAGTTTATACTGCAAAGTCAACAACCTTAGGCAAATCAACAACACGCTTGAAAAATAAGATTTTTGAGAGACTTCTTTTGATCTCTCCTTCCTTTAATGTAATTTAGAATTCAAAGAAAAAGAGTGAAAATTTTGAGGAAAAAAAGTATCACCGAAAAAATGCACTCTGCAGAGAAGAAAACTTTGCCTTTAGTTTTCCTTTGTAAGCAGCAGTAGTAAGAAGCTTCTTTCACTGCAAGAACCTGTAAGGAGGAGTAAACACCACACACATTATCCTGTCAGATTCCAGGAGTGCCAGAGAGACAGTGTGGTGTGATGGTAGGTGCACATGCAAAAAAGCCCTTTGACTTTTTTGTGTATGCAACTAATGATCTTGAAGGTTAGTTTTCACAGAAATCTACTTAGATATCAAACTGAACTGTATATTGTAGGTACTCAAACTTCTTATATGTTACTGATCAGAATTAAGAATTTCAGAGACAAACTGATATGTAAGAATTTGAAAAGGGTTGTTTTGTTCTAGATTTAAAACAGAATCAGAGTTTTTACAAATATATTAATAATTTATAAATTCAGTAATAAATTTATAATGAAAAATACAAAGGATTTTTTTTCTTTTAGATGCATCAGTTTACTAATTTCTAAAACCTATTGAACAGTTTTACTTTTCTGAAGTTCTTCTTTTTCTAATGATGCTGGAATAGCTCTATTTCACAAAAGCTGTCTTTCCAATAATGCTTAGTTCCAAAAGTACAGATTTACCAGAGAATTGGCTTTCTAAACTGTAGCTGAAACTGATGTCTTTCTTCTCATCATAATAGGCAATTTGTTTACCATCTTAATTCTGCTGGCTGAATCTATGAGTATATAAATCCTTTCCTCTTTTAACATGAAATACCAATACAGGGATTAAATGTTCTATGTAAAATTAATTTAGTTGTTCTTTGAAATACAGGCGTTTTGTGTGTATTTCAACAATCTCTGCTTGTGTCTGTTCACAACTTTTAGTCTTATTAGTATAACAAGAAAACAGTTGACTGCCTAAGCTCTTTTAATACAGATATTCTATAATGTTTAGGGATAAATTAGTTGTGCACGGAGAAGGTTCAACATGCACCTCTCAAAGAACTCCCTAAAACTTCTCTAATCATAAAATCGTTTTCTCATTAGTTTATTTTCTCTTAATCATGACTTTCCAAAAAGTAACAAGAGTCTTCAAAAACTTTAATAAATACTAAGGAAGATTATGATTGAAATACAGCCAGCTAAAGCTCCTTTAAAAATTACTATTGCTATTACTACTTTATTACTACTAATACTATGTTGTTGTCATTGTCATTATTATAGATCTTTCTGAAATATTTGAAAACATTTTAGAACAACATTCTAAATTGTCTGGTGTTGAGAACAAAGACGAGGATTTTTAAATTTTTTCTCAGAGCTATCTCTAGATGAGTTTGGTGACTTTTAAGCTACATGACTAAATGCCACTAAATCAACTTGTTTCTTTGTGTTCTTTCCATATTTTAATTCTTGGCATATTGCCTTTTGTCTATGAGTTTTTTTTTAATTTTGGAAAGATAGTAGTGGTTACCGTTACAGAAAGATATTTGAAGTACCTTTACGTCCTAGACAAATCTAGGATTAATCAAACTGAACACCGTATTCAGAATAAGCTGTAGAATTGCTATTTCAGCTTTATGGACTGTGATGTCCTTTCTTTATTGCAAGGAGAATCAAAGGACTAATATTAATAAGATGAAGAACACTGAGTTTTGGAAAAAAAATAAACAAAATAGTATCCTAATAAGAATTTTAAGGGTTTTTTTGGTGATGGTGATGGTGGGGTTTTGTTTGTTTAGATTTTTGTTGTTGTTGTTGTTGTTGTGCTTTTTGGTTTGGTTTGGTTGGGTTTTTTTAACCGAAGAAATAATAGAAAGAACAATGGCATCCCTTTAAACATATATAGTTTATAGATATCTAGCTAAGAAAAAAAGTCAGGTGTGGAAGAGTTCTATTCCCTTATTTTAAATTGCATTGTTTATGTAATAGTAAATCAGTGGATGTATGAAATAATTATATACTAAAAGACTGTTTTAAATACTGCTTGCCAGTGTTGTCTTACAGTGGTCTAGGCAGAAATTCTTCCAGCTTTTGTTAGTGTAACAGGGGAAATTCTCCATTCCTGTGCTTTCACCTTGTCATATTCGTTTCCTTCCATTTAGCCTGCATGCAGGAAATGAAGTTGTTTCTGTGCATTTGTAGGTTAAATCCAAAGCCTTATTGAAAATTGTCTTTCAAATGACACGTGGCAAGGCTTTAAATTCCCAATAACCTAGGAGGAAACTATGCCTTATGGTTTATTCATTTTGAACATCTCAAGTTTATGTAAAATTATAATTAAGAATTTGCAAAGAGTAGATTATTCTACTCCAATATTATTGCATTCATTAACCTAAGAATTTATCTTGTATTCATTTGTCTGGAAATAGTTGCCATATTAACCAAAAAAATCTCTCTGCCAGAATTTTTTAGTATTTTATTACTGGTATTATTTAATTTTAACCTTCTTAATGTAAAATGAAACAAAAAAGCCATGAAAAAAGATTTTGACTATTCTTTGCTAATAGTTGTCTTCAAGTAAGGGACAGTTTACTTCACTGAATTTAACTTAGTAGCTACTTGAAACAGAACATATACTCTCCCAAAACAAGTAATAGAATTAATAGAAGATAAGAATAACCTAATTTATGCAAAGGTCTGGTGATCACCTCATGGCACACCTAATAACAGATTTTTGTTTAATCTTGTTACAGCAGTAGCGTCATAAATTATGTTGATTTTCTTAAATATTCACTAGTAAAGATGTGGTCTGTAAGAGTAGCATTCATTTGTTGATTTTTGTTTTGTTTTGTTTTTGTTTGTTTGTTTGTTTGTTTGTTGTTTGTTGTTTTTGTTTTGTTTTTTTTTTTTTTTTCCCCCAGAATAATGTAAGTATAGACTAAATGCCTTCTCACACATATTAAGAGTTGCTATTTTCATTTGGATGGCCAAGACTCTTTCACTATCAACAATGTCTTCACAAGTTATTAAAGCAACAGAACATCCACCATAGGTTGCACAAACATGTTGTGGGTATTAAATGCTGCCAGTCAATAAAACTAAGCTATTGAAAAACTTTTCAACAGTCACATTCTCTCTAAGAAGAGCTAATTAGAGACTGTGGACCCGGAATTATCATCTAGTTCAAATGGCAACCCTTGGGTTTTGCAACAAGTGGTTTTGATGGGCACAGAAATAGCAATGGCAATATACCATATTTTTGCTCTATAGTGAGCTGGTGTATATGACATGACTTTTGCCTGAAGAGTGAAATAAATAAGGATTTTGCACATACTGCGGGTTTAAATTTTTCCCTGAAATCTTCAACAGAATTAAACCATTGAATTCTCATCCTTTCCAGTTCCACTGAGACTAAATGGTTTCATCCAAACAGGATCTTGTTATGGGTGTAATGTTTCTTTATTCCTGAAAATAAGGAAATTTTATGAAGTTAGAATATTTCCAAAATCAGGATCTAAAATGAGAAGTGTGTACTGTGATTGAAGCATTTGAAAATAAGAAATGCTATATAATAGTAAAAACAAGTTTGATTTGATTCACAATTAAGAATACCAAGGCATAAAGACATAAACACAAATATGAATATTTATATCAATATAAACATAAAAACAAGTATGGCTCCTTTAGATTAAAAATATTAAATTCCTTGATTTAAATATGTACTGGAATACTACTTTATCTTTTGGGGTTTTGGGTGAGTGGTGTTGTTGGTGGTCTTTTTTTGGTGGAGTAGTATTTTGTTTCCCATTTTATTTTCACTGTATAGAAATTGTGGAACATTTACAAAGCATTTGACTTCATGTAGAGAGTGGAAACCTTAAAGAAATCTGTAATTACTCTCAGTAACATTTCAATAAAGATATTTCCTTACATAAATAAGTGCATGACCCAGAGATAACACCTTTGTTTCATTATGACAAACATCAGTTTTCCTTTGCCACTTTAGATGTATATCACGACTCATGCCAGATGACTGTGAAGATAAAATGATTCTGAAATACATTTGTTAGTCCAGAAGAATTAAAAATCTTAGGTTTTCCACCCAGCAGAAGCTAAATATTGTCATTCAGTTATTTGTCTTGTCAGGATTTTCACAGAAAATTAACTTTCTCCTCAAAATAAACTAACATTTTAATACTTTTATTTTTATTCAAGTGATACTCAAGTATACTAAATGTAAAAAATAAAACAAAATAGTTGAAAATGACTGGGAAGAGACAGGTCAAAGATTTCTTCTCATTTATTTTGATTCTGAACATATTTTTTAAAAAAAAAAAAAAAAATTCTTCTTCTCAAATAACACATGTTTTTTTCCAGAAATAAAATAAAAAAAAAAAAACAAAACAAAACCAAAACACAACTAAGAAATCTGTTTCTTAAAGAAACAGATGGTTATAAAACCTTAAAGTTTGAAGACATAAGATTTCAACATACTTTCTACATTTCAAATAATAAAATAAAAATAAATGTTAGTGTAGTGACACAGTTTCTTATGTAATGGTTTTAACTTTTTGTGAAAATAAAAGAGATTTTCATAAGGGTGAAACAAAAGAAAAAATAATTAAAGGCAACAGGAAAGACAAAAGCAAAGGTAAAAACAAAACCAAAATAAAAATGAGAATTAAAAAAAAATTAAAGAGAAGGAAAAATAAATAAAAGAAAATTAAAATAAAATTAAAAAGGAAAAATAAGAGAATGAAAATAGAAACAAAACACATAAAAGGAGAAAAACAAGCAGAAAATAAGAAGGAGAAAAAGAAAAAGAAAAAAAATTATTTTGTCTTTTGATTTTCTGTTTTAACTGTCTATTTTTAGAACAAGTCCTTATGACACTTTTGTACCCAACTTTTCAAAATTTACAAGACTGGATTCATACTAAATAATTCTAAATCAGTAGAAACTCACTATACTGTCATCTGCTGCAATGTAGGTGGAATTGAAGAATATGTGGCCATGGATACAGTAAATGATTAATTGTTGCACACAGGACAGAATTTGTAAGAGCAGACTCAGTGTCATGAAATATGTGTGTATCACAAAGTTGAATTTTGACAATAACTAAAAGTCAATTGCTGTTTTAATGTTTGCATCTTCCTTGGAAGGAAATTCTCAGTTTAATGTGTGTGTTGAATATGTTTTCTTTCTTTATAATCAAAATAATTAATTTTCTCTGAATTTTCAGAATTAGCACTGTCCTGGATAGGAGAAATAGATTCATTACAATATCATTAAGCTGATTAGAGTTCTGGGATTCACTGCCTTCACCACTGTGTGATGTATTACTGATCTGCCTTGTCAATAAACGTTTTATTACCTGAGCAATCCCCAATGGAACATTTCTCCTTTTTTTTTTTTTTTTCATTCTAAAATAATTTAGTATGAATAATAATCTTTTAATGAGAGGAGAGGGTTTGATTATTTATTTTTTTTTTTCATTCCTACTTGATCTCTCACATGTCTGACTTGCGTGGCTTACTAAATTAATCTAGGTGACAAAATGTGGGTTTAGACATAGGATATTTCAAAGGCTAAATTAATTAAACAGTTGAAACAGTGACTCATCTAAATGTAAAATTTGAATTTACAGAAGGGTCCAGTGAATGCTACATAATTATCAGTCCATAAAATACAATGTTCATCTGTATCATGTCTCTGGCTGCCTCAAGCTGTCGTAACAGACATGTACAGAACTGCATAACCTCACCTGTGCTGAACAGATTAGTATGTGTACTGGTCCCCTTTTTGCCTGACTGATTTGTGCGTGGGGTCTCATCTGGTGTAAAAGCAAACTGTTCCTCTCTCTCAAGGGCTTATTTAGAAAATCAAGCAGGGTTTACTTGAAGAATTATCACTTACCTACTGAAAGGACATCCCAAACAATCATCAGTAGGGTACTTATTGTAATGATGACAAAGAGAACTATTTCATGATGCAGAGATCTGAGCATTTTCTATAGCGTTTGACTGCTCCTTCTCTGCCAGCAAGTTCCTCACTGGACTCACAACACTAAAGCTTAGTCAAACAGCTCCCTTCTGCATATACTGTCAAATGCATAATGATTTATAATTCTAACTTGTGCATACTCTACTTGAGATCTCTGTGCATCTGACTGATGGTCAAACAAATATATATTCACTACTGTAATACATTCTCCTCTTGAAATCTTCTGATCTTGAATTTTTTTTTTTAACCTCTTCACACAGAACAAGATTATTGGCCACAAAACGATCCTGTTGCCAGCCAAACCATCCACTGTTAATCATTCAGCCTTTGTGTGGTTATTGTGTCTACAGTCTGTTTTGTTTCCAAGCTATTGTTAACATATAATTCATTACCATGTCTCAGCAGCCATCAGTGCTCCTGACAACTTCATATATTTTCTTGAATCAAGTAATTTTTAAAAGACCATATTTACCTTAAGCTTGTTTAGTTTGTTGCCAAAATTGTTGTTAGTAAGTCTTTGTCTCTCTTAGACCACGTCATGGGAAGCACAATGTGCTACAATTTTTTTGCAAGGGCTTTTCCTTATAAAAGACATGGTTTATAGCAACATAGTTATATTTCCTGCACTGTGGGTAGATTAATGATTTCTGACCTACTTTCAGATAATCTAAAATCCTAAAACCTCTCTGTAAATCTTCTTTATTTTTTTCCATAGAACTAGTCCACCTCTCTTAACATTTTTGTAATGAACATAATTTGAATTAACTGTTTAGTCACCAAAATACCCGCAAAACCAAACAAAAAAAAACCCCAAAAGCCCCAAAACAAAACAGAAAAGAGCAAACCAACCAACCAAAAAGAAAAAAACAACAACAACAACAACAACAACAAAACCCCAAACCAACAACAGAACAACTTAGCATCAGAATTCTTATCCAGGTTGTTTCCAGAAGAATTTTTTTTTTTTTTAAATGTAGCAACTATAAGCTGATGTCAACTATTCTTATGATATCAGCTGTATTCCTTTCTTGTCCTGGGTTAAATGACTGGATGAAGGTTATTTAACAAGAAAGCTGATCGGGACAAGAAGTGTCATGAACAAAAAGAGTACTGTGTACGGCAGCTGAGTGGATGCTCCCCCTTCCCCTCCCCCACTCCACGTGGTTTCCAAGATGTTCCAAGAAAGCAGACCACGCTGGCAGCAGGGCAAGAAGCAGAGAGAGGGTTTATTCCCAGGGTCTGGGTTTATATAGGCTCACCGGGAAGTGATGTCACGCCAGTGAAAATCGAGGTTTTACAGCGAGTAGGGAAAGGGTTAACAACAGGCAAGGGAAAAGGGGCTTCTCACAGAACCGGCCCGGGCAGTTTCTTGCATTCTAATGAGGACATTCGCAGGATTTTCTGGGGACAAGACAGGGACAGACTGGGCAAACTCTATTTTAAAGTGGAATAAAACCATGCCATCAAAACATTATGGTGAGCTTTTTCCATCTTCTGACACTTATCGCTACAACTGTGAGATTTTGCTTGCAATCAATATTGTTAATTTATGTCCTGAAGCGACACAAAATTGTAGCACACATTAAGTTTTATTTTCATGATCTGGTCTCCTTTCCTGAACATGTTTTGCAGCTCCACCTGCAAACTTCTCCAATGGAGAGTCAACAGTCCCCAACAGTACTACCTTTCTACACTGACAATAAGAAAATGTATCTAACTTCACAGAGCTGTATTCACATACTTTCAAAAAGAAAAATGTCAATAAATAAAACCCTCTTTTTCTCAGTGGGACATTTTCCATTAAAGACTTTCTCATCTAAGTCAAAAAACAAAGACAGATCTCCTTTGAAGTTTTGATATGTTTCTTGCTATGTAGACACAGTAACAAAAGGTATGACAGGAAAGTGTGAAGAGTGGAAGAAGCAAAAATTTAAAAGTGCCTGGAATATGGCCTTCATGAAAGGTGTCCTCTAACATACCAGAAAGTTGACCTGATCCTTTGCTTTATCTTTTTCTTTAGACCATGCCTTCAATATAACCTTTCATTAGGAGACCAGGAGCGACCCTAATTTACCCAAGAGAAAAACAAAACCACAAGGCCACTAGAGATGTGCCAAATAAATATCCACACCATTCATCTAGAAATTTTTTCCTTTGAGAAATTTTAGTTTTTCTGAGAGAATGAGGTTGAGGTTTTTTCTATTTTAAGCAGGTACAGGTTTTTCTGGATGCTTTTTGTGGAGCAAGGGTGACATTTTTCATTCAGAACTGACTATGAGCATTCCCAGATTTCTGCTCTAAATTTCATCTTTAAAAGCAGTTGTCTGAATCATAACTAGCTACTTCATTTGCTTCTGTAATGGTGTTCAGAATGCAGCATTATATTCTTCAGGAAAAGGAAACACTGGTTGCTCTAAGCTTCCTCACTGATTTTCATCTGGAATGAAATATTTCCAGCTGGAGGCAGTGCACAAGTAGATTTTCCAGTAACTCATACATTAGCTTGTTCCTATGCCTTTTGGCAGCTCAAGCTTGATTCATTTCTGTGAACAGCAAATGTGAACTCTGAGGGAAGATGTTGCTCAGTAGACTAAAGAATATGTTGTGGGTAATGCACTATACTTTTTAATACTAAAGTTTCTGTGAAGAAAATCTAAAGAAACAAAAGAGAAAAGCATGACAAAGGGTGGTTTTGCTAATGACCTTTTCCAGATTGTTCTCAAATGCACCAGATAGGATATTATCTGGAGATTTGAATATAACCAGGATTTCAAAAAACTGTCTGAGACAAGTTGAACACAGACTTTATCAACCATCTGGGAGGCATTCTTTCATGGTGTAAGTTTTCTAAATCAAGCTGCTCTTTTTTTGGTTGTTGTTCTTTTCTATCTATTTCTACTGATCCCTGCTTAAAGGAAAAGAAAAAGAAAAAGTGAGAAATAGAGGCAAGTTTAGTTTTGTGTTAATACTCTCTTATTTACAAATTAATTTAATTACACCTTTATTTATTTGGAGATTAGTTTTTAAATATAACATCTGGTGACTCTACTGTTGTCCTGAGAACTTACACACATCTTCTAACAGAAATTTGAAGCAGTATTTGCTTCTTAACCCATATAACACTTAGTATTAAGATGTTCTTATATCCTTCCAATATTTTGATCTAAAAACTAACATATGAGAAGATACAGCAAAACTAAAATTTTTGAAGTATATTTTGGTTTGGTTTTGGTTTTTTTGTAGATATCCTTCATATATCTCTGAACTGTTTTGCCATTAACCCTAAAATCCCAGCAAGCTAGGCACAATTGAATCTAGAGTTATGGCATAAGGGATTATCTGAATAAGTATTTAATGTATGTTTATCATATATATGTATAAAAAGATCTTATTGAAGCACAGAAATCTGCTTTATTCTTTTGAGATCAGTTCCACAAATCCATTTTGCAAAAATTGCAACATTCTGCCCATTCTAATTAAGTGATGCATGAGATGACATTTTACAATAGAACAATAAAATCTCCTTTGATATCATAATTATTAAAGTTGCAGGGTAGGACCTTGTAATTAATATTTCACTCACCTCTCCCATAAATTGCACTTTTCTCTGTATGTTTGCAACAATTTTTGAAACAAAACACTTTCACTTCGCTCATTAAGATATAAATCAATACATTAACTTAAATTTTCTGCCAGGCTTCACTTGTATTTTTCCCAGAACATTCATTCCATCTACAAATGGTGAACAGTTCTTTCTGTAAAGGAATTGCCTCATCTCTGAAAAGTTGCTTTGGCTTGTGTTTTCTCAGAAAGACTCACCAGAAGCTTTTTTGTTTGAGGTGATAACAACTGTGTTAATTCCTTTCAGCAAAGACAGCTCAGCTTTTTTCAACTTTTCACATAAATGTACAGAGACAAATAAGTATTTTTATCTTATAGATCCTGCCCTAACTCCATTAGTATATTATTGTAGCTACTAGTCTGGAATACAACCCTCCATCAATGTCTCATTGAGCAAAATAATGCAATAGCTATTTTCTGAGACCAAATACAAAAGAAATCTGAGATTTTGTGGGGAGTTTTTTTGAGTTGTGGTTTTGACCTTTTTTTGTCATTATATTTTTTTTCTTTTTCTCTTCCTCTACTGAATAAACATAAATAATTTTCTAAAAAGAAAACGATATTACTTCCACTTAGAAGTGAAAAAAAAAACAACAAAAAAACCCAGAAAAGTTCCTTACCTATTAAAACCTTTGTGTACTGTAACTGTTTTTTTGGCTGATTTCTAATTGACTGCATGATCAGAACAAATAATGACCAAGTGTTATTCTGCCCTCACTGGTTTACCACATGCAAAACTAGAACTACCAGATCAAGATTAATGTTAATTTCATCAACACTCTGTTCCCAAGACAACATTTACTATGTGTTTGCCTTAGTTTTTTTTATTTTTTGGGGGGTCAGGATTTGGTTGGTTTTTGGAGGATTGGTTTCCCAAAAGAAAACTTAGACTGCATTAGTTCCATAACTTGTCTTCATTCCACCTGCAAAAAAATGCTCAGATGATGCAGTTTTCTTTCTGAAAGAATGTGAGATTTCTAGAGAAAGAGATTGGTTTTACATCTGCACAGTTTTTTGTTTGTTTGTGTTTGTTGTTTTTGTTTGTTTTTTTTTCCTTTGTTTTTAGTGATGTTGTGAGTTTTTTTGTTGTTTGTTTGTTTTTTGTTTTTGTTTTTGTGTTTTTGTTTTTTGTTTTTTTTACCACAAGTACTCTAGAGGAGGGACTGTTTAAATAATAAGCTCTAGGTAAAAGTAAGTAATATCTGACATTTGATTAAAATGCTTTTTAAAACTTTGTCATAACAAAAATGATTACATTAATGCATTTATTCAAGTGGAATATTAATTTCCAGTATTAAAAAAATTAATGAACCTGATTAATTGTAATAGATTATGTAAGTTTGTGCTGGTTTAAAGGTAAACCAGTGAGAGAAATGAACCTAACACAAGAGAGATTACAAGTCAGAGTTACAACTTATTAAAAAGATTACAATAAATACAATGATACAGAGAAAACTGGTTCTAATGCACAAGAAACAGATGTATAACCCAGCACCCTGGGGCATGAACAGAATGGTGTTCATTAGCCCCTGTACTGAGCACCATGTGGTTCCCCTGGGTACAAAGCAAAAGGAAAAGAAACCTGATGGTGAGGATGATGGTTGCAGTTCTGTGAAAATAATGATCACAATCTTGTCAAGAGTAGCAGTCATAGTCCTGTTGAGGTTCTTGGTCTTCCTCTGGATCCAACGAGTGGTACCAGAAGTCCCAAAACCTGAAGATTACATGCACTCAGGTTCAGCTGAGAATGCTCAATACCTCTCCCCAGAGTGGGGAGTTTCACAATGGGTGATTTAACTCTGTGAGTCAGGATATTTTTGGAATCTTTGATGGTCTAGGTCGTTGCAGCTGCCTATTGTGCCAGTGCCTAATGGTCCATTAGCAGACATGACCCCTCAGGCTGGGTGTGAAGGTGCTAATGCCTCCCTGGAGGGGAGTTATCACACCCGTCACTGATGTGAAGACAAAGAAACACTTCCCTGCCTCACAGGGTTCTTTAACACTCAGCTTGTAACCTGAGGTGTCAGGGCAGCTGCTGCAAATGATCTGTTATTAACAGATCATCAGATATGACATAGAGGGTTCAGAATACACAGTTTTCGTTACACCCATATAGTGATAAACTGGTCCCAGACACTGTAACTAGGACAAAGGACTAGTCATCAGACAGGTTAATAGAAAATTAATCAAAAAATATGCATTCTCTATCCCAATTTCAAACTAGAAACTAGCTAGTGGGTACCAGATTGATTTTATTTTTACGCAATCGTAATAAAATTTACTTCCTATGTGAATTAGAACACAAAGCTGAATATTGATATTGCCCAGGAGGTAAAAATGCAACAGATGCATTTAAAGGTTAGAATAAAGCAAACTTCAAATAGTAGAATGAAACCTCTATTGGTGATGATAAGTTAGGGAGGCTGTTGCTTAGTTATCATCTCTGACAAATGAAAATACACTACCTAATATTGCAAAGCCTGAATGATTTGCTGTGCTCCATATATGCATGCACATGCTACTGTCTACATGCTTTCCAGAGAGGAATTAATTTTCCAGCTCACTATGTATTCCATTCTGTCTGTGTGAAAATCAGCCTTTTAATTAGATATTACTAATGAGGGAAGAAGACCACAAAATATAAATAAACTACTTCTGTTCCTTTTATTTCTCAGTCTTCCTCATATTACTGCCAAGATTGTGCTAATCCCAAGGCATTTGTGAGTGCAACTGTCACTGACTTCTCCAGCAATCACTTTGAAGTATTACTTGTTTTGATCACACACTTCAATCATAATCAGAGGATAAATCAAAAGACCACAGCAGTAGACAACTTTTTAAGTATATTGCCCAAATAACACTATTGGAGAAGGGATATTGAAAGTGTAAATAGCTGGTCAAAATATATTTTTTTTTAAACTAAGATTCTTTCTTATATAAGATTATCAGGATATGATACTGATTGAGAAATGGAGTTCTTGGATGAGAAAAGGGAGCAGCAGTCAGTATCAAGCCTGTCATGTAAAAACATTGTGTTAATTATTATTAATGTGCCTTTTTTTTTTTTCCCCCCACTGAAGGCACATGAAGAACAACTTGCTGGGATGTTATTAGATTGTCAGTGATTCTTTGAAAATGGATGAAATGCAAGTTGTAAATTGTTTAAACAGAGTATCAGTGATTTACTGCAGCTGGGCATGTAGACCTAAAACCTTTAAAGCATTATTATAAAGGCATATGTGTTAGCTGCATAATATAGAAGTAGTAGTAGAATTGCAAGATTTCAGAAGACACATGAGAAAAACTGTTTAAAACCCCCCAACAAACATTTGATGATCTCATTTGACAAGCCCTCAAGAGATATTCACATCGTATAAGAGATCAGTCACTGATGGATAAATGGCAACTCTGTGGACTAACCCGAGCCTGGGAAGTGTCTAGATATACTTTTGTCAAGTTGGATTTGAAACATGCCACTGTCTCAGCCCTATTGTTTCTAGCTGATATTACAGAATCACAGATTATGCTGAGTTGGAAATGATCCACAAGGATCATTGAGTCCAGCTCCTTGCCCTGCACAGGACTATCCCCACGAGTTACACCATGTGCCCAAAGGTATTGTCCAAATGTTTCTTAATCTCTATCAGGCTTTTGCTGTGACCACTTCCCCAGAGACCATGTTCCAGTGCCCAGTAATCCTCAGAGTCAAGAACTTTTTTCTAATATCCAACGTAGACCTCCCTTGACAGAAGTTAAGGACATTCCCTTGGATCCTGTCATTGGTTACCACAAAGAAGAGATCAATGCTTGCCCCTCTTCCCATCACAAGGAACTTGTAACTGCCATGAAGTCTCCCTCAGTCTGCTCTTCTCCAGGCTGAATGGACCAAGTGCCTCAGCCACTCCTCATACAGCTTCCCCTCAAGGCTCTTCACCATCTTCATTGTCCTACTTTGGATGTTCTCTAATAGCTTAACATCTTCCTTATATTGTGGTGACCAAAACTGCCCACAATATCCAAGGTGAGCCCACCCCAGTGCAGAGTAGAGTGGAACAATTCCCTCCCTCGCCCAGCTGGTGATGCTTTGCCTGATGCCCCCCAAGACAAGGTTGGCCCTCTTGGCTGCCAAGGCACTGCTGACTCATATTCAGCTTGCCATTGGCCAGGACTCCCAGGTTCCTTTCTGCAGCACTGCTTTCCAGCATTTCATTCCCCACTCTGTACTGTTTTAAAAGAAAAGAGAAAAAGCTCAGGATTATTTTCATTAGTTTTTTGCCTTCTCTTTGTAATTCCTGTGTTCTACTCCAAAAGCAGGCAACCCAATTACATTCTTATTCTAGATAAGAATATAAATGTCACATCAGAGTCAAGGAAGAAAACCAGTGTGCCAAAACCCAAACCAAACCTAAACCAACCAACCGACCAACGAACCATCCAACACAAACCAAACCAAACTAAAAAGAAAACAAACAAACAAACAAAAAATGGTGCCCTCAGTTGCAAATAAGACAATTACTGTCTTCAGGACAACACTTGTCCACTATTCCCACTTAAGTGCATTGCGTTCATGAGAGAAGCAGAAGTTACAATAGTCATTCTCCCACAACGTTTAGTACTTCCAAAGCAATAGATAAATTCTTAGCCATGCAGACCCCTTAATGATGTTTTTTTTCCTTTATTATGGTGGGGCTTTTATTCATTATCATGAAGGTGATTATAGTAGGCTCTGATTTTATAGGGGTGTATCCTGGCATAATTGAAATAACTTTTTTTTTGACTGTGCATCACTTTATGGTGCTGATTTTACACCACATGTTCTTGCAACTTCCTTAACTTATTTTGCAATTTAGCACTTTATCAAAGTTGGAAGAGAAATATAATCTTTCTCAAAAGACCCTAAAATTTTCTGGGACTCTGCTGATCCATTCTTTTAAACACTGATCACGCTATATATCTGATTCCTACGCACTCAAATAGAGCATGCTGGAAGGACAAGGACAAGATTTAATCTCTTCAGTTGCTAGAATTCAGTTAGACTGAAAATACTTGTATTAACAGATTGTACAACCTACTCATTATCTCTGTGCACTGCTAAGGTCTTTATAATGCTGCAGCACTTCATGTTCACTTTGACCCTGAGCAAATAAAACCAGCAGGTATAAGTTAGAAGGAAATCAGAATCTGGTATTTCCTGTTGTTTTTATAATAGCTTACTGTGTCTGTCCCTATCAAATTCCAAAACTAATGAATTGCAGTTTCAAGAGCTGGTTGTTCTACTGTCTTGTAATCCAAGCAAATAAGTATGTATTATACAGTCAAAAGAAACCTTCAAAGAACATAATTCTCTATTATGTAAAGAGAAAATGAAAGAGGGAAAAAAATTGTCATCAGTGTTCCTGACACCAAGAAGGTGACAAACTTTATCTCAAGCTTGAAACTCCATTTGTTTTTATAAACCATTGACCATACATCCAATCATGTAGGCTTTTTTCCTGAGATCTGCAAAATTTGCCTTGCAAAATAGTGGAAATGAATTAGATGTGTATTAAGATATTTTCCTGGTGTGTAATGTGTTATGCAGTATTTCTCACTCTAAATGCTGACTACTACCTTCAGGCTTTTCTAACAGCCAGAGCAGTCCTGACAGTGGTAGCACTACTGTAGAAATCAGCCTTGCCAGCAGGCAAGAGACCAACAATATTTCCTCTCATGTAGCTACAGATCCTGCTTCAGAGGGTACTGAAAGAGGAAGGTAGCTGCAGGGTAAAAACTCCTACAGCTCTGGGAGAGTGAAGGAGAAGTCTTCACTTCAGTCTCAAATATCAATGTTTCCAAAGTAACGACATAGTATTCTAAATGCTGGAAATAAAAATAAAATAAAATAAAAAATATATAAATAAATAAATAAAAAAAGAAAGAGAGAGAAACTGACTTTTCCTCCTCAGTCTTTTTCTCCCTTGTATTCTGGGAACTCCACTGCCCAAAAACTTTAAAAAAAAAAACATTGCAACAAATGATGATATTATTATATACTTTAGGGTTTTCTGCTGGAGTCATCACTGAGTTACTTAGCCTTGATAATCTTTCCTTTTATGGCTATATTATGACTACATAATTCCATTATGATTAAAGTAGTGTGTTTTTCAAGGTTACATACAGAAGTTCAGTGAGATGTCTATTAGATACTTTAGCTGTTGCTTCCTTTTACCCAACTTTATGTTGTGTTTAGAGATTAGGAGATTTTAATATATCTTATTACTAATGTTATAGTTTGTATAAGAAAGTATAGTCCAAATTAAAACCAAATCCTCCCCCTCAGCAAGCTCTCTGAAACTACTTAAAATATACATGTGATTTTACTATTTAAAATTCCTTTTACTTCATATTTTAATACTTCATGTGGGGTTTCAAGATGCGCTATATTAGCTAATGAGTTTTGCAGGCAGCATTCAGCATTTTAGATTTACATGAATTTTACTTCTTTATCAATATTTGGGTAAACTTTAAAGGTAATAATTTCATCTATATTTATATCATTACTAAAAGACATAAAACCAAAAAGGATAACCTACCTTACTGTTGTTTGTCTAAGTATTCATTAATTACTATTAATTTGATTAGTACAGTAAATAAAAGCAGACAGAGTTTATTCATGGTTAAATTACATAAATCAGTGGGTTATGCAGTATTTGCATTTTAATTAAGTCATGAACATTTAATGCTATGTGCTGAAAATGCGAATGGATTCCTTGGCTTGATTGAAATTTAACACTCATTTCCTTGTTGTTGTTGTTGTTGTTGTTGTTGTTGTTGTTGTTGTTGTTGTTGTCGTCGTTGTTGTCGTTGTGTGTGTGGTTTTTGTTTGGTTTTGGTTTTGGTTTGGTTTGTTTGTTTTACGTCTGTGTGTTTGCAAACATCCACTGGTAGAAGTTCTGTTACTAATACATGCTCTTGACATGCAAAAATAATTACACAATTCTTTCCAAAAGACCAGCTAAACAATTCTAAATCTGCACTACAGGTAAATCAATAACTTTGTTTTATTATGATGAAATAAATTTTAAAATACCTTGATTCTTAGCTCTTAGGCTTACAGGCTATGTGTTGAGAGAACCTTACATTTTTTAACAGCATGAAGTGCTGTTAAATTGTAGACCAGAAAAGTTTTCCACACTAGGGTCTTAGCAATGTAAATTATAATAATGTTTAGACATTTGCTCTCCATTCTGAAATTCGGTATAAAATTCTTCATAAGCTGTCTTTATATAATGCATAAGGAAAATTAAGAATCTCATGGGTTAATTCATAGTAACCAGACAATGGTGTAGAGAAAGCATTTCTGTCTAGATGGGCAGCCCTCTCTGAACCTGATAATTCCAGCTGAAGACATCTGAAGTCCGAACAGAAAGTAGGGGCTTGGAGTTTTTCTTCATAATAGCTTCTTACTTTTGGATTGTTTGCTTTTGAGGGACACCAGAAGGATGTAACATCACTCAGTCTCTTCTATTGAACACTCAGGATGAATTATTTTCTGAAAGGAAGAGGCATATACAGATTTCATTATCAGTTCAACGTGAGGAAAATCCAACCTGTAGTCTTCCGTTTTTTAAGACATACTCAGCCATTAGTATTATTATATTAGTATTTTGGGTAAGAAGAGAGCATTTATTTATTAAATTTTGTTAAAATCAAAGCTAGTACAGGCAATGAAGAGCTTAATGTGGGTTCATTTTATCAGACACTTGTCCTAAAATCTTATTCATTACATTGGTGAAAGAATATATCCTGCTATTCCATGAAGACTGGAAAAGAGAGATTGAAGGAGCTATATCATTCTTTTGGCAAACGCTTGTTAGTCTTTGATAGAAGAGAAGAGAAGCTCTAGACATAAACTGTAGCTGTAAATTAGCTACGAAGATTACACTGTTTTGTTATTCACATGGGTTGAATCTGAGACAATGGTCCCTAGAGAGACCTGAACCTTTTATTCACACTACTGAGATGAGGTATGCTGAAGATACATCACTTTCAGCTTGGCTCCATGTGGCTTCTTGTGAAGCTGAGAGTTCTGGACTTTTGAGTAAGTACCAGGAGATTCAGAGATACACAACAGAGTGCTTCACTCAAGTTCAAAATTTATCATCAAATTACACTAACTATATATTTATATATATATAAAAGAAAAAAAAAAAAACCATCAGAGGATTTTGTTGTACAGCTCCCATTTACATTAATGGAAGCTGTGTGACTAATCCCTGTACCCAGCAATCAGATTCTATCCTTTAAAAGAACATATTAGGAGGAATAAGGAACTAATTCAGTGTTTGTGTGGAACTTCTGAAAGTTTGCGGTACAGTGATTTCCTTCTTCGCTCTATAAGAAAACTACATAAAACGTATGGAAAATTGTAAATTGGAGGAAATCCTGCATGTTACACATCTTCAGTCCAAACTGTCTTCCCTGTCTGCTGTTCTCATTGGTATGTTACATATGCAACTACACTGTTTGCTTTAAAAAACTTGAATAGAGTAAATGTCAACACCAAATAAAACCTATTGCCAACAGTCTGCCAGGAAATGTTTATCACACTTGTGGCAATGTGTAAAAGAGATAGTGCACAATGAGGAACCATACCCTATATTACACACATGTTGATCACGAGCGTTTATCATACTTTGGGCAATTTCCAGTGTTGGAGAGACACTACAGTTTGTTGACAAGAATGTCTCTCTTCTCAGTAAGCAGATTTCTTCACTTTAGCATAAGTAAAACGTGTAACTAGTGTTTGATGGTTTTGCCAGAGTTAAAGGAAAGATCAATCTCTGTTTGATGTAGTATACAAACATACATACATACATATATATATATATATATATCAGTATATATTCATTTTACTGTGTTCTGGCAATCTTCTTTAATTTTCTACCTTTTTTTTTTTTTAAGAAATATTTAATATTTTCTGATAAATCAAGGAAAAAGGTTTGTGTGGTATTAGTGCCGCAGTAACCATTACATGGAGTCCTGCAGGTCTTAACTATGGAACTTCAAAGTTAACAAATGCATCATTATGGTTTATTTGGTTTATTATTACAGACATAGGCTGCAGTTTATATTGTTACAGTAGATACATGCTTAAGTCATAAATTTTAAAGCATGCATACTGAACCCACCACACAAAGGCACATAAAACTGTGCTATTGATGGGAACTGAGAGAGCAACTTAGCAGCTTATGACTGAAGAAAATAAACTTTTATCCATTTTTATAATCAGATTCATGCTCTAAATATCAGATCATTCTTTCATTTAGACCTTGCCATCAGATTCAATGCTTAGCGCAATATTGCTATGATCGATCAGGAACAGGGAGAATTCAAAGGCATCACCCTTTGAGGGCAAAGTGAGACTAGTAGTTTGAATTTTCCTCAATCTGAGAATACTAACAAAGCCTCATCCACAATTCTTTGTTTTGATTAGAGAAGTGACTTCAAGACAATTTTTTCTTTAAACATACTTTTTAAACATACTTCCACCCCCCACCCCTCCCCACCCTGCATATATATTCCATGAGAAGGGAATGGATCTAAGAATAGGATTATGCTAGTGAAAAAAGTTCCAACACACCATGGTCACACAGTGAAAATTAATAAATGCAAACACTCTTAGTTTGGAGAGAAATCAGGGAATTTCAATATACTTCACTGGCACACTTAAATTGCTCTGTCATAATTCATTCCATTATTATCCAAGAACTTTTACCTGGGAAACTAGTTGTGCAGAAGTTAGCATTCCTTTAAATATCCTTCTGAGAGTTTCTCACTCCTTTTGAAATTAGAGCCACTTTTAAGGCATCAGAAATGAAAATTTCAAACCAGATAAATAATGCTTTTTTGCAGTGGTTTTTTTTGGTTGGTTGGTTGGTTTTGGTTCTGTTGTGTTTTGTTTGTTTGTTTGTTTGGGGTTTTTTTTTGTCTTTTTTTGTGTTTTTTTGTTTGTGACTTTCTGGGTTTTTTTCACTAGCAGCTAATTTTTTTTGCTTTAGCAGTGCTTTGGGCTGTTACAGAGAAGCTAATGAGGTATGTGCTTGAAATAAGATCAAAGGAATTTCAGGAAATAAAATGAAAATGAGGTCTCATAAAGAATTAGTACTGAAAATCAAAAAAACCCAAAACCCTCAAGAGTATGATATCCAGTTACTAACTACTTTTGAATTATCTCTCAAATCAGAGCATCCTTTATTATACTATTTATAAAAATTAATCACTCTGGAACCAAGACTATGTACTCTGACATAAAGCAATGCAAAGTGTTCCACAGCAGTGTGAGGATATAACAAAAGCCTTTAGGCTCAAAATAACTTTGTCATCTGCAAAAAGAGCTACTTGTAGCAGTGAGGTAAAACTACCATGTTTCCTTACTATTTTTCTATTCCAGTAACTAAGAAAGGTATGATATACCAATGGCCCTGGTAAGAAGCCAAAATGCATTTTAGAGAGATACAAAAATACATGCTAACATTTGCCTGCCACAGCTGAAAAGTGTAATCTAATGGAACCTAAAGTGATTCAGTGTGGAAAGAGCTCTCATTCTTCCTCTTCAGTGGGATGAAAGAGGGAAGACAGAAGGTCATATTTCAGGAGGGAGATTGTATCTGTCTTCAAGGGTTTCATTCTCCACATGAAGGGTTTTCCTGTGTTGTACTGGGTTTGCATGGCAAGAACTTGGTAGTGGGGGGGCCGTGGTAGGGCTGGCAGTTACAAGGATGGTTTCTGTGACAAGCTGCTAGAAGCTTCTCTTGGCTCTTGGTGGAGCCAATGTCAGATAGCTCCAAGACAGATCTACTGCTATCCAAGGCTACGCCCATCAGAGACAGTGGTAGCACCTCTGGGATAACATCTCAAAATGATACAGAAGTTAATGGAGGACTGTCTCCAGTGTGAGACACCGCACAGTGGAGCATCAGAAGAATGTGAGGAATCCTCCCCCAAGGAGGAAGGAGTAGCAGAGACAATGTGTGATGAACTGACTATAACTCCCACTCCCTGTTACTCTGCACCACTGGGAGGAAGTAGATAAAAAAATACTGAGTGCAGTTGTGCCCAGGAAGAAGGATGGGGTAGGGAGCAGGAGTATTATTATTGGTTCTTTTTCTCATTACCCTACTGATTTTATTGTTAATAAACTCACTTGTCTGAGCTGACCTTGTCTGTGATAGTGAGCAGTGAGTGATCTTTCCTTATCTTGACCCACTAGTTTTTCATTGTATTCATGCCTAGAATCCTGGAAGATAGGCACTCAGAGAAAACATTAATGGAGAAAGATAGACAATAACTTTATTGGGAGTTTGGAGGCTCTGGGTCTCCACTGGGCCTACGAAACAGCTGTTGTCTCAACAAAGATCTCTGCGTCCAAAAATCCACGAAGAACCCCGCCCTCAGTAAAGTTACA
>JAWWTY010000088.1:25352066-25389342 GCA_035222235.1 Margarornis squamiger | reverse complement strand
AATGTTGAATTATAAAGTCTCTGGTCCTTTGGAAGCTGTCAGAGTGCAGGTCCTGTATCCCGGGGCTTCTTTTTCCATGATGTATACTCTGGATAATCCTCTGTGTCTGTTTCACATGTAGTGTGGCAGAAGTCTCTCCCAACAAAGCTGTATTTATTACAGCATTGAAAACTCATTAAAACATAATTAAGTTAAATAATTTAGATTCATTTAGAATAAAATAAAGTTGAAAATAAAACTATTTTAGTAATATCCTTATAGTAGTCTTGTATATGATGTAGTGAACAACTTTGTAGAACAGTTTAGATCCAGAAATTTTGAACCATAATTGGAAGATACCTCTAGCAGCCTGAGATTCAGGTAAAAGATGAAAAAAACACAACCAACCAAACAAAAAAAACACCCTAAACTTTTTGATGATGGCATTAACTAAATGGAATTTTCACAGTCAGGCAGTTCTCTCAGCTACTTAACAAATTCAGTAATATTTTTTCTTGTAGACCTTGTAGTTAGAATCAAATAGCTCTATGAAACATATCAGCTTTCCTTTTTAGCCTTTTACTAACAGTATTGCAATGCAAAGCTTTTAAAGATGAATCTTAAGTAATGAAATGGCCACAGACAAATAGAAAATGAATTCCTCTTTTTAAGCAAATGATATGATTTTTGGATAATTTTGGATGAATTATTTCAAAGCACTGTGATCTGACATTTATACTATAAACTTTGTCTCACTGATATAATCAGATGATCTGCCAGACTTTTTTCTTTGTCAGTGACATAGACTTATTAACATCCTTTGGGTAAGATACTGCAGGATTCTCAATACAATATTCTGATTGCAATTATTTATCTGATTTCTTGCAACTAATATATTCTATAGCTCAGAGAACACACCTGTCTTCTGAAAAATCCAGATGTATACAAATCTTTATGCATATTTCTCCTATGATTATAAGAAGTAAGTAGTAAAGGTTCTCATTAATTAAATAATTGTCCACTTTTATGGCTAACTTAAAAAGCAAAATGAGGATGATCACAAAATCACAGAATGGTTTGGGTTGGAAGGGACCTTAAAGATCACCTAGTTCCAACTCCTCCTGGCCCTGCCATAAGCAATGCTGCAAAACACTCGATCAAATTGCTCAGAGCCACATCCAGCCTGGTCTTGAACACTTCCAAGGGATGGGACATCCACAATTTCTCGGGGCAACGTGTGCCAGTGCCTCACCACCCTCAGACTAAAGAATTCCTCCCTAGTATCTGATCTAAATATCTACTCTTTTAGTTTAAAACCCTTCTTTATTTTTCTATTTTGCCTGTGTAAAAATTGCTCTCTCTTTTTAATAAGACACCTTTAGGTAAGGGAGGTTGCAATCAGGTCTCCCTGAAACCTTCTCTTTTCCCAACCAAACTAACTCCAGTTCTGTCAGTCTGTCTTTGTAACAGAGGTGCTCCAGCTATCTTTGTGGACCTCCTCTGGGCCCACTCCAGGAAGTTCATATCTTTCTTGTTTTGAGGACCACAGAATTGGATACAGCATTGCAGGTGGGGTCTCACAAGAGAAGATTAGAGGGGCAGAATCACTCCCCTTGACCTGCCGGTCATGCTTTTTTTAATGCAGTCCAGGATACAGTTGGCCTTCTGGGCTATAAGCACTCACTATTGTCTCATGCCGAACATTTTTTTCATCAATGACAACTCCCAAGTCCATCTCAGCAGGGCTGCTCTCAATGTCTTCTTCTCCCAGTCTGTACTCATGTCTGGCATTGCCCTAGCTCAGGTGTCAGAACCTCACACCTGCCCTTGTTGAACTTCATGAGATGTGGACACACTTTCCAAGCCTGTTCAGGTCCTCCTTGATGACATCCTGTTTCTTGCATCGAGTGCATCACTCGGAGTTGTGTCACCTGCAAACTTGCTGAGCATGCGCATGATCTCACTGTCTGTGTAATTGATAAATAAATTAAAGAGCACTAGTCCATGACAGAGACCTGAGGGACATCAGTCACCACTGTGAGGGACACCTCTAATCACTGGCCTCCACTAGGACACAGAGCCATTGACCACAAATCTCTCGTGATTTGTTCAGTACATGCTTCTGGTTTAAATCATCAAGGAAAAGAGATCATTAGGTATCATTAGCAACCTAACCGTGGGAAGATTTTTCCACAGAGGATGTATAGATGAGGCTGAGGCCAGAAGATCTACAGTCCTTTAAATGAAAACATTTAAACATTAAAGATTTAAACATGTTGCCATGATTCCTTATTAAATTAACATCTGACTTTGTCTGTAGCCTAATTCCACAGGCAGAGCATTTGTATCATAATGCAGTGGTACACCAACTGCACAAAGCAGAAGTTCCTTTCACTAAAACCTAAGCAAGCAGTATTTGCCTTGAGAAATATGGCAGTTCACTTCATCCAGGAAAACCAGCTCTCAAGACAGTATTTCCAAAGTGGGGTATTTTTGCTTTTGAATTTCTGTGAAACACATCAGTAAATTACATAGGGAAAATTTTTTTTTTTTTAAAGTCTTCAAAAGGAAGAGATAGCTGTGATCATTTAAATGTAAATAGCAGAAGCAAGGACTGCCAGCATTATGATCCATGTGCAAGCAATGACTCTGCAAGCAGTGCATGAATGGTTTTTAGCCATTCAGAAACAGAGGAAAGCTAAATCTACTTCCCCAAAGGCTCATTAAAGTACATCTGTGCTCAGGGTAGTTCAGTAATTATGTGATAGGAATAACTTCTTTGATTATAATACATAATGGCCACTTACAAACTTTTGGCACTAGAGTAGTAGGAAAAGCACAGCCAAGAGGAAGAAGCTGCACGTATTGAAGAAAAGAAAATCTACTTTAGGTTATAAAATTTTACTGGCCAGCAATGACTAGTATAAGAAAACTAACTAGTATATGTTTGATCTATTTTATTTTCTAACATAATCAACAATTGAAATTCTATTTTAATCATATTTTCTCTTCCCCCTCCCTCACCCATTTTCCATATCAGAATACAGCACCTCAATCCCATTAATGTTCTGCATTCCTGTGCAGGACATATGAAAGATTATGTGATTTATTAAAGAACACTGTACAAATTGTACTCAGTAGCTACATTTACAATTACTCTGAAGAGAATTGCAAAATTAGCTCAAACATTGCAGATGATTTCTATTTTATCTTGGTTTTCTTCCTTGCACTTTGGTTTAGTAATTCAAGAGAGTAGGCAAACACAAATTGTTCCTAACCAGTTCATCAATTCTGCTCCTACTTCTAGTAGTTCAATACCTGCATTTTTCAGGAATTACTTTGTAGTTTCAGGTCCATTGCTACCTCAGATTCTTACAGTTTTCAGGGTTAGCAAGAAAGACTTCTGCTAACATGTGGTCTCTTTGCTGTAGCTGTTATAACAAAATATAAGTATTTTTAAAATTAATGAAGATTTTATATTTGTAGACTACCCATATTTATCTCTGTGTAATAACTCAAGGAAAACTTTGGATCTGAGCATTCTCTGATAACAGAGAGACATACTGCATAGTGACATCCAAACAAACAGATATCAAATTAACCAGCACCTTTTTGCTCTTAGAAATCACTTTCAGAGAGATCTGTTTTGCTACTGTATTAGAAAAACCTGTTGTTGAAGGTTGAATTTCTACCCTAGGAAACCTCACCTAACTTGTCATTCAGGTTAGATAGAGCCCTCTGATGAGCTGGGGAAAAGATGGAGCCTGAACAATACCCATCACTGCTGTGCCTCGAAAGGGAAGAGTCCTTTCAGAGTTCTCTTCTGAAGGTTTTATATACAAGAAATAAAGGAATCTCAGAAGCTGTGGCACTATGTTCATGGTATCATATTTTATATTGCTTTTCACCTAAACTTATTGCTTTGAATTTAAGATGAGATAAAGTAAAACCAATTAAAGATAATGCACTTTTTAGTATTTTGTGCACTTTAACAGTGTTTGAAGACGGTTGCCAAGACTTTATTATGTTCTATGCATATGTGTAAAGTTGGTCTATGCCCTAAAGAACTCACATTCTATAAAAAAACCCATGACTAGTAAGTCTTATTGATCTTATTTTACAGACAAAGAAGCTCAGATTGAAGAAAATAAACTCCCCAAGTCACAGGGAAAATTCTGAAACAGGTAGAAATGTGATGTAGATCTGCATTTGAGTGAGCTCCTTAAAGCATGTGTTCTCCGGTCAAGGAAGCCTGTTGACAGAATTTCCTTCTACAAAACAAATAGTTGTATAATTAATAGTTGGACATAAGACTCTCAAAGTAGAATGGAAACTTACACTGGAATATGGAAACAGGTATTAAGATAGGACAACTCTTTTGCTCCTTTGTTCTTTCTGAATAGAGTAATTGAAAAGTTAAATTGACACTGCTGTTTACCTCTTTCCATACTGTTCTTCCTTTTGCAAGTCCTGTTGAGTTCTCCAGCCCTGACCTAACCTGCAATTCAACCTCTGAATAGGGGAACATACCTAAATATCAACAGAACATATTAGTCCTCATCAGGTCTTGTACTATTCACTCTTGCAAAAGTCTCTGCTTTTTATTGCAACAAATTTGAGGCAAAGTGCAGCCACAAAGCAAACACAGTAACAGGCCAAATTGTGCTTTCTGTTCAGAAGAATGTGGTTGAGCTGCTTTTCTGTCTTGAAATATTCAACTGTATGCAAACTAAATATTGTATGGAGGCATGTATTCACATAAATGTACTCATAACAAGTTTAAGAAACACAGAGTTTGTTTTGCAACAATTGACAACCAAGTATCTGGGTCAAAGGCAGTGGAGTTCATGGAAGCTAAATGGGAGTGCAATTAAGTTTGAGAATATAAAGTACCATGTCCTCACAGATTTTCTTCATATGACTTCCACTGGTTTCATTAGGGTTTAGGTGTAATTGCCTTCTCCTAAAACAAATTACATGGTGTAGGAATCTGAAAGAGAAACTTGTTTAATCAAAACAACAAAGTGCTGGTGTGCATCAAATACAGCCTCACTGATAAGAGAATGAAGTTCACAGTCAAGTAATTTCCTACATAAAACAGAAGTTAATTGTGCCATTCATTTAATGGGTTTGAGATGTGTGACTAAAGAATAGTACATGCCTGAAAAAATCCTTTTCTGAGTTACACTAAGAGCAAATATCACTGGATGGGTTTCTTTCCAACAAGAAGATGTAGATCCATTTAACTTTCTTTTAGTGTAAGAGTTGAAATGAAGTGTGTAATTTTCTTATTAGCTGCAGTGATACGTTAATGTTGAAATATTTAGGAGAAAATTTATCTGAATGCCTTAAAAAACCCCAGAAATATCAAAATTCACTCTTGCATTTTGTTATTATTTAATCACAAATCTCTCAAAGTACTAGTAGATAGTCATAAAATAAATTAATAAAATAGCTAAAGTGGTATGTGATGTATTTGATGACACAGCACATCGCAGCTAATAAGGAATCTGCTCTTTTTTTTTTGAATCCTCACAGAAAGCGGGCCAAGAGGGGAGAAATCAATAGTTTAATAAAATAAATTCCATTTTTATTGAACCTATTTATTTTACTGTTTTTCTATCATTACTACCAAGAATGATGAAGATGTGCTGGTTTTTTCTGTGATAGAATTAATTTTCTTCACAGTATCTAGTTTGGGACTATATTTTAGATTTATACTGGAAACAGATTTGATATCACAGGGATGTTTTTTTTACTGAATAGAGCCAAGGTCTTTGCTGTTCCTCACCCCATCCCACCAGTGAGGAGACTGGGGTTGCACAAGTAGTTGGGAGGGTTCACAAACAGGACAGCTGACTGCAAGTGGCCCAAAGGAAATCCCATACCATATGACATCATGCTCAGTATATAAAGCTGGGGAAAGGTTGGTGGGAGGCTGTTGCAGGGGGATGGATTGGCCATCAGTCAGTTGGTGGTGAGCAACTCTTCATTTACATCACTGTCTTTCTTGGGTTTTATTTCTCTCTGTCATTTTCTTTTTAATTATATGACTATTATTGTAACTTCTATTATTACTATTATCATCATCATTAGTATCATTATCATCATTGTTTCTATATCAGTTATTAATCTATTTTTACCTCAACTCAGAAAATTTCACATTTTTATCCTTCTGATTCTCTCCCCATCCTGAAGAAAAGCAAACACATCAAAGTGGCACTAAAGTGGCAGAAGGAGGAGGCTTTTTGCTTGTAATTTTTAAAGGATTTCCTGTTATTTGTTCTTGTTGTTTTAACAAATAAGTAACACCCTGTGCATAATGTTGAAAAGAAAAATAAATGGGAATTAAAATATGGGTTAATTTTCTTAAAATTAAGTTAAGCCTTTTTAAAGTTAAGGTTTCAAAGCTGATATATGAGCCATGCAACCAGTTAAATATTTTATACTGTATAGTATGATGCAAATATGGAATGGAAAATAAATCCCCTTAACAAAGGAGTTTTTAGCAACTGTGCAAGTGAAAGTAAGGGGGGAATAACAAATTCCAAATCTTGAGAAAAAAGAAAGTGTTGACTAGCAATTTGTTCTTGTAGATGGTTCAAGCATGTTACATCACAACAGAAATTTTCGAAGTTAAAATAAATAAATAAATAAACAAATAAATAAGTAAAGCAAGCAAACACTCATTTTCAAATAACACAACAATGAGGAAGCAATTACATTAAATAGTGACTGTGGGTTCCAAACAAACATATATAAGAATAGACACTGTTTCCTGTGCAATTGATATGGTTCACAGGCAGCAATCAGACAGAGCTAAAGAACTAAGAATTAAAATGTTGCACAGAGCATGTTTTATCCTCCCATGGACCAATTGCTAGAAGAAAGTTTATTCACTTATTAGAGACACTCAAATATTCCTTCAATTTAAAGGATTTTAGCCTTGAGTGTCATAGTCTGTCCTATGAGTTTGTAACCACATTTCCTTTCTCTATGGTTAGATGTAAAGCAAGTCCTGTGTCATGATACCATGAAACCAAAGACTGGTTCTTAGAGAATAACAAAATTACAGAAGAAAACTTGGCTTTAAACTACATGTATGAACTATGCAGATTTTATTTAGTAATTTATGAAAAGTGTTAATAATCTGAGACCCATCATTTAATTATAAAATATGCATTGCTTAGAAGCTGATAATGAGCAGTAGAATCTTTTGACAATGAACTAAATCCATATGAAACTGGCACAACTCCATGATGTTGTTACTCCTTCTGTTATAGCAGATTTACTGATATTTCTAATGTACTAATTAACACTACTGACACTAGTCAATTATTTTGTTATAAACACATATAAATAAATGGACATGGAAAGGAATGGGGAGTTTATTTTTGTTCTTATTTATGTTTAGTGTGCAGTGCAGTCCTGGATAACCAGAGATTCAGAACCTGAGTAGGTATCCAGTAGACATATCCCTCAGAGCAACTGACAGGCTGATCACTAGTTTTAAAGTAACCTAATGTGTGCTTTAGCTACACATTGTCAAACCTAATTTCTGATGTCTGCAGGATTTTCTTTCTCAATTAAACAGAGAAAAAAAAAACCCTGAAATCATAATCCTTTATCAAAAACTGAATCTATAAATTTGTGCAACTTGTATATACTTCTTTAATTCAACCTTTTCATTCTTACCCTATAAGTGCTATGAGACTTCTTCCTATGACAATGACAAAACATAAACCTTTTTTCAGCTTTCTAGAACTTCCCTGGGAGCTGAAGATCTACCAAATTTAGGCAAGCTCTATAAGCCAACACCTGAGTACAAATTAGCAAGGATTGTTTTATATAAAAAGCTAAAAAGTAATGTTTGTTTATTTGTTGTATATTCCAATTTCTTTGGGATTTGAGCCATCACTGATTCTTTTGGATGTCATTGTTTAGTACACATGCATATGGCACATGTGTTACAGACTAAATGTAAATTATTTTCTTCTGTACAGTGCAAAAAAAATTAAAGAAGTAGTTTTATAATATATATCTACATGTTTTAATATTGAATAACTAAGGAATACATCATAGTTTTGGTACAGGAGTCTAAGAAGTTCAAGGTAATGTATATGTATTTTTTTAATAAAGACATGTAAGTTGAAATTAGACATTCCATTTAATAAATTACTTGTCCCCTTCCCACATACTCTCACCAATTTACATTCACCAATATATTTAAGACCAAATTCTTTACTCTGAGGTCTGTTCAAATGTAAAGTGTGTTAGAAACAGCAAATCCCATTAGATCTTCCTGGAATATAGTGCGTACAATTCAGGTAAGAATTATTTATTTCTTTTATCCTACTGACATTTCAATTTTTTATTTTTTTTTTCTTTCTGTAGAACAGGGGAGAAGGGAAGCGTTTCAGTCCAACAACAAATTTAAAGAGCCATATGTGACTCTGAAAGCCTACGATATGAGTAATATCTAACCACAAAAGGTGGTCAAAACTACAAGGACAGCTGGAAGGATAGTGTTCTGGACCAATGACCTCATGCTGAAATACACAGTGTAGGCAACCCAAGGGTCTGCACTGAAGAACTAGTGTCTGCTTCATAGCATTTTATAAACAGAATAACATCACTATTCACTGGTAATTCACTGGTAATTAGTGCCCTAAATTTGCTGCCTACTGCAGAATGTAAGCTGTCACCTTCTTGATTTTTGGTAAAATGGACTCTGACCTTTTCTTTAGTATCTTTTACAAAACAAAGGAGAACCTGAAGGAGACCTAAGGAAAGCTGGAGAGGGATTTTTCATAAGGGCATGTGGTGTTACGACAAGGGGAGATGATTTAAACTGAAAGAGGGTAGGTTTAGATAAGATTTTAGGAAGAAATTCTTCATTGTTAGGGTGGTGTAACACTAGAAGAGAATGTCTAGAGAGATTGTGACTGCCCCATCCCAGGAATTCAAAGCCAGAATGGGACTTTGAACAACTTGATCTAATGGAAAGGCTTCCTGCCCATGACAGGGGGATTGAAACTAGATGATCTTTAATATACCTTCCAACCTAAACAATACGAAGATTCCATGGTGATTCTATGATTAATTTCTAACTTCATATGTGTAAAATGTTTAGTTAGAACTAGCTTATCATCATAATATGGGCTAGCAGTTTAGATGGGTCTTTAGTTTAAAGCATATCAAAATAGCCCACTTATTTTATCAAAACTTCTCAAAAAGTGTAGAAAGATAACATGAAAGCTGTCTCAGGCATTTATAAATAGTTTCTTGTTTGCCTTTTTGTGTTTTTTTTTGTTTTTTTGTTTTTTTGGTTCTTTTACATGCTAGTAAGAGTTATACATGCTGACATGTGTTTCATAACTCTGTATGTAAGAATTAGCAGAACATTTACTTACAAAGAGAATACAGGAAGCAAAACATTTTTTAAAGTGTATAATTCATAGCAACAACCTCTCTCAAAGATTAATACAATCAAACAAGAATATACTATTTATTGTCTTCAAGTCTGTACAATACGTAGAATCAGCTCAAGAGTTATTGAATAAAAAATTAAATGGAAAGGTTCAGCATTGATTTGAATGCTCTAACATTGCATTGCCCAGTTGAAATAAGGAAGGCATTAGGCTATGGACTGACAGAATTGGGATGAATTGCTGATATGTTACAGAACTCAAGGATCATGTTCTTTTCACGTATATTTAGTGCCAGTTGAAAAGGCCAGAACTGCTGATGACAGTGTCCATAAGGTATGAATTACTGTCCAAAGTTTTCCTATTCATCCATTCCCACATCTTCAGCATGGCATTCTCCACACAATTGCAGGAAAGTATATATACCTTCACCATAAAATGTCAGGAGATATATGATCAGTTCAAACAGAGTCATGGATTGATGGCATTTTGTCAATACAAAGAAAACATAAATGCTTCTCTGCTTAGCAGATTTATATCCTAAAAGCTGCTCAGTCTACCTGGAGGAAGCCAAGAATTTAGTTTCAGCTGTAGAGGTGCTTTTGAAAAGAGGTGGGTTAAAAGTAAGAATTCTTCAACATAATAAATCAATAATTAGTAAGTGATTTTACTCCGCCAAGAAAGTCTTTCTTTACAATGTCTCATCTTCTCTATATCAGGTGGTTAGAAGTAGGTTTTGGGTTCTCCCCAGTGTTTTATAAGCTTGATTTAACATTGGAGTTTCAGACAAATTTTGGTAGTTCTTTTGCTCATATTTGTGCCTTTGGTCTAGATGCTTACTGAATGCAAATAGACATAGTTCAATCCCAGCTAATAAAGCTATGATGATTTCCATAAGATAAATATCTGTCACTTCAGTTTAGCAAGTGATTTACCATGAAGTATTTCAAAACCTCAGAGGGTGGAATATTCAGGCATGTGATCCCAAATGAACACCTTAGTATACCTTCAGAAGTTACTGCCTGGACAGTGAGAGGCAATAGCAGACTGTGTTCACTCCGAGTCTTCTCATGCCATGAAGTAAAATGCATTAATTTGATGGAGATTCAAGGTGTTTGTTGCAATTGTAGTGCCTAACAAGGTGGATGTTTTCTCTACTGCATTACAGCTAAGAGAAATTTCTTTCAAGAAAGTAATTAATCATTTCTCTTCACATGAATGTTATAGTTTCAGAATCTCACTGGAATTCCTTCCAGACCTCCGAGCTCGGAGCTAATGAACAGCTAACAACAGGGACAATGAATACTTGTATTTTGATTTAATGCTCAAGTGGAAACCTCTTTGTTCTTTTCTCCTGGGCTGCGACAGGTGGAGGGTAGCCTCTGAGACGGAGCGGTTCTTTGGAATTTTTTTTGGCTCTGCTTTGCCCCTTCCCTCCCCTCCCCTCCCCAAAGTGCCTGGGATTTGGGAGGGACTCTTTTTTCCCTTGTTCCCCCCTCTCTTCTGGACGGCACCAACATCGGTAGGGAAGCTGCTGATGTTTCTGCACTCCTGTCCCGGATCAATGCCTCTTCTGTCGAGCACAAGACAGGAATGTGCCTGGTCTGCACCACAGAGAGGGGGCCCCCCATTGTCTCCCTCCCCATCGGTCCTGCAGGAACTGAGTCGGGACTGCCGTGTTGGCCATCGGCCTCTACAAGTGTTTCTACCCCGAGACAGTGAGAGAGGACCTGCAGCTAGCTGAGGCGCGACATTGCCACCTGCTGTCCATAAATATAATTGCACCTGTAGGGGAGCAGAAAACTGACTTTTGTTCAACAGGTTCATTATAAACTGTTTGTTTGGTCCTCTTTCTGGACATAGATAGATAGATAGATAGATAGATAGATAGATAGATAGATAGAGGTTAAGAGCTGTTATCCTTTTCTATATATTTTTCTAATTAAAGTTTTGTTTTAAATTTTAAAGACTGGGGTTATTTTTTTTTGTCTGGCCTTCTTGGGCGAAGAAGGCCTTTTGCTTTTGTCTTGGCCAACATAGACATCTTAGTTTTCCTCTGAACTAAAACAATGACCAAACTTCACAGGTGTAAACTCATGCATAAAAGGGTATTAGAGTCAGATCGCTGAAGAAATTGCTACCCCCTGTTCATCTCGTCCTTCTCTACGCAGGGAGTAAGTCTCTCAATTGGGGCAGATGGACCATGCAGGAGATAGATGGCATGTTCCCAACAGTATGGAGCACGGTATGAATTGAAACATGAACTGGAATAAAATTAATGATAATACATGTTAATTTGCACCATCCAAGCTGAGCACTCCTCCAATTTTTTTAGGCTAACATTCTGCATCCACTGTCAATAGGAGACCCTTCAGAGTCATGGAACTCTCATGAATCTCCCTGGAGTTTTTCTGTCCAGAACCTGGAGACCAGGGTTGTGGGTACCCCCATTATGTTAGCTATGTACTCTGGCTGAAATCAAATGGCTTATGTTACCAGGCCACTTGAACAAGCATATTGTGATCATCCGGCAAATACCTCTGTAAAAGACTAATTTTCACTTCATGTATAATTTTCCAAAGAAAAACATTTACCTTGTGAGAAGAATTAGAGAGCTTTCCAAAGATCAGTAATGTACATCTAGAGTCTGATGTGTCATTTTCATTAACGTGATGTCATCAAGCTTTACACTCAATTTCTGAACAAGATAGCAATACTATTCTTCATCATTTTATAACCACAAGATTCACATTTTTTTATAAAATTGGAATAGTATTATGATCCTTGTTTCCAGAAAGCTTGATTTAGTTATGCAGAATCTACAATTTTCTGTTATGTGTCTTTTAAAGAAATATATTATCCATAATAGTTAAAACTGAAAAAAGTGAGAGTCTATGTATAATTGCAGCATGAACAGTGCAGGATTGCAAAGTGAAACATAATAAGACTGCTTCAAGCATTCCTAAACTTCGTGATTCATTTTGCTCAAATACAGTGAGGGCAAAATATTTCTGATAGAGAAGACATTTGCCTAGAGGATGAGGAAAAGGCTGTGGATGTAGAAAATACCTGGACTTCAGCAAAGCATTTGATATTGTCTCCCTCTCTTCCTGCATTTTCCTGAAAGAGCTGGCAGTCCATGGCTTGGACAGGTGCATTTTTCATTGGATTAAAACCTGGCTGGATGGCTGGGCCAAGAGAGTGGTGGTGAATGGTGCCACATCCGGTTGGCAACCAATCACTAGCAAATAGTGTTCCCCAGGATTCAGTATTGGGACCAGTCCTGTTTAATGTTTTTATTGTTGATTGAGATGAGAGGATTGAGTGTACCCTTAGTAAGTTCACAGATAACATCAAAATGGATAGGACTGTTGATCTGCTGGAGGGTAGGAAGACACTGGAGTGTAGGAAGACTGTGCAGAAAGTTCTGGACAGGCTGGATCTATGTGTTGCAGCTCAACACAGCTGAATGCTGGGTCCTACACTTCAGCCATAATAATCCTATACAGTACTACAAGCTGAGGGAAAAGTGGCTGGAAAATGGTGCATTGGAAAATACCTGGGATGGTCATTGACAGCTGGCTGAAATTGAGCTGTAGAGAGTGCCCAGGTGCCCAAGAAAGCCAATGGCATTCTGGCTTCTATTAGCAATAGTGTGGACAGCAGGACCACCAGGGAAGTGATTTGTCCCCCTGTACTCAGTTCTGGTGAGGCCACACCTCATGTTCTGTGTCCAGTTCTGGACCCTTCATGACAAGAAAGACATTGAGGTTCTGGACCAAGTCTAAAGAAGGGCAACAAAGCTGGTGAAGGATTGGAGGGTAAGTCCTATGTGGAGCACCTGAGGAAGCTGTGGTTGTTTAGCTGGGAGAAAAGGAGCCTCAGGGGAGACCTTATCACTCTACAGTTACCTGAAAGGAAGGTGTAGCCAGATGGGGGTTGGTCTCTGCTCCCAAGCAACTAGTGACAGGTCAAGAGGGCATAGCCACAAGGTGTGCCAGGGGAGGTTCAGGGGAGGACATCAAGAGGAATTCAGGACAAGAGTTTTTAAACATTTAAATGGGCTGCACAGGGAAGTGATAGAGTCACCATTCCTCTTGAAAACATGACTGGTTGTGGAAATTAGTGCCATGGTCTTGTTTACAAGGTAGTATTCAATGCAAGATTGGACTTGATGAACTTGGGCATTTTTTCCAACATAAATGATTCTATGATTTTGTGTGATAGCTCTTTCACAAGAGGTGTCTGAACAGACATGGGTTTATCCTTCCTTGTTTACACCTTTCCTATCTGATACAACTGTGTTATTTGCACTGCCTCCAGCAAAGGGGATCTGGTTTGCCCTTGACCTGATTACCTTGGTTTTGCTCCTTCCTTATTTGCTCGTGAGATGTCCTTCCTCTTGGCAGTTACTTGTGCTTGTTTTACTGTTTTTTACCTCCTGTAAAGTTTGCTAGTCAGACTGATTCTTAGCACTGTTTCAATACAACTATATGAGTTGTTTACACCCCTGCTGGTAAAATTGCTCTCATAAATAAATGCATGGTGTTTTTATATGGTATTTGACTATCTTATCACAGTGTACATATTTCTCTTTGTTGTGCTACTATAGCACAGTTACACTTACTTGCAAAGCAACTTCATATTAATTATTTTGATTATATTGAGTAAGGTACTTACAGTTTTTAAGTTTCACAGGCCACTGTTTTGTTTACCATGTGAATGGCACAAAGTCATGTTTTTAATGACTACTTACAGAAAAAATCATATTTATGAGAACCATCTCAATTTCAGCATATATTATATCTTATTTTTAATTTTTTTTTTTTTTTGCTTCTGAATGATAAATGTTCTAGCTACAAAATCTGCAGTCTAACCAGTCCAACTTTCGTATCCTCTGTCTTCTTTAATTTTTTTATCTCCACGTTTCTGTTGTCTGCCGTAGAGACGCAGAAACATAGTATAATAGATAGTATTCCACTTTCCACTCCTGCAATTCCATTTTGTTCAGATAATCCTACATGTTCATCCCTTTTACAGCTGAAGAACCATGTGACACAGTTAAAGAGATTTTAAAAACATTCATTTTTTCCTCCAAAGTTCCTTTGAATGTTTTTGCTGCTCACTGTAGAAAAGTTTGAATGAAACTGGGTTCTTAATGAATTCTATGCATTTAAGCCTGAATCCTCATGGTCATAACACTTGTGAGGAAGATAATTTTGCAAAATGGAAATACATCTAGAAGGTGCTGTGAAGGGCTTGGTTAGAATTAAGAAAATAATTGAGAGTTCAAATCTCTGTTTTGTCTCCAATAACCCTTGAAATATGCATCAACTGAATTTTGTTGTTAGGATGTAGAGGAGTGCATTCAGGTGGTTTAGAGAAACCTCCAGTAGTCTTGAAAACATAAAATTAAAGTCCAAATACAAAACCAAAAAAAAACCAAAAAAACCCAAACAAACCAAACAAACAAAAACTACCAAAACCAAACAAAACCCAACCAAACAAACCCCCCTCAAAAACAGAAAGAGGATTAGAAATAATATTTCACAGAGGAGAAGATGACAAAATGGAGAGGGGAATATCTTAGTTCAGTGTAAACCAAGTAGGATGAAGATCTTTATGTCCAGATGCACAGAAGTACAGGGGCAATAATGGTGAAATTTTACAGAGGGAAAAAACTGAAGGAGCAAGTTCAGCCAGTGCAGGAAGCACTCCTATGGCCATTGTTGATTAGATGTTTGAGTTCGAGTTTGAGGTTTCTCAAGGATTCACTATGGGTTCACACACAGAAAAAATGTAAGTGACAGTAGATAAATGTCTTCAATCCATTTTATTGTTTGCTCATTAACTTCTCCTTTGATGCAGTTCTTATTCTTCCTTTCTGGTAACAAAGGGATGATATAAGTAAATTAGAAAATAAGTGCCAACTCCCTACTTGGAGATCCACAAAAAATTATTAAAAGAGAAAAGGTAAGGATATAATTTCACATGAGACTTATCCTAAAATATGAAATGAGTCTGGTTTCCCTGACAGTGTCAGGATAGCCAATAAATAACATTTTATAATGACACAAAGCCTTTCACACAGAAATAAGAATTACGAGAGTCAAGCTGTGGAACCACGCCTGAAGTATCCTTTATGTCTGCTGACTGTTTACAGAGACATACATCGGCCAGGAAATGAACATTTCTCTTTCAGAAACATGATAAGATTTTTTTAAAAATTAAAACTAGACATTCTTTTTCTCTTTCCCTCTCTTGTCCCCCTCCCCCACCTCCCCACATGCATTTGGAAGGGTGGAGACCATCTAGTCTAAATTATCATGGAAACAGTGGCACACACAAAAACATTTGGTGATATTTGAGAAAATGCCTATGACATTTTCAACTTTTTAAAATCAATGAAACAAGGAAAAACATTGCCAAACAGGGAGAAAATGAGCCTCTGAAGAACTGAATTTCTAAAATGTGATATAATGCCTCTATTTTTCTGTGATAATATGCTAAAAAAATAAGCAATCTCCTTTGAGTTCTTGGAAACAATATATGAGTTATCAGAAACTTACTGAGTTGAAGATCAGGAAAGAGCTATAGCTCATCCAGTCTTCCACCCCATGTTTCAGACACTTTCAGTTTCCTTCAGTTATACCTCTGACTGATTCCATCATATTTTTGTCCTAAGTGTAATCCTGTAAGGGTGTCAATTTGACCTGAATTTATGAGAAATGGAAAAAGTTCAACATTTCTTTTGATATTTTGTTTTCAGAGTTAATTGTCATAACTTAAAAAAGTTATTTTTCAATTCTAATTTGAAAGCGTAACCTTTAAACCATTTTCTGATTGATCAAAGGCCTTTGCAAGTGCTATATATTCTTATTATGAGAACAGTTATTCTTTTTATCAATTAGCAACAAGTTTCATTTTAATGTAGCAGACATATAAATGCTTGAAAGCAAAAGCTTTCAAGGCTTTTGCGTTGCTCTTCTTCAGTTTCTAGTAACATGCAGCTACCTGAATAATATCTCATTAGACAGAATGCCCTACTTGGAGGCAAGGTCTGTTCCTTAACTCTAGTGTTCTTTTGCTTGTTGTACTTTTTATCACATCAGTTCATCTGGAGAACCTGCTGTAATGCATATAAAGTAGACCCTTGGATTATTTTCAAAGTCACAATTTTCTGTATATTGTCTTTACTTCTATATGTATTGCATATTGCACAAACAATAGAAACTTTGCATGTATGTATCTGTTCTTTTTTTCACTAACTGCTTATTGACCAAAGTTTACTTTCTCTTTGAAAGTCAAAATTTCTTGTTTATAATTCTGAAAAACCTTTGTGATGTGCCATTGTTGGGGTTTGTTTGTTTGTTTCTTTTGTTTTGGTTTATTTTTTTTTTGTTTGTTTTTCATTCTGCAGTTTGTAGTATCTTCTAGATAATTAATGCAAATTATCAGGTATCGTAACAAATCCTATAGAAACACACATTTGTTCACCACCAGTCTTATTTCCCTCAGGATACCTATCTGCCCTTCATAGTTTGCGAAAGTCTTGCTTTTCTGTTTATCACTTCAGTGGGTGATTAGCTTCACGGCAGTGAAGCATGTATCACAGTATTGTTACTGTTATCCACAGATCTGAAAAAAAAAAGAAAAAAAAAACTTGATGCAGAAAAAATCCTTGAGAGATATCTGAAAAAGTTGTTGCAGCACCATTTTGAAAAGCAACATGTTAAAAGCAAGGATAATGAAAAATCTCAAAAGCAAGGGAAAAAAGCCAAGAAACAACAAGTTTAATGGAGGTATTTCACATGCTTTCCAAAGATATTTTCTCATAGTGTATTCATTACAGCTGGGAAACATTTTGTGAATTTCACTATTCCAATTAACTCTTACAGGGATGTTCTAAATCTAGTCTGAAAATTATGTCAATCATATTTTGCAGCATGAGCATATTTTCACTCAGTTGTAGGGCCTGCAAATGCATATTGGAAATCAGACAGTTCTTTCCTCATCCCACATAAAGTTAATTACATTTTCTAGTGTAACATACATTCTTTTGATGAATAGTCTTAAGTTTTATCAATTTTTTAAACATTTCTGTGAAATACATTAAATGTTGCTCAATACTTGTCATTTTCTTTTTTCTCTGATTAACCTGCTGGAACAACATTTAGATTTTAAATTACCTTTGAAGAACTAAATTTACACCTTCAATCCCTACCCATGTGTCAGATTGTCCAGAGGAGTTTCTCTCAGACCTGATGCTGTGAGGTTAACAATAGCAATCCCTTACTGCAGTATCAGATCCTACATATATAAAGTAATGATTTTCAAGTGTGAAAAAAAAAAAAAAAAGTTATTTTAATCTGACACATTTTCTCTTCTCTTAGAGCCTTGCTTCCCCATTATTGTCTTTTCATTTGACAGAGTTTTGCTGCAAGCATTTTTTTTGCAGCTACTGAACAATTTCCCCATCAGTCCTTCTGTTACTACAACCAGAGTCAAAAATTGGTTTATTATACTCTGGACACTGGAATCATTCCTTCTTCATCGTTCATATTTTCTCTTACTTAATCCAAATGTTTTTACTGTCTCTTTTGTCTCTTCCCCCTCCCCCCCCCCCCTTCTTTTCCATTTTTTTTTAATTTTTATTTTTATTTTGTTAATAGCTAGATAGATGGGACCTCAGTTGAATGCCTGCTATATAAGAAGCTGTAGATTTTATCTGTTACTTATATCTCCAAGAGTGTTATTTTTCTATGCTTTATTTTTGCTACAACTAAACCAGGACTCACACAAATATTATGGTTTTTGTACACTATGACCAATATTTCGTTTGGGGTATTTTCGTTACTATAGGTTAACTCCTCCCAGCCCCCAAGGATCATACACTTCAGAATGACAAATGGTTGAGAAGGAAAAACAATTCCATAATGAAAACATATGTTCACAGAATGATATACTAATGAACATTATTAAAATATCTCTCAGACACAGGATGAGCATAAACAAATCTTTTACTTAAGAAAGGAACTCAGTCCAGTCAGACAGGTGAAGTCCAAGATTCTAAGAGTGAAACAGTTTCAAAAAACCAAGATAATTTCTCAAAACAGATGTCATTGACTTGCCACAAGACGAGTCCTGACTGTCTTTGAGCTGTGACGTAAGCCTGTGTAACTGCATTTGTATGTTAATAACATCAATAAAATATATGTGCCTCTGATTGCTTTGGGATTTTTTCACCTTCACATCAGATTTACAGTGATGAGTGCATCACAGCAGTCCAGAAACAGAGCTCATCTTCACCTCCTGCAAAATGGCATGGTCTGATACAGGAGAGGTCTCTCTGTCCAGTCTGTATCATTTGGGGGTACAGTACACTGGTAGGGGGTTTTGGGCCTTGAATGTTTTCCGGTTTCAAAATAACTTACAGTAGTTTTCACTATTTTCCTCTATGTGTTTTAAGCAATTAATTTCTAAACATTTGAATAATTTTTAGCATATGTAGCAAGACAGCTTTGTATTACAATAACTGTAAGAACCTTTATTACACTCCATTATACAGCTGAGACACATCATCATTACAAGTTTTGGAACCCCACTAAAGGTGCCTCTCTCTATCCTTAGGAAAATAAAGGTATTCATAATTTTAGTTTATTATATCTGTCCCTTTGTGTGGTTTCCCAAGCTTTGGAAAACACTGAGTCAGAGCTATACTAACACTACTGTTACAATTGCTATAAAAATATATGGATGTAAAAAAAAAATAAAAATGAACCATTAACATTTTAAAGCAGTATCAATGAAATTTTGTACTAAAATGTGAGAAACAAAATTCCATGAGAAACCTACTGGTAAAACAGAGAACTCTTTGCAAAGATGGCAAATGCTGTTTTTTCTATTTTGATGGACTTTTACCTTGTTGTTTCCTTTCCTTCCCCTCTTGGCACCCTGTTTTTGGAAGAGAAGTCAGTTAGATGCAAGTATATTGTCAAGGTAACAATAAATATAATTTGAATTCTCAGTCCACTTGCATGTTCAACACTTCTCCATTCATAAATCGTATTGTACTTGTCCTTGCTCCAGAATAGAACTAGTTATGTTTTGCCTTAACTGTATTATATTCCACCAGGTACCAACTAAAAAACACATTCATTCTTTTTATATGAAATGGGTACTGTGTAGCTGAACAGTCAATCTATGTTATTGCTAAAACAATCTATAACAACATATGGGGTTTATCTGATTTTTATTTTTTTTTTTAATGTGGTAATTAAAATTTTAAGTAAAACTAATGTGGAGAGAAGCCATGACTTTTTTCTTCAGACCAGATTTTTATATTTTCTTACATAGTATTTTGTTGCTCTTTAAGAATAATTATGTTGTCATTCAAGGTTCAGGATTACCTGGTTAACAGCCTTAACCAACTCTCCCACAGCCAACAACTTTTAAACCAAATTTTTAGAAGTTGAAGGTAGGAGAAATGGATATGTTAGTGTTGGTATTTTTAGTGACTTCCTGCAAAATGTCCTGTTTTACAGAGAGGGGCATGACACATGCTGCCCTAGAGAATTTGGATCACCTTTGTCACGAAGGATGCAGATTGGTTTTGCAACAGTAAAAACAGTCGTGAAAATGGGAATAACAAGGAATTATGGGAGGATGTCATCAGACAGGGTTACTATGGTGGTTTTTGTGCATCGACAACATACTCAATTTTTCATGATGTGTTTATGAATAAAGCTTTATGAATAAAGCTTTTATGAATAAAGCTCATCTTTAAGAAAGAGACTAGTACCATCATACTATTATAGAGCTGGTGAAACTGTGACAATGGAGAGATTAGAGATTTATCATCTACATTCACCCAGCAGCCACTGGCAAAAACCAGGTTCTGTACTAAGGATTATGTGCCTTATAGTATGACTTTGCTTGCATAAAACGAAAAACCGTTGCTGTTCTTACAGGCTTAACAATGGCTTTTTTCTTCAGGTATACTGACAGGTGCTGGTTTGAAACACATAAAATCAATGAGGGTTTAACTCTAGAAGATCATTCGATAAAGTTCATATTTTCAATATCAGCAAAATGTGCAGGTCTTTTGCCAGGTTGCAGGCAATATTTGTCTGTCAGCTTGCCTTTTATGAAACAAGGACAGATGGTATTAAGATTCTTTTTTGAAGGTTTTAGCCACAGCACATTCAAATCCACTGATGTAATCTGCAGGGTGGTATTCACATATTGTAAAAATTGATGCATTTATAGATAGATAAACTGGAAAAATTGTCACTGGGAAGGAAAATGCAAGCTCTTAGTAGTTTGTTTCTGAGGTAATTCAAGGGGACTTCATCAAATTGCATTTAAAAGTACATTTAAGTTATACTATAAAGTCAGAAAGGGCAATAGTTTTGTCACTGTTACTATTCACTGTTACTAGTTTCTATCAGGAAGAAGTACGTATGAGGTAGCTTCAGTAAAGTCAAGACAAAAATTAACCACAAGATTATGTCACAGTCCAGATTAATGTTACTCCAATCTTCTTTTACATATGACAGTCAAGTGCTATGAGGTGCAATCTTTTGTTTGCAACCAGAAGCAGAAAAATATAAACATGATTTGACTATGAAACTCTTCAAGATCAATCTAGCAATGTTTCTGCTGAACATAAATGATGTGATATATATATGATTTCCCTGTTAGTTCCTCTGGACTAATTTCCTCAGTTATTTCACCATGGAAAGAAATAGCAAATTTCAAAATTATCTGCTCATTTATTTGGTCTTGCATTACATTTCCCCTCTCATATTACCCTCTTCTAATAAGTTGCTTGCACTATACATTTGGGAATATGTTCATATGGCAACATTTTTCAGGTGACATCATCTTACTCTACTTTTAGATGTTAAGTTTTCTCGGCTATACTAGATGTAGTGTTTTTCTGAACGTCTTTCCTTCCCTTTGCTCAGTAAGAGGAGAGTCACTTTCTTTCCATACATCCGTCCTAATGCCACTTCATTCAGTACTTCTTTAACTTCCTGAACCTAGGTTTTTCATTGACTGGTTGATTGATTTTTTTAAAAATTTACATTTCTCACTTAGTAGTTTGAAAAGAACTCTTTGTCAACATTTAGTTTTAATTTGCTAACCTACCTTCTACTGTTTCAATGACGGTCAGAAAGAGAATGTTGAATTGAATTTGTTTGACTTACTTGCCTGTGGGCTGGGCTACCCAAATAGCCTACATTCCCTGTCCAACTGTGCATCAAGCCTCCCAGGTTGGGAAAAATATTGCTGAACAAATGAGTCTGCTTTATACATCATGGAAGTCTAGGAAAATCCTAAGACCTGTGACTGGTTACTAACAGTGTTGACAAGACAAATTCTCCATACCTCTTTTACCTCTGCCTTGATTAGCATCCCTAAACCCCAGATCACAATATCAAGAAGCTATGACAATGCACGTACAACTCACCAGCAGTGGAGGAATGGCTTGTCTTCAGCCTCTTGAAGGAGCACAACACAAATAAAACCATTGGTCTGCACAGAGTTCACCTCAGGGTATTAAGAGTAAAGCCTGACCTTATTGCAAGGCCACTGACTAAAGCACCTGAATGTTGTGGAGATCAGGGAATGCTCCTGATGACTAGAAGAGGGCAAATGTCACATCCATCTACAAGAAGACCAAGAGGACTCAGATCAGACTGGTTAATTTTACTACAGTCACTGGGAAAACAATGGAATATGTCCATTACAAATATTACAAACAAAATTAAGCTAGTGATGGAGAAACACCAGCACATATCTAACAACAAGTGTTGTAGATCACTTTCTACAACAAAATAATGTCTTGCATCAACATGGTGAGACCAGTGGCTGTTATTTTTTCTGAACCCCAGCAAAGTGTTTGCTGCACTTTCCCAGAATCTTTGCTGGGCAAATGGTCAAATTACAAATCAGTTGTTTGGCCTGTGAAATGGGTGGGTAAATTCATAACAGCACGTTCAGCAAATTTGCTGATGACACTAATGTAACTGGTGGGGTAGACACATCAGAAAGACAAGTCATCTTATGGATAGTCTTGGACGAGTTGGAAGAGTGAACTAACAAAGATTACGTGAAGGTTAGTAAAGACAAGTGAAGAATCCCATCCCTAGGAAAAAATAACCAAAGAATCCAGGACAGGTTAGGAGCGGTGTGGCTGCAGACTAGTATTCCTGAAGGGAAAATGAATATCTTGGTGAACAGCCAGCTGAATATTAGTTAGCAGTGGGCCACTACAACAACAAAGGCCAGCCAGATCCTATGATGCCTCCACACACACATTACTAGGAGAAATAGAGATGTGTTCATCCCACTTGAATCAGTGCTTGTCAGAACTGTGTCCAGTTCTTGTCCTCATAATTCAGAAAAGACACAGACTCTGGGTTCATGGAAGGGCCACAAAGATAATAAAAAGCTGTAAAACCCATTGTGCAAGGAAAGGCTGAAGGAAGCAGATCTTTTCTCCCTGGAAAATAAGACGCCAGGGGAACCTCAGTATAGTATTCCAGCACTTAAATGGCAGCTACAAAGAGGACAAAGGCTCCCTCTTCACAGGAAGCCATGTAGAGAAGACAAGTGGTGACACAGTTTGCTCTGGGAGAGGTTTCAACTTATCATAAGACAGAAATTTTTTTACAGTAAGATCATTCACTGAAACAACTTTCCCAAGTATGTGGTAGACTCTCCATTACTGGTATGATATTTGCCTGTTCCCTAAGATAGGATAACTGCTTAACAAGCAAGAACAAATGGGTGCAGCAGAAACATGGATGAATTCTAAGAACAGGAACTGGGAAATTGAAAGCAATGACAATGGGCTCTGTCCTGGACTAGTGCTCTTGAATATCTTTATCAATGGTATAGTGAAATTGAGTGAACCCTTAGAAAAGTTTCAAAGGACATGAAGATGAGTGGTGCAGTTGACACAACTGAAGGAAGGGATGCCATCCATGGGGACCTTGACAAGCTTGGGTCCACAAGAACTACATAAAGTTCAACAAAGCCAAATGCAAGATGATCCACATGATTTGGGATAATGCCAGACATCAGTATAGTCTGGGAGAAGTCATTGAGACCAGCTCTGCTGAGGACTTCAGGGTTCTTGTAAATAAAAAGGCTGGATGTGAGCCAGCACTGTGTGCTCACAGACTAGACTGTTAACTATATCCTGGGCTGCATTAAAATCAGCATGGACAGCAGGCTGGGGAAGGTGATGCTGCCCCTCTACTCCATTCTCAAGACACTACACCTGCATTCAGATCTGGGGTTCTCAGCATAGGAAGCACATGGACCTGTTCAAAAAGATCCAGAGCAAGGCCGCAAAGACAAGCAGAGGGAAGGAACACCTCCCCTATGAAGACAGGCTGAGAATTGGGTTGTTCGGCCTGGAGAAGGCTGCAGGGAGACATCATTGGGGCCTTTTGATACTTAAAGGGAACTTATAAAGGAAGCAGAAAGTGCTTTTTACACAGACAGATAGTGATAGAACAAGGGGGAACAATTTTAAAGTAAAAGAGGAGATGTTTAGACTAGATGTTAAGAAGAAATTTTTTGCTGTGAAGTTGGTGAGGCACTGGAACAAGTTTCCCAGAGAACAAGGTACAGGGGTCCCGTTCCTGGAAGTGTTCAAGGCCAGGTTGCATGGGGCAGCTGCAGGAATTTTCAGACTAGATAATCTTTAAGGTCCTTTCCAACTCAAGACATTCTATGATTCTATGATTCCAACTCAAGACATTCTATGATTCTATGATTCTCTGACACTGTCCGAAATCTTTATTCATTTGTGTAGCATAATATAATCACATACATAAAACAAGATTCCAAAATTAGAGCTATGGTCAGAAGTTGGCAGTGTTTTCTTAAAGCAGCATAACCTGGAGCCTTGGTGTTATATTTAATTTTGTAGGAGGCAAAAATACCCCACAAAACCAGCAATAAATAAAAACAACAAAAGAAAAACAACCAAAAAAAAATAGCAAATCAAACACCAAACCCTGTAACAATAAAAAAAACCTGCAACAACTAAAAATGTAGGCTCTGAAATTCATTCATGTCTGTGCTATATATGCCTAAGGCAACTGGTCATACTGAGTGTAACTACTTACAAAAGTCTGTTAAAAATGACTGGAAAAATCAAGCTGAGGTTCTGATTTCCCATTTTACTTTTAAAATACCTTTTTCTATCAAATTCATCTTTCCATATTTTATTTTTTTTTAATATATCACCTGGATTTGAAAGCATGCATAGCTTGAAGTCTTTCATTTAGTACCCTACATGGCTTACATTATTGCTCAATTTATTTCACAGTTAAAATATAGTTGTCCAGATCACATTTTCATATCAGCCATTTACTTTTTCTTTCTTTTTTTTTTTTTTTTTTTTTCCATTTCACTGGACTTAATCTTCATATAATTAAAACAAATGTACATGCTTCTTATTTCTTCTGGTGGGGTACAGAGAACTATGAAATTCTTCTGAAGAGAAAGACCTGGTATAGTATCTTTATGAAACAAATGACAAAACCCCCAGCATTTCTATGGAGAAATGTATACAACCTCCCTTCTATATTTCCTCCTTTATTCATTTATTCAGAATATATCAAACACATAATTCTTTCAAAAAACAAACCAGATTAAAGCAAATGGAAATGACCTCAGAGTTCAGGACATTACTATATATTAGAATTATTTCTTTACAAATGGAGAAACGTTCACATTTTTTATGCTCAGGATGTGTTGTCTTACATCAGGATTGTAATCTTGTTTAATGTTAACTAGATTTTCTATAAAACTGCTCTTTCCCAATGGGTAAACCAGAGAGATAGTGTTCTGAACCCACGTTATTTCTATCACAAAAAGAATTTTTATTTTTTTCTAAGGGAGCTGTAATCAGTTCTCCTGAAGAGACATAAATTTAGCATAACAGTACCTTGAAGATCACAAAGAAAACTCCATTTTCTTTGACCTTTTCCTTAAATGCCATCACATTGCTCTTCTATAGCTATATTTCAAAAAGCAAGGCAGTGCTTAGGAAGATTTTTCAAAATCCTTGGGGAAAAAAACTTCCTCATATAGCTATTGATAATAGAATTTTATTATTATGGTTATTTTTTTAGTTGTTATTACAGTCATAATTGTATATGCTGTTATTTTATTACTATTATAGTTAATAAAATATAATAAAGGCAATACTGTTATGAAATTTTGTCATAGAAATAAAATTTCATGTCAGAAAATGTGATCTGGTACTTGCAATGAGCAGTTGGATCAGTATATGGAAAATCTGGTGTGTAGCCATTGTTTTCCGTCTTTCCCTTTTCTGGGACTGAATGGGAATGTTTTGATTCCAAATCTGGAAGAAACCAGAACAGAGACATTTTGTCTAGATAGATGTACCTTTTTCTTTATCTTCCTCTTTTTTTTTAATTTTATGGAGAATAAACATATGCTTCATGGGAATGGGAAGTTTGACGTTTGGAAATCTTTGGACACTCTGGAACTGAGGGACGATGAAGGCAGACTACCAAAAAAAAAAAGCTACAAGATGTTGGACCATCTGTTTTTTTGCACTATTAACTGGAATTGTTTTAATAAATTTTCTGGAATGTGTAAGGTACGGGCAGTCAGTGGGAAGGTAAGAAAAACAGAAACAATGCTTTTAATTTCTCATGTATCATTCTTTCTCTTTTATATTAAGAATTTCTGTGAGATAAGACAAATGACACCCACATTCCTGTGAAATGCCAGGTCCAGCATTCTGTTAGAACTCGCATTGGATAATTAGTTGATTGTCTTTAGGGATTGAGATAGGTTGTATGGGGGTGACGCTGAAGATGCATTTGGCAAACACCTATAAACAGATGCAGTAAAAGTATGAAACTTCAAAAGAGCAACATTTTCTGACCACTGTTACACTTAAACTTATGGCCAAAATTCTTGCCACAAAGGATTATACTTAGAAAACAGAATAAAAACAATACTGCCTTGATTGCAGAGCCTGTGTTGGTTGTCTAAAGGTTTACATTAAGACAGAAGCAGTAAGAAAAAAAGGTCAAATAAGTTATGTTATCTTTACCTGTTTTATTTGTCACAAGAAAGTTGCACAAAGATTAGAAGCAATAGAAAATATCTCATTTATATGGAAAATGTAGTGTTGCTGAAAATACTCAATTGCTCTTCTTTTTGGTGTGTTACTTGGAGTTTTTGGTAAACGTAAACAATAAAAATTCTTGTTTGGTAAGGACAACTAGATCAGTTTACAGCAGACAAGATTTTTTGCCCTCCTCCTTAATTCTATCAAAAACACATTTATGTGTACTTTCTTTGTGCATATGGTGAAAATCTTCCTTTTTTCTATGCCTTATCTGAACTTCAGGTGTCTGTTCAGAATGTGTTTTAGACAAAGTATTTCAAGGAGACATTGATATACAGAATGAGTATGAAGTATTTGACATTATTTCATTTTTTTATATATTTTTTTTTTAGAACAGACCTAACCATGTACCTCAAAGTGCTCTGTACATGTCAGTAAATTATAGTAACACTCACACTATTTTCATATGTCTCTATTTTACACACAGTTAAGCTTATTTAGAGGAATGCAATCATTTTTTCTGGTTTGAGAGAGATGTTCTTCTTACTTTTTTTTTTTCCTTTTCTCCCTTTGAATCTTTATTTCAACATGTTTTTCTTCTTGCCTTTTTTTTTGTTTGTTTATGTTTTTGTTTTCCTCTTCTAGAAATCCAGGTAGCCCAGAGAGATGATTAGATGAGTCAGGGGAACACTGGGAAGAAGGCAGGAAAATCTAAGAGGACATATAGCACATAAGGATGACAATCTTGTATGCTCAGATGAATGATCAATATTTTTAATTTTGACAAGCAGAGTACAATAATCTCTGTGTGGGAAAAAAAAAAAAAAAAAGACTGTGTCTTTTAGTGAGAGTAGTTATCTACATTTAAAAAAAAATAAATTTCTCTTTTTTGTATGCACCAGCTCTATCTGGGCCGGGTAGTCACCTGAAAGTGTAACTGAAATAAATTGAATTGAATCTTAATTAAGCAATCCTGTAGCTGAGCCCTAGATATATGTTGCCCTAGAAACAGCAATGATAAAGCTGAAATCCCCTTAGAAAAGAAAAGCCAATATGTTAAATAAGCATTTTAAAAGAAAAGGAAGTTAAGCTCTGTTTCATAAAATGTGATCTGCACTTATCTTGACAAGAAATTTCTATATACTAGGAGACAACACTTTCTTGAGATTGAGAAAACTAGTTTAAAGTCTCCTGTCTCAAACACAATAATTGAAATTTAATTTTAACTCTATTAAAACATCTTGGCTTAAGGCATAGTAAATTGTGTAAAGGGAAATAGACCCTTCAACAAACTTAAAACAAGTGATAACACATGCATTCCATCTGATGTTTTGCAGTTATGTTAACAGTTATAGAATCTTATAGTTGAAGTCCTGAAATTAAGACTCAGGGGGATCCAGAGCACAGTAACAAAATAGCTGTGTCATAGAAAGAAGTGCTCTGTGAGGAATTACACATATCTTGAGATCCATTCAGAAAGGATAAAAAAGTCTTCAGCTTGGTTTGGGATTGGTAAAATCCAGTTCCCAAGTGCCACTCTGCTTTACAGATCTACACCTCCAGGTCGCTATTCTGAATACATTAAAATTAATGTTCTATGAATAGCTAACAAGTTTGAGCTCTACCTCCAGCTTAACAGAATAAAATGCTATGTTCACGGTCAGAAAAGATGTGAAGTACAGCCTCCTCTCTGAAATACTGCTGTCATTCTCTCTCATGATCTGGCTGTGAACAGGCCCATCAGAAGCTTGAGCAATCTCCTCACACTGAGTTAGACCACTGCCAATCTTTCTGCCTCTGTGACAATTCCATTCCATGTTGACTCAGATGCTTTGCCTTCTCTCCCAGTCCTAAATCACCCTCTAGGCTAGGATGTGAGAAGGAATTCTTGGAAAGAAGACTATCTTCTAGGACAGACAAAACGTATTTTCAACAACTATTGTTTGATTTAATACAACCACTTCCACTCTGTCCTGTTTAGCTTCCCCTTGTTTTCAAATGTTTGAGTTCTGGTCTATTTTTCCTTGGAGTGAACATTACATCTGCAGGGATAGCTGTTACTCAGTGTTGTCAGCTGGTGGTCAGACACATTGAGAGTCTTTCTAAGACTCTATATGTACCTGTCCTGCATGCAATGTAAAGCCAGAAACATCACTGACACAAGCAGCAGGGAGATGTGTCAATACTTAGTAAATAAATACTCTGCAGGCTCTTCTGCTGTGAGGTGGGGCATTGTGCATACCCTGAGCCTTCTGATACTCTTAGATTGAAAAATCCATCTTCTCAGCCAAACTATAAGCTTTTTAGAAAGACAATAAAAGTACCTGAGAGTGTTGACAGCAAATCCCTCTCAGCGAGCCTTTCAGATACTTTCAAACTTTGTCTTTCATGTAGTTTACAGTCAGGAACCTCATTACTTTCATCAGTTGTTAAACGCTGTATTAACATTTCCGGATATGTTAAAGCCCTACCAGGGTTCTTCTGGATTTTATTATAAGGCCTACCCTTTTGTTTCTATCTGCAAACAGCTCTTTCAACTGAGTATTAGGGTCTGTGTTAGTACGAGACATTCTTAAACTGAAAGGCATCTTAACCACTGAAAAGATTAAGAAAAATTCTCCACAATGACTAATTAAAAACTTTTTTTTTCTTCTCTTATATAGATTACATCTTTAGAAAGATCTTCCAAAAGGGACTGTAATGTCATGAATCATCCTGACATAGCAACAGAGAATTCTTTCTCCTTCTTTCCTCACCCCATCCTCCAACTCTTTTCCAGTCCCTTTTACTCTCCCTTTCGTCTTTTCCATTTCTTTTTCATTTTTCCCTTTTCCCTTCTGTGCTGGTTTTGTCTGGGGTAGAGTTAGTTTTCTTCACAGTGGCTAGTATGGGGCTGTGTTTTGGATTTGTGCTGAACACAGAGTTGACAACATAGAGATGTTCTTATTGCCAAGGAGTGTTTACACAGGGCCAAAGCCTTTTCAGGTTATTGTACTTCCACACTGCTGAGGAAGTTGGGAGTGCATGGGAAGCTGGAAGGAGACACAGCCAAGACAAATGACCCAAACTTACCAAACTTACCATACTATATGGCATCAAGGAGAGGGGAAGAAGGAGAGGATTTTGCAGTTGTGGTGTTTGTCTTCACAAATAACCATTATGCATAACGGAACATGGTTTTCCTGGAGATGACTGAACCTTTGCCTGCCCATGGAAAGTGATGAATGAATTTATTGTTTTACTCTGCTTGTGTGTGTTACTTTCGCTTTCCCTATTAAACTGTCTTTACCTCAAGTCACTTTTTTTTTTTTTTTTTTTGTTTTTAATCATCTAATTCTCCCTCTGATTTTGGTGAGGGAGTGAGCATGTGGATGCTTGGTACTTGGTTGCTGGCTGAGGTTAAACCATGGCATCTTCCCTTTGCCATCACAACCCCATAAAGACTTCTGACTACCTAACAAGTGGAAGGGCACACCTGTCTTACAGAGAAGCCTTTGGCATTCATGGCCAGTTCAGAGAAAACTAGAGGATGTACTGTCACACAGAAGACTCCTGTACTGGGATTATGGGTCCTGCAGCTCTGTCTCACACTCCTGGCTTCTTTCACATTCATCACAACTACAATGAGGTGGTACAAGGAGAATTTTGTCTGACAAATGACAGACTTTGCAAGAAAGAGGAAACTAGGGGGATATTCTGAACTTCCTGGCAGAACAAGGAATTTGTAGTGCAAGTGGAAATTCAGTTGCAGAAAGGCAATAGTCCTGGTTTTGCTGTACATCCCTCACTACATCTTTCTCTGTGATAATCCCAAAGGTGTAACGTGCCCAGAATAGTAAGCAATTTTTCAGTCAGGAAAGGTGAAAATCCTGGATGCACCTGCTGAGAACAGGATCCAACAGTTTTTAATGCAGCATTGCTTGGGAATGAGGTAGATGATCTCCAACTATTTTTCATTAAGGCAGAGTTTAAAAATAATTTTAAGAAACATTCATTCTTTGATTAAATTATTTATGATTTCTCAAATTTACTGAGAATTTATTCAGTAGAAAATATATAGGCAGCTGCTATGTAAGTCAGCATAAAAGAACTGAGAGTCCCCAGCTCATTTTTCTTCCCTAATTTTATTGATTTATTAATAACTAACCTTTAGCATTTTTATCTCACCTTTCAATCACAGAATTCAAAATTGAGCTGTAAACATGAGTTAAGATTCAGGGTACCTGTGAAATAGAACCTAGAGTGATCAAAATCTTAATTCTGTAGTTGTATGAACATTGTATGTGAACTGAACTGATAAGGAAACCACCTGCGTCACTTCCCTGTTTCTCTTGTTTGTGGTGAAAATTTGAAATCTAGCCATGACAAGTCATTCTGTGTTTTATTATTATAATAAAAGTATGATACTTGAATAATAATTGTGTTACTATTGTAACTAATTGTTGTGTAACTGTGATAGTTTACTTCCCAGGACTACAGCCTTGTGGCTGTTGTTCATGAAACAAAAACCAAAATCCTTTTTAAATAGTCATGTGATAATCTGTTAAACAGCTGTCTTCACAGCTTGTAGATACCTTATGTTATCTCTGTGAGTGCAGCTTCTAACACAAAAGAGAGCAGCTGTCAATAAGAAACTCAAGAGCATGAAACATGGAGGACATCAAGAAGCAATCCTTAGTGTGAAAGAGGAGCAAAAAAAGCCCAGGAGAGAGCCCTTCAGGAAGAGAGTAACTTATTGACATAATAAGAGAGATATTGAAGGGGCAAATGTGAGAGAAAAAGGTAATGATAGAGGTGGCTGGGAGAAGAAATGAGGTTATAAAATGAATGTATGAGGTTTTATCTGTAAGTATTCAGGAAAATGGTTTCTCCTCTAAAGTTTAAATTGTACTATAAAATATCATGAGAAAAAAAAAAATTGAGCTTTGATTCTTGTTTCTTAGAATATTAGCTGCTTTACATATGTGATACACACATATTATTTCCTTCTCTTTTCTTATTAGACACTATTATTTGCATTATACGTTTCCTACTTCCCAGTGTTTCATCTGTCCATACTAACAATGATACTTATTATATCAATTTATTGATATGTTAAGTACATTTAGACCTATTTATCTTTACATTTTTCAATGGCTCCTTTCCTTCCTGTTTGTTTTGGTTGGGGTTTTTTTTGTTTGTTTTTGGCTTTGTTTTTGTTTTGTTTTTTAATAAATCTTATCTAGTTTCTGTCCTTCACTCTCTTGTTGTATGAGTAATGTTTTGATTTTCTCAGGAAACATGTGTGAGGAAAACTTCCTGTAAGCTTTTGACCAGTGACTGATTTTCTTTGATCTAATCTCAAGGTGCCAAGAGACCAAGTTACAGAGACATAACATGCTCTCCTGTAGATATGGATAGTGTTCCTCTATCCCTCCAAGTATTTGAGGTGCATTCTCTTTTTCATAATTTTTTTTATTATTATTAATACCTTGTCAAAATGACCTCTCATTCAAATTAAATCCATTTTGGCTAACAGTTGAAATAAAAGCCTCTTCTGTGACTATTTTTCAAATATTTCTGTAATAATAGAATTTGTTAATCTTGTTTTCTTTTCCCTTAAAAAACATAAATGGCAATAGCTTTTTTTCTAAAAGACATATAAAACATGCTTTGATGAGACAACTTTTATTACAGTAGCCCTTTGAACAGCATAAATGGCATGAAAGGCACAAGATAATGGTCTGAGCATGACGCCTGAAGCCATAAGTATATGAAGCAAGGAAGAAATTGGGTTAACAGTAACTGAAATTAATTTTGTAAAGTACAGAGAGGAGTATGTTGTTCTCAAAACTTGTAATAATCATGAAATTTTAGGAGTATGGTTTCTGTGTATGTTGTTGATGGATTTTAGCACCACTTTTAAAGAGTCTTAATTAAATGCATCTGTTTGAAGTAAAGTCTTCTTTCTGTAGTATCACGTAGCCAGAGACGAGGCTGTATTTGAGAACCAGATTGGTTTGTGCTATTGCTTTGGGACCATCCCTATAGCAGAGTCAATTTTGAATCCAGTAGTCTCAGTGTTCTACTGTCTACTTTCCTGAGCTCTAAATGCCAGTTGAAAACAAGGAGGACAGAGGATAAAGGACAGATTGATGTCTTTATACCATGTCTTTTTTCAAGTAACACGCATTTACATTTTATATACTGCAATATATATAATGTGCTTTGTATACAGACAATGTTCACACAAATAGGTGGAAATTGCCAAGTCCACAGTATACATGGTGGAAATAGAAAAAACTCGGGCTTGTTCCCCATATTCCCTGCTTGGGTCCCTGACTCCTGCAGTGAAAAAGACTGGCAAAAACAGTCCACACTCGCAAACAAGTTACCAATCCATGTGTTTGAATGTGAAGGTTTTGAAATTGCATACATATGAGTTTAAATAGACAAACAAAAAAATTGTTTTGTTTCTTATAAATATACCTTGTGTGCAAGGAATCAGTACTAGTAAGTCTTTTCTATACAAGGCAATGTGTCTAGGAGAGAGAATATGTTAGAGGACAACCTGTTCTGAATGTTGGTGTGATCTTGATTTTGGAAGGCATATGAAAATGAATCTCATATGGTGTATTATAAAACAATGATAGAGATGCATTTGAGTGAGCAGAAAATCTTTTGCTTACCATTATGCTGTTTTAGCTGAGCAGTATTTGAAAAATTAATGTAAACAGAAGGTTTCCCAAAAATCTTAGTATAATTAAGTATAAGTTATGTACTCTGGAATTATGAGGAGGAAGATTAATTAATGACATTGTTTTTGTATCTGTCTGCTCAGGTAAATGACATGGTAATGACAATAGTACATTTCTACCGACTACATAGTATATTTCTACAGTGTTGTTAGTGATGCAGAACTGAAAACTCAGAAAAGTTTTCACCTAACCTTGTCTAAGATGTGCAAGTTTTCTAAGTGTTATGTCCATTAAAAACAAACAAACAAACAAAAAACCCCACTAAAACTCTTTGTGTCCAAGAGCTTTTTATACTTTTGGACTTGTTGTTTTTGTTTGTTTGTTTGTTTTGTTTATATTTCTTTATACTTAAACAATAGGAGTTCTGTCTCTGTGCTGATACTGGAATAAAATAGAGCTTGTGTTTCATAACTATTCCTTTATGAGTTTAAGGAATATTTCAGGATATGCAAAGTTAGCCCTTGGTCTCTGTAAACCTTATTGTAGTGTCACAGTGGACTTAGGTGTTTGTGTACTAAGGACTGGAGGTTCAGCTTCACAATAGTACAAAGAGTGGATGGAACAGATGCAGGAAAAGCATTATTATATGTTGTTGAAAAACATATTGTACAAGCAACAACAGATAAGGTCAAAATGTAGAGACATATGAAGACTGATTGTCACACTATATTGGCTTGCAGTTGTGAGGTCTTGGTTACTTCTGACTTACACTTTGTATGAAAATAAATAGATGCAAACAAACAAACAAACAAAAAGCCTCTAAATGAAATAGTGATTTTCTGTATGCAACCAAATAAACATCAAAAAACCCCACAACAACAACAACAACAAAACAAAATAGAAAATAATTTTTCTACATTACAGTCCTGAAACTGTAGGGAAAATTAAAATTATAATTTCAATTCTTAATAAGAATGTCACATTTTATTAATATGTCAAATATTGTCTGGATACTTAAGGATAGCAGCAACAAAAATATATCCAGCTGTGGATAAGGAGTGATGGATTTTATACATGAACTTTATATATGTGGGCCTTCTTATACATGAGGATTTCTAATATACAAACCATGAATTGCCTCAAGAACTGTGGTTGGGACCCTCTAGTAGTTCAACTAATAATGAAGAAGTGGCCAAGGAAAAAAGTTTATCTTAAAAACTCTGTTGTCTAGTGTTTGCCAGTTTATCAGTTTCGTTACAGGCCCATTTATTTTGTATATGTTCAAATGGGTTTTTGCAGTTGCAGCTCATGAATGTTTCTCACAGTGTGGAAACCTTACTGAGATGCTATTGACCTTGACTGCTTTCCTGCTACTTTTTCAGTATTCCCCTCATTGTTCTGTTTGAGATGCCAAGCTATAGATACATGAAACTCAGCTTCAAGTGTAGATCTCCCTGTCAATAGAATTAGCACTATGGAGGTTGTGGGCTGAAGTACCTTATAGTTTTCTATGTAAGGCATAAAAATGAGGACTCAATTTTCCAGCCCCACTCCCTCCCACCTTTCTCCCCCCCGCGCAGTTACATATAGCAAGAAAACAACAGAGAAGGAAGAGCTGGAGCATGAAGGAATCATATAAATTTTATTGACTGTATTGGTCTGCAAGTCAGCTTTGATTAAAAAGATCTTCTGTGTTGAAGTGCATGAATATGTTGACTCTGTGTTAAAGAACAAAATTCTCCACCAGAGAACTAGCCAGTTATATTCTATACCTTTGTTGTAGAACATTAAAACCCATAGTCTTTAAAATTATTTATAATGGTGTCCTTGTGCTCTGTAACAGGCTGTTACATTGGGACATAAAGGCAGGAAAAGATTGATTGTAAGTAACAAAAAAACTCCCCCAAAACAACAAAAAAAGCCAAACCAAACCAAAACAAACAAAAAAAAGGCATTCAAGGATAAGTTATAGCTGGTTTTGCTTGTAGTTAACACTCTTACATCCTTAAGTACCTGAACTTACTTGACAGCTTGTGTTTCAACTGAAAAGGGTATACAGTGAAAAATATATTTCTTTCTACATGTGAATGCACAAAACTATCTACCCTATCACATTTAATTTTGTTTTATGTTCTAAGAATATTTGATGAATCCATGAAAATACCTTCTGAAAAAGGCTTTTTTTTTTTTTTAAAGCAGTGCTCTGATAAAAGTTTACTCAAATTCATCTTTTTGTTAGCTATATTATTCCTGTGTTTCCTGATGTCTTTTACATTATAAAGACAAGGATTTTCTTCTGGAAAGTACTAATTCCAGAATTAAATAAGCTAGCACATAGTTTTATGTTTGTGTTCAGACCCCAAGTCATAAAACACAGAGGAAAGGAACCTTTAATTTATAGCACAAAATGAAAGACAACAAACAAGTTATTTGTTCTAGTAGTCATGGAAAATCTCTCACTGCACTTGACTCTTCACTGTATAACTACTTATATGATTGCTTGCTCTATAAGTGGTTAGTTTCTAAACACATTGCCGTGAAACTATCACGTAAAGCTACTTTGACTTCTAACAGGCAAAAATATATATTTTTTAACCTGTTTTTGTTTCTTTCTTTAGCTGTGGATACATGCCTTTGTGTTAATATTCACGGCTGATGTGTAGCTTACCTGCCTCTAAACAGCATAGAAAAGGAGGAAAAATGGATCTAAACATTCTACATAGCACAGAAGTGAACAACTATCAAAGACATTCTCATACATATTCAAGCTTAACTGTGGTCTGTCACTCAATACAGCTGAAGAAATGCTGGCATTCTTATAGAAGGTCCTTTAATGTGTATGTCCTTTCTTCAATATTAGTCTATAGTAGATTCTGTAGAGGAAAGTAAAGGAGTTGTTGTGAATAGTTAGGAATTTATTTGCTTACTAGGAAAAAATAATACTACCTCCCTTTTATGACTTAGAAGATATGTTTGGAAAAAAAAATAAGCATTTTACTTTTTTTTTTGTTTGTTTGTTTGTTTTAAATTTGAAAAGCTAAATGAAAATATGAATTGCATTTTTTTTTTAAGATCTCAGCATTTTTTGATTGTTTTTAATAGAAGAACTTCTATTTCTTAGATTGACAACCTGGCCTGTGTGCTGGCAAAAAGTCATATTATCTTGAAGGATCTTCAGATACATTGCATGTTAGTGAAAAGTCTCTCCAGTACCTATCTGTGGAAAAGCTGCTGTAAGATATCTCCTGTCTTTCTAACCAACAAGAATATTCTTGGATGAGAACAGTGTAAAGCAACTTCAGGTATGCTATACATCTGAAACCTGTTACAACCTCTTGTTTATTTAATAGAAGTTAATAATGCTCTAGTAGTACTAAAATCAGGCATATTTTCTATTGTAAAGATGAAATATTTGATCAGTGCTGAGGTACTGGCAAAAAGTAGAATCAGCTCTGTATGGAAGATTCAGAGAAGACTGCCACAGCATCATGCATATATGAAAAGAAATTTGCCATCAAAAAGCTGTAGGTTTAATTTCAAAACTGACAGTTTATGTTCACTGAATTTAATTACATTGACTGTCAAATAAACGTGATGAACAAGACCCTTACAAGAACTGCTCATTGTTTCTTCAAAGTTTTATAAAATTCTATTCAGAAATCTTCATAGATAGATGTTTTACAAACACTTCCATGTGAGCTTTCCTTTTTAATATATTTATTAATGAGTTTTGACTATAACTGAGTATTAATTATTCTATAACTTTTTAGCATTGCACTTCACCTGACTTGCCACACTGCAATTCTGGTGGCAATGAAAGACAGTAGGGTCTTTTTGCCTGTGTCTGTTCTCTGCCCCCACTTCCACTGTCTCTGAGGGGCAGTGGAGTTTATCCTAAGATAGGAACATCAGGTGGGCATTGTGGAAGAACTGTCTGGACGCTTACATAATTACTGCATCCTGGAGATAGAGAAGCTGAGGAGTTTTAGACTGACTTTGGTGCACATCAGCCTACAAAAGGGTAGAAAATGCTGCTGGAGACTAACCCAATGGGA